>SWBF01000083.1:0-107633 GCA_023848595.1 Aureobasidium sp. EXF-10727
CCTAACCCTAACCCTAACCCTAACCCTAACCCTAACCCTAACCCTAACCCTAACCCTAACCCTAACCCTAACCCTAACCCTAACCCTAATATTATTTTACACTTTACTAAAACTAGGGGCTAACGTTAGATTATCATAATGTTAGTATGGATAAACACTAGAAAAGTTATTATTTGTTTATTGAATCTAACTTACGCACTATAAAGGTATAATATAGATATATAATAGTGCTATAGGGTTTAAAAAGGACATTAGGGCTTTAACTTACATTATGGCTATAGTTCTAATAAAGATTACATTATACTATTTGCTTATTAAGGCGTTTCTTTAGCGGTATCTTATAGCTATAACCTTATTAGGATCCTTTAATACCTATATCCGGAAGGTAATAGCTATATTTGTTAATTAGGTCTATTAAAGGAGTAAATACCTAGAAGAAATGGGTTTAAGTAACCCCTCTTCTTAATAAGTTTTTAAAGTTCTCTAGATAGACATTTCCGTATAAGTAGGGGCCTCTAGTCTAAGGTAAAACAGTTATTAATAGATAGGGTAGTAGTTAATTCTAACCTATTAAAGTGGCGAGGACCGACCATTTGCTACTTCTTACTAGTTACACGACTCGACAAACCACACTTAGGGTCTGAAAAAGGCCGCAGATGTGCTCCGGAACTTACGACCCGTAGTATAAAAACTACTTAAGAGCTACACATTAACTCCCGTTTGCCTTTGCAGTTTACATCCATATGTCTGACATTGGATCTTGCTCATGCTTATAGCTTGACTTTCTCTCCATTTTATACCTTGGTGCTACAACTCACAAATTGGTGTTACTTTACACCCGTGTTCTCTTTCCCGCAAGCACAATCGAGCTGCTTTAAAAGTCGCAATTAGGATGACTCTACTTTCTCTGCCAGCCGAGTTGCTGCAGGGTGTTGCAGGGTGTCTTGAGATGGCACATCGGCCCAGCCTCCAGGCTTTCAGCATGACAAGCAAAGTTTGCCATGCAGCCTCACTTCCGGTCATCTTCCAGCGCATCTGTATCACAGTCGACGATCGTGAAGGCCTGCGGCGCCATGTCGATGCACTTCGCGAAGCTCTGTTGCGAACCGATGCATTCAGCTGTATCCGACAAATCACTATTGAAGGGGCTTTGAGGCTTAGAGACAAGCAGATCGAAGGCTATCACACAGATACGCCTTGGCCGTCTCCCTACGAATCTAAGAACGTGCTGGACGAGGATCCGGTCAATTTTGTGAGTATGTATGCAGTCTACGATGAAAGTGTGATCAAGAGATCGTCAGAAGAGGACATGGCGTGGGCTCCCCTAGTCAACCTGCTCGAAACCGCTATTCTGCTTGAAGACGTTGTCTTTGGATGTCGAAGTCAATTCCCGCCGAGTCTGCTCACGATGCTCCACGAGAAGCACCCACAATGCAGACTTCATCACCTCACATTTAGATTTCGTACCTTGCTCTGGGGTATCCCCAATCCGTACGAGATGGAACTTGCTACATCACCTTCTCTCTATACGGTAAAGGTTGCTTGTGCTCAACGCGACAGCGATGGCGACGACGACTTCAACCTAGAGGCTTTAATGGAGCTAGTCACTGGGCTTGCCCCTAATCTCAATAAGGTTATTGTTCTACAACTCTTCCCAGGTGGTTCTTTGAGATCAGTTCTACCTCGACGGTCGTGGCAAAGCCTCCCGGGCTTTCTTCATGGGAGAAGAGGATCGTTAAAGTCACTATCGCTTAGTGGACACACGCGCCTTAGGACACCAAGAATGCTACAGGATTGGGTCAAACATACCGACTTCAATTCATTGCGACATCTAACTCTTGGCGGGAGCCTCGATATGATACACACTGGACTCAGTGGCGAAACTATGAAGTGGTTAACCCAAACCCAGTCGTTTCCCCATGTCAGATCACTCGGCGTTTATATCACACGAGACGACCTGCATGTGGAAAGGCCAGATCATAGGGAAGACGCAATCTCGTTCTTCCGAATCTTTCCATCTCTTGAGCAACTGTCCATCACCGGACCAATTGACTTCCAAATCATGGACAGTGTTCTTTCTCATCATGGACAAACGCTAAGGCGGCTCAGCTTGCATCCTTTCGAGGTATCACCTGTTGGTATTAATTCTCGCGATTTACAGGATCTGCCTTTTCACTTTACCAAGGATTGCGTTTTGCGGCTTCGAGCTCAGTGTCTGAGACTAGAAGAGCTCACAATCTTGGTCAAACGCGACAAATCCAGCACATCAGAGGCTGAGATTCATAGATGTTTCGGTGAGATGGCAAACTTGAAATCTCTTTCCCTCATATCGGAATGTTCCAATTGGCGTGTAAATCGAGACCCTACGTACGCGCCCACTTTTGTTGATGCCGATCAAGAACCTGTAGAGACTCGAAGATACCCGTGGTTAAAAAGGGGGGAGTTGAGGGAAGCCTTCATCAACTGTGCAGTGGACGAAGCACTAGCCTGCTCTATCTGGAAGACCATTAGCCAGAACAAAACCGGCAGACGGCTGGAGCGACTCAAATTGTGGCCGACTGGAGCGGGCAATTACGGCACTGCCGCCAGACCACCACCTACTTTCACAGCGATCGTCCAGAACTTGGCTCGTTCATGGCTATTCGAGCGGGTGCCGCGGGATGATAAAGAAGACTTTACGGTCACGGAACTGCAGCAGAGGAGAAGAATGACTTTGGATGAGAAGGAAGCCAGTGTCTTGGCTCACCCTCAAGATCTCGAGTATTGGAGAGTCTTCCGTTCTATCTGGCCCCGAAAAACTGGTAGTAAGGATTTTCGGGATGATTGGTCGAGTATTCCTCTATAGGACAAGTTATGGGTGTCGGATCGTCCATGCCACCCAATCTTGTTCGACATGCACTCCAAAGGGACGTCATGCATACACTGCGTTCCTCTACGGTACTGCTCTCACTTTCTACTTAACACTAGGTCACAGGGGTGCGCCTCTAGACCGCTACATGATATGGAGTGAGTGTCTGGCCTCATCCTATCTTGTCTATACGACTTGCCCACTTAGCAAGACCGCCCACATTGACCTCATCTCCCTTACATCGCTTCTGTTCGTTCACCACCATGATATCCATGTGCAACCGATAAGCGTCAGGCCTCGAACTACAAAGACCCCTACGATCTGCTACTCAGCCCAGCTGCTCTGGTCATCTTCTTCCAGCAAAATGTCCTCATCGTCGACTGCTTTCCTCTTCTTCGCCAAACTATAAGGATATCGATCGACTTGGAGCACAACTGATTAGTGGTGCTGCGCTTCTGAGAATCGCATCACGAGCTGAGGCAGACCTGTACCACTGACCAAGGGGACGATAAGTGACCAACGCGCAACGAGCAGACGTATTGTCCCATCCGCCAGTACAGGCCTCCGGCCGGCGAGCAGACCAATGCCACTCCTACTGCTTCTATGTTCGTACCACATCTTCCGCAAGATCCTGCTGCTGCTGTTAGCAGAAGCGCAAGTCGAGGAAGAGGCCTCATCACACCGCAATAGGTATGCCACTCTCTATGGATATTGCCCGTTTCTATAACATATTATGCATACCCACAGTTTTATAAACTGTTGAACATCATTGGGAGAAAAAGTCAATATCGCCAAGTTCTGGACATGATTATCTCTAAACGTAAATCCATACTTTTGGGTATCTTCTGTCTACTCCTTGTATAGCCAAATCAACATGCTCTGGTAATCAGCCAACTGCCACGCCAAGTTCAACCCCCCATTCATCAATGTGTTGCCACTTAGAGTGCCATTGAACAAGTTACTTGAGTACCTCGCCGTCGCATTTAAGCCCTGCATTCTGAGCGGCGGGGGTGCAGGCTTGATGACGGCTTGTTGCTGGAAGGCAAACACGACTGCTGTCCTTTCATCTTCGGAAACAAATTGCACCGCGGGCCAGTTTGTGTCTCCAGGCCATGCAATACGGTAGAAAGAACCAGAAATGACAATAGGATTGATCTTGTCGTGTGTGGTAATGATTGAAGGAATGGCGTCGCGTTCCTCTGCACTAAGCTCCGAGGGGTTCAGCTCGAAGCCGAAAGATCCACACATCAAGGCAACGTGAGCACGATACTCGATGGAGATGTTGCGATTGGTCAGCCCGTTGGGTACCTTGGAGACGTGGCAGGCCATGGATGAGGGAGGGTATGCGAGGGAAGTGCCCATCTGAATGGTCAAGCGATCTGAAGCGTCTGTATTGTCGGACGTCCATGATTGCGGGTAGTAGTGCAGAATGCCTGCATCAAAGCGACCACCGCCCGAAGCACAGCCTTCCCAGAGAATGGAAGGGTAGGAGGCTGTCAGATTGTCCATCAAGCGATACATGCCCAAAGTGTATGCATAGTCTGCGGCTGGTGACGACATTTCGTGGATACCTCTGTTGTTGTCCCACTTGATGTATGAGATGTTGGCAGATTTGATAATGTTGGATATGGCGTTGATGAGATAATCTTGAACTTCTGGAAGACCAAGATTCAGGACCAGTTGAGTGCGAGTCAATGTGCGTACGTGGTTGCCGGCGTGCATGACCCAGTCAGGATGTTCTTGATAGAGTGTAGAGTTGGGGTTGACCATCTCAGGCTCGACCCAGATACCGAACGAGAGGTCGTTGGTGCTATTTGCGACGGCATAACTGTCGACAGTGTTGACGTATGGGCCGAGACCGTTGGGGAAACGAGCAGGGTTTGGCGTCCAGTCTCCAAGACCAGCAGTGTCGTTTGTGCGTGCGTAGGGTGCGGTGCCGAACCATCCATCATCCATGACGAAGAGCTTGATACCAAGTTCGGCTGTTTCTTGCGCCAGATTCTCCAATGAAGACTCGTTGATGTTGGCACCGAGACCTTCCCAAGAATTGAGAAGTACCGGTCTCGTCTCGAAAGTGTGGTTCGACCGGGAGAGATGGTTGCGGTACAGATCGTGGAAGGATCGCGACATGCCACCGATACCTTGCGACGAGTAAATACCAACGGCCTCGGGAGATTGGAATGTCTGGCCAGGTCCGACAGGAATGCTAGCATGAAGAGGGTTCAAGCCGAGCAGTACACGAACAAAGCCATGAGAGAATCGCTCGGCAGTCGCAGCAAAACTGCCAGTGTAGACGAGATTGAATCCCCAAGCTTCACCAGTGGTCTCGGTTGTAGTCGGAGAGTGCAGCGCAAAGAAGGGATTGTGGACATGAGAAGAGTAGCCTTCGGTACTTCTGAAGCCAGTCTCGCCAAAGTCAACGTTTCTGATGACTCTATTTGCTTCGTGGGACCAATCGCCTTGCAACTCGAGCATTTTTAGGTCAAGATTGGGCAGGTCTGTACTGAAACTGGCTGCTCTCTCGATGGATATGTTGTTGGTACCGTTGTTAGTGATCTGGAAGCTTCTTGCAATCGCATTGTATTCGGGAAAGACCGAGTATGACAATGCAGCAGAGACGTCTGAATAGTTGTCGTAGAGCTTGACGACCAAAGTAGTGACATCTCCAGCATTTCCATATGTTGCAGGAAGTCCATTTAGTGCCGGTTTCCCTTGAACGATCTCGTGGCTTTGGTATGTGAATGCAGAGACGGTGTCGCCATCAGCATGACTGATGTGAATGGCAGGGAGACGGAAATCACTGCGACCGATATCTGGGAACTCGCGACGGACGTTGGTCAAACCAGGAGTGCCGACATTGTCGAGACCAGTTGACCAGCCACTGTTTGAAATTTGAGCCGGGCCAGTAAAGTCATCTACTGGTCCGCCGAAGTGGTCAGAGACGAGATCGCCTGAGCGAGGGTCGACGTGGAAGCGGTATGAAACACCAGCGCCACTCAAAGAAAAGTTTGTGCCGGATGCAGTGATGTCTAGGTATTGATTTAGTACTGGATGACGACATGCAATTGATTGAGCATACCTCCATGAACGCAAGCAGAAAATCCAACAACCAGCGAAAGCCAGGATAGACGTGTCGAGGAAAACATCGCGGCAAGAGAATGGTCAGCAAAAGTCTTGTTCGATCAAAAGAGGGGTGCATTGTTTATATATCTCATGACACACGGCAGAATGCTGGCTTGGCTGAGTGTTGATCATGCAAGAAGAGTTGGAGATCGACGTGGGTTGTGGGGTATGTTGCAGTCTTGAGCGGACCAAGTGGTGGATAAACTGTTCGCCTTTGGGTCGTTCCTGCTGCGCACATGGCGGGGTGCACCGTAGAAGGCGGGCATGTTCTCGGAAGATGAACTGAGCGACCAGCCGGGCCGAGTATATATCTTGGGCATGACGTGGGATGGTGGGACTTTGCAGATTTAGCGGCTGGAGAAGAGGCGGAGAAGGTGGAATTGGCGGGATTGGCGGACTTGGGAGAGCGGAGAGGCGCTGAATTGAAAAAGTGGAGGGGCTGGAGGAAGCGAGGAATAGCAATACTCTGAGAAACAAAGAACAGCGATCGATCTGTCCAGACAATTTTGCAATTCTTTTGTTTGTTCTTCTGACGGAGAATCCGACTTGCCTGTCTTGGAAGTTGTGGCTGTCAAACGTGTCATCAAACGTTTTGGTCAACAATATCGTCGTTCTTGGCAGTCAAGTACCGACGAACCTGGACAGCCGTTGCGCGGAACTTGGGATGCTTTATTTCCATCACCCAGCCATGTTTCTTCAGAATCTCTTATCCTTCTCATCTTGAGCCGCGTCGCAGCATTTCAACTTGCTTGACTTCACCTTCAAGCTTGCTGTCCAGGATGATCTTGCAATTTCCAATGATAAACGTGTTCTGCATCATTTCCTGAGACAAATTGAATCTGGCCTCTTGAATCCATCGGACCAAGCTGTCAAAAAGGTTTGTGTAACCGTCAGCCTTTTCTTCAACGTCGGCTTTCCTCGGCACCCGATCTCTTGATCCATCTTTTTTCTTTGTTTCGCCGTTAGAAGTTCCTATCATGGAAAAAACGTTCGATATATATGAAACCCAGTATAGCACTGTTCTCCTGCACAGGGCCCGCAATATATCTATCCTGGTCCCTGTCCTGGTCGCGCGATCCTGCACTGGTTGAGTGACCATTCTTCGCCATCGGTCTCCTGTCACAATCTCATCATCATAATGGAGCCTGGATCAGCGATTGTGTGTTTTGTCTGGGTGTTGACCGCCCTGTCTGGTATCATCGTTACCGCAAGAGGTGTCATGAAGGTTCTACGATTCCACGGCTTAGCATGGGAAGACTATCTTATGATCGTCTCAATGGTAATGGCACACCCGAATCTCATCACTCACCACCATCTCTGATTACCTCGACAGATGCTCGCAGTCGTCTACGGATCATCAACCACACTACTATATGGCGTTGATCTCACTCAACACTCCGCCTTTCATGCACCCAAATTCGCGGAATATCTCTACCTCAGCCATGCCGTCGGCTTCATGGCTCCACTATTCAGTCGCATCTCGTTCTGTCTCTACATGCTGCGGGTCCTTAGCACAGCGTCTGCATCCAGGAAACGCTGCATCCACGCCTTCATCGGACTCCAACTCCTGGTCAATGTGCCCGTCTCAATCTTCGTCTTTACGCAATGCGGAAGCTTTCACACGCTCTGGGAGCATGGACTCGTCGAACCCGCGTCTTCTTGCGTGCGACACGATACCATCAAAGACCTGGCTCTGGTGGCCGTAATCTTCAACGCTCTCACCGATGTCTTCCTGACGGTCTTGCCAGCAGTGGTGGTCTGGAGCATCAAGGTCATGACTCCCCGTGCGCGCATGGGCATAGTTGCTACCCTGGGCCTGAGCCTTTTTGCAACCATCGCCAGTGTGATCAAGATCTACTATGTGTATGCATTATACACATTCACACCCTCTGTGCAAGCAGTGCAGCGCTTGATCATTGTCATGGGTGTGGAGATCAATGTCGTCATCATCGCCGCCAGTATTCCGGTGTTGGCGCCGTTGTTCTTGCAGAAGAGTGGCAAGAGCAGGAAAGGCATGTACAAGGATCCAGTGTTGCCGACCTACGATATCAGTGCAGAGAGCGCGAGTGTCTCGCTGCAGTCGACGAGCAAGACTCTAAGAGGTTCGGAAAAAAGCAAGCATGCTTCAATCGTCACAAGAACGACGGAGATCTCAGCAGTAGACTGGAGCGGCGATACGGTATCGCAAACACCTTGGGAGGAATTACCCGAGATTGTGTTTCTCACCGACAACAAGTAGTAATTTCTAGGCGTGTGATGATCATAAACTAATACAATCTCGATTCAATCATTTTGTTGTGCTGTCGATCGTAAATTCCAGCGTTTCCTTACTTCTGTTTGGTAGCCTCACGCCCTCGAGATCTCGGTCGATGATGTTGACTGTCTGGGATTTCGCAGCATGGAAGTGAGCAAGTACTCTCCATCCAGCATCACCAATTCGCCCAGCACCTCAAAACCGGCATTTCTGTACAAAGTCCTTGCGGCTGTGGTCGATTCTAGATATATATCTTGTCCAGCCTCGTCCGCAATTTCGCATAGCTTCTGTAAAAGTCGCTTTGCAATACCTTGGCCATGATAGTCTGGGTCGACTGCCATTGACGGCACATCTATAAAGATCGTCAGCAGAATCCATGACACAATCAAAGGGAGATGGCAATACACTCACACCAATAGTCATCTCTCTTCCCCATATGCTGTTCCCTCAATTCCTTGCCTTTGGCTCCCACAATTGCCCATAGATCTTGGTTCATCCTTTCAGGCAGCTTTGTGTCATCAGTATCAAGCCCTTTAGGCTTGCCCTTTTCCGGTGCCAGAATGCCGCAGTAACCCACTGCTTTTCCTGTCGCAGACTCGATAGCTTTGAACCATTGACTTCCGGGACCATACATGCGTTTCTCATTTCGCCGAATACGCCACAGAAGGTCATCTTCTACCTGAGCAGGAGTCGCGTCTTCTAGGTTGTAGAGACGCATGTTCAGCAAGTCACCGGCGAAGGCTTTGTAGCCGATGCGTGTAAGGACGGAAGCATCTGTCTTGCCAATGGGAACGATATCGTATGTCGATGGCATGTTGTTGTTGTTTTCAATGTTTGTTGCTAAATGGCAACAGGGCTGTGAGAGTTTAAGCAAAGTAAAGACAAAGATGCGTGCTAAGTATAAAGAGAGATAGACTTGGCTATGGTGACGACCCTAGATCTTTATAAATACACGGAATCTTAATCTCGGTGCCTGGATGATCTTATCTTGTTGCCTCCCAAAAATCGTTAGTACGTTCGGGTAAGAAGGTAGCTAAGAAGCGGAGCAGCACAGAAGGGTGCGGGATGCGGTCATAGCGCACGGCGCTTCGACAATCAGCTTCTGGGAATTCTCTCGACATTACACCTTGTGAGTCGTGACACATACGACCCTGGGTCAGATTGCGATGGAACTAACGGACTCGGCGTTGTTCGGCCTCTCATCCCCAAACATCCTCCTGGATCTTCCTTGTCTTCTTCCTTGTTTCACTCCAAGTCTGTATCTCTCCATCTGTCCAAGCGTTCTTCTCCTTAACAATACTGCTAATGGTCTTGTTGACCTCCCTGGCCATTGTCGCTGAGCCACAGATGTACAGGTTTGCATTAGCTTCTGTCAGCATGCTGAATATCCTGTCGTTGTCCTCAAGGATGCGATCTTGTACGTAAGCCTTCTTGCCCTCGTGACGGGAGAAAGCGGTTACAATGCAGAGCTGATCTTCCAGCACTGCTTGTATTTGTGCCAACTCGTCACGATAGATGTAGTCTTCATCGGGACTCCGGCACCCAAAATAAAGAATCATCTTTCCACAAGCTTTGCCTACTTGCTTCATGCGAGCGCGTTCTTGTATGAAGCCTCTGAATGGTGCGATACCGGTCCCTGCTGCAACCATGATGATGGGTTGGCTTGCAAGAGCTGGAAGCTTGAACTTGGACTTGCGAATCTGTGCGTACATCTTGCGGCCTTCGAGAGCATTACCAGGGCCCTGGAGAGAGTATGTATGTTTGTCCAGGACATGATGAGCCAGTAAGTAGTTTGTTGTCAAACCAGGGATCGTGATTCGACCTCCCAACGGATCTTGAAGGGCTTTTTCTGAGACGACTGCGGTGATGCTGGGTGCGCGTGGAGACACTATGGAGGAAGACGAGATTGAGTATGATCTTGGCCTGATGACGGGAAAGGTGTCTATAAGAAAAGACAAGGGTAAAGATGACCAAGGAGTTTTGTCAGAGCCGGTGGAGATCTCTAGCAGTCTACCAACAGTTACGTGTGTCGCCGCGAGAAAAGCTGAATATCTCAAACGGTCTTGTGATATACCCTCCAAGAACAGGCGAGAAGATTCTGTGGGTGCGAACTGGATAAGTTGGGCAACCGTCTCGCGAGAGACAGGGGAACATATCTCCAAGTAGTATCGCAAAAGTGCTGATAGGGTTGTTGGTGTGGGTATCTTGACCTTGGATCCATTCGTACTTTTGATCAAGATGGGCACATCGGCTTCGTGGAGACGCCCGAGCTGCTTGAGGACTCGCTCGACTTCTGCGTTAGGATTGCTTGGCCAAATGCTGAGGTGGTCACCAGTCTTGTAGTTCATCTCAGGAAAGTCAGTGAGGTCCAGTTCGGCATGCAGGCAGTTCCGATCAGCCGAAATGCCAAACAGCTCTCGCATATCTTTGATGGGCAAGGGTTTGACGGCTGATGATCCGACCAAGGATCTGTTATCTACTACAGGCTCTCCCTGGTGAAGGTCGATCAGATCGAGTGATGTGTCTTGCTCCACTGACAGCGTTGATTCGTACATCACATCGTACTCTTGGTGGCCGAGAGTTTGCGTAAGATGGGCGAAGAACTCTTCCTTCCATGTGATGAAATCTTCCTCGGTTGTGCCTTTAGCATCGTCCGCTCTTCCGATTGGCATGAGTCGCTGCGCCCCAAGTGCATCGATTGACGCCGCGATCACATCTATGACCTTGTTGTAGTATTTGTAGTTGCTGTTACCGAGTCCAAAAGCGAAGTAGCGCAGGTTCCCGAGGGAGGCTTCGGCAGAGCAAATCCAATGCCAGAGTCCAGCAGCGTTGTCACTAGGGTCACCCTCGCCAAAAGTGGACGCGATAAAGATTACCAATGTTTCTTTCGTGATGCGCTTGAGACTCTCCATGTCGTAGTCGGACAGATCTGCTACTAGAGCATCTAGCCGCAATCGCGAGTGACACTCTCGGCCTAGGCGGTTTGCGAAGCCCTCTGCTGTTCCAGACTGGGAGCCCCAGAAGATAACAATCTTACAATTCTGTGGCCGTGTCAGTGATGCGAGGTCATGCGCGGCTATCAATGTTTTCTTACTGTATCTTCGAGCTTCTTCGAGATATCTCGAGTCTCTTTGACTCTATCACTGGCTGCAGTATCTGCAATCTGGGGCTTTTCGAACCAAACATGATGGTAGGGGTCGGGTCTATCCCAGGCCTTTCCTTTGAGAAGATATGTGCCCCATGCAAAACTGAAGGCTGCGATTGCAGCATAGTCGGCGTAGCCAGAGGGCTTGTCCAACACAGAGAAAAGTGGTATGAGCGAAGTTGACATGGTAGTTTTGGCTTGTGGAAGCGACAGTACGAAGAGCCACTCAAATGGTCTCCAAGGAAAGAGCTTTCGGTCATTAAGTAACGACTGCCTTGTCAATTCCAAGTCATCATTTATCGGATCGTGACCTTTCCCAGAATGATTTTCCGCGATGAAAAAGAGGTCTCATTGCCGCACGTCTTGGCACATCGCGTGTAACCTGACCGTTCAGCTTTCAGTACTTCGGTCGATCTCCACGGTTTGGGAGGAGGTGTTGACATGAGATGTCGCGCAAGGAAAACTAGGCGACGGGATCATGGTACATTTTTCGTCCATCTTGGGAAGGCGGCCCGCAAAACTTTTGACTTTCCGCGCCTGTCCAAAAACTTCGTACCATGTGACGCGGGACATGTAGACTATGGTGGGGTAGACGGTAAGCCCCTCCGCATTCCTGCTCATCGAGTTATGCTAGGGCAACAACTTCCGGGAAACAATGCCTTCTGTCGTTTCTCCGGCGCTCACACCATAGTAAGCTGTCCCGCTAGCATAACTTGGTTACATCCAAGGATCAAGGGTCGCACTCACAATAGGTAATTTGCCGATGGACCGCTCAAGTCGTCTCCATCGCTTTGCTCCTGGGTAGCTGAATAAGCTGGGTGTATGAATTATATTGTCAAGACAATCTCTCTCGGATTGTCTACACTCAGTCAACACACATCGCTCGTCATCGATCCTCTCCAGTTTCGCTCATCATGTACACCGCACTGCTGTCGTTCTTTTCCATCGTTGGCCTTCTTTCATACTTTATCGTCAAGCCACTGTGGGACTATCTGAGAGATCCAAAGGGACTACGCAGATACCCATGCATCAACTCACTAGCTGGCTTCACCAATCTTGGCTTCATGTGGGAAGCGTACACTGGGATTCGGTCAAAAAAACTCTATGAGATGCACAAGACTCATCCAGTCATTCGGATCGGACCCAATTCGCTCTCTTATGGAAGTGTGAACGCTATAAAAGACATATACGGGCATAATTCGAGATGCACAAAGGACATCTTCTACGAGGCACTCTCTGGCTCGCATTTCCATCTTGCAGATGTAGTCGACAAGAGCGAGCATGCTCGGAAGAGAAAGATGATGTCTAGTGCATATGCGCTAAAGAACCTGGAAGGATGGGAGTACAAGGTTGCCGATAAGACCGACCGATTCATCAAAGCGTGCGATGCCCATTGCACCGCGCCGCTTCCTAAGGGCCGTCTTCCGGATCCACATGAGACCACGTTTGACTATCGAGCATACAGCAACTTCTTCACTCTAGACGCAATTGCTGACATTGGTCTCTCGGAACGACTGGGCTTCCTGGATGCCGGCAACGACAAAGTCGTAGGCGAGAAGATGGACGGTACAATTTACGAGGTGGAATCGTACCGTGCAGGTCTTCACGCTACCGCCAAAGCACAAGCACTCATCGTCTGGGCTACCGAGTGGTACGACTTCAACAGCAAATATATCTCAAAGATCTTTCCTAGTTTTCGCGAGATGTGGAAGCTCAACGAAGGCTGGAATGATCTGGTCTACCACAGGGCAACGAAACGTTTGGCACGCTATCGTGCTGGCGAGAAGCTTGACGATTTCTTTCAGGCGCTTATGGAGGACAAGAACGGCAATCCCAACAACCTTGAATGGGGTGAAGTGATTGCTGAAGTCAGCATCATGCTCAACGCGGGTTCCGACACCACCGCACTTGCCATGAACAACGTTATGGTCTGGCTGTTGAAGAATCCAGACTGTCTTTCACGTCTCCGTGAGGAAATCGACGCCGTCCTCGAACCCGAAGAGGTTGTTGCCCCGTATGACAAGGTCAAACACCTCCCGTACCTTCGGGCCTGCCTTGACGAGTCACTACGTATCACGCCATCGACGACCTTCGGTCTGCCGAGGCGCACTCCTCCAGAAGGGTCGAAGATTCTCGACGAGTGGATTGAAGGCAACACCACAGTATCTATCTCGGCATATGTTGCACATCGTGATCCTGTCATTTTTCCCGAGCCAGAAAGGTTCAACCCGGACCGGTGGTTGGGAGAAAAGGGCAAGGATTTGCAACCGTACTTTATCAGTTTCAGTACTGGTTCTCGGGGCTGCATTGGTCGTAACATCAGTTATCTCGAGCAGACTGTGCTTCTTGCCAGTGTTGTTCACCGATACGACTTCGCTTTGCCTAATCCCGGGTGGGAGCAAGATAGATGGGAGACCACAAATTTGATGGCAGGTCCGTTGCCCTTGAAGGTATGGAGGAGGGATTGGAGTGTGATGAAAGCTTAGAAACGCAATCGTTTAGTCAATAGTATGCATGAATTGGTTTCTTGCAAGCAATTCCTTCTCTTGCGATCATGTACAACATATGTGGATAGTCCAGCTGCACGCGCCGGATTCTTGATCTATCTCTTCCAGGAGTAGGTGATGTCCAAAGCAGCAAAACTCACTTGATGATCACCTACGTTTGCTCAAGAGTGTGATACCAAGACTCCAGACCAGCAATCACCTAAGGCTGACTCGTACACGGGACGATGATATTCAGGGTGATACAAGGGGGGTGCACGTTCGGGCTGCCACCCCCATTACAGCCGGCGAATAATAAATTCCACTGCAATTGATCTCAGTCCCGTGATTTGCCAAACCTTAAGGGTACTGGCAATTCGTACGTGTCCCCCCCTTGTAGCCTTGTTACGGGCGGAAAAATGCTTCCCAAACTTGTATCCTAGGCAACGACAATCTCAGCTCAAGATCCAAACGGCAGGTCTTTCCCTTTCATATTAAATTACCGATCACTGAGATTGATCCCGCTGCTGTGGTTGGAACGAGGATCTTGGCTAGGACAAATGGCGATCGTTCTCCTCCCCCGCGACTGTTCGACGTCCACTTTTGCGGGGGGAATTGCCTATTGTGTCTGGCGTTTGACGGGAATATTTACCCCAATCGGAGATACGCTTGATAGTCTCAAGAGGGCATTGTGGATCGTGGGGTTTCCTCTTTCTTGATGTTCATCCACTCTTGAGCTGATTTCAAACTAATAAGAACCTCAAAGCTCGCTCAGCAGTGGAGAAGTCATCTCTATCTCTTTGCCTGGAGATTCCTCTGTCAGTACTACCGTCGCCAAAACCGCGAGAATGGTTCGAAAGCTCAATGTCGCATGTGCTGGTCTCGGCCGAATGGGGGCGAGACACGCTTTGCATTTTCTAGAAAGTAAGACGAGACGTACATGTCTTGGATGGATGTGAATGAGCTGATCTTCTGAATAGAAACCCCCCGAGCGGAATTGGTCGCTGCCTATTGCCCCGCCGAGGCTGAAGTCGAGATCGCATGGTTCAATCAACACCTTGCTCCTTTCGGTGTCAAGTTGTACAACAATTATGATGAGATGCTCAAGCATCCCAAGCTTCAGGCTGTTGTAGTAGCAACTGTGACGACTGTTCACGCCGAGCAAGCCATCAAGGCGATCGAGGCAGACAAGCATGTGCTCTGTGAAAAGCCTTTGAGTACAAGCGTAGAGATCGTACGTAGCATGATCTGCGTTGTCCCATGGGGAAGGAGTCGACACTAACTTTCAATCCAGTCGCAGTCTGTGGTGGACGCCGCAAACAAGAAGCCTCACCTCAAAGTCATGTGTGGCTTTTCTCGTCGTTTCGACGCCTCGTACCGCGATGCCTGGAACAGGATGGACAACGGATCAATAGGACGAGCTTCCATCCTCCGATCCCAAACTTGTGATAAGCTCGACCCTTCCGGATTCTTTGTCGAATACGCACAATTCTCGGGCGGCATCTTCGTCGACTGCAATATTCACGATATCGATCTTGCATTGTGGTACTTTGGCCAGGATAGTGTTGTCAAGAGCACGTACGCAGTAGGAATTACCGCTGTTCAGCCCGATCTCCGCAAGTACAAGGATGTGGACAATGGTGTCGGTGTTGTCGAGTTCTGGGGGGGCAAAATTGCATACTTCTACAGCAGCAGGATCATGGCAGCTGGTCAGCATGATATGACCGAGATCATCGGTACAGAAGGGAAGCTGACGGTCAATGCCAATCCACTGGGAACTCTTGTCGAGATGTCAGAGTCGACCGGTGTTAGAAGGGAGATTCCACCGCACTACTATGGCCGTTTCGCCGAGGCTTTCGTAACGGAGGCCAATGAATTCACTGCGGCCTGCTTGGACGATAGCAAGCTACCGTTCAAGCTTACTGGAGCCGTCCAAGCGGTAAAGATTGGCTGTGCTCTCCAAGAAAGTTTGAACAGTGGCAAGAAGATCGAGTTTGACGAGACTGGAAGACGCATTGAGAAGGCTGCCCTATGATTTAGAGATACAGATAGACTTCAAGACCTCATATGAACCATAGCGTCGTTGGTATACCCGGATCGAAGCGAGTGCCCGGCTATGATCGAAGCAAATGAACAAGCCCGCATGAATGAGACACTCAGCCCATCGAGGTGAAGGGTATACCGTCGTCGCCACTGTCAAGATACATTGCAAGCAGGCCTTGTGCTGAGAAAGGCAGCCACAAAACCTTTGGAAAATATGGTCATCGTTCGAGTGAAGCCCATATCTCGCGGCACATTGCACTCGACACCCCGGAGAACGGCTCTGATGGTGATTGACATTTCCCGATAGACTTCAATTCCAACCCCACGCTTCTTTGAGATCTTCCTGAGCGATCATAGTCGACCATCCATGCTCAGCTTCACAAGTCTCCAGAATTCGGAGACAGGCTTCCTGCTCTTTTCTTTCCGTGAACTTGTCGCCGGCCATCGTCACTGCCATTGAAGCAGTCACAAAGTTCGGCGGCGTGCTACTGTTGCTCAAGGCGAGCCCACAAAGCATCTTTGTATGATGCTTGATCTCATGGTCCATCTCTCTCAACGCTGTTGTCCGTCGAGACCCAAGTCTGGGTATCGTCGGGTCATACGCTCTCAGCAGAATGAGAGTAAGATGATAGTGTTGTATGCCTGTTACGACAGCATCGGAAAGATACATGACTTCTGGAAATACAGCATCAGAGTCAGCGTCGGCATAGCGATGGTACACAGGGGTGAAGCATGGAGGTATGGAGTTCCGCCAGTTTTCAGCATAGCTGAGAAGCTCTTCGAACCGGGCTGTCGATCGTTCATGCTCAAGAAGTCCAAAGCACCACTGTATGGTTTCTGCACAATGGAAGATGATTCGATTTGCCCACGCACCTTCGTCCACAGCGCCAAAGGAGCGATCAACGTTGCAGTGCTGCAGGGGAAAAGAGACCGATCGCTGGTTTACGAAGGCGACGTAGATCTCCTGTCGGAGACCAACCCAAAAGGCAGCAAGTCGCAGGCCGCCAGAAACCGCGCAGATCTCTTGCGCACTGACAAAGGCATGCGCTCCGATCAAATGGCCTGCTCCGTCCAAGTGGACTTTTCCTGAGAGTGGCACGTCGATTTCTTCGAGAAACCGCAAGATGACAGTGCTAGCCAGAAGGTTTTCGTCCAGTACCGCGGCCTCATCGCTGAGGATTGGAATGAGATGCTGAATACACTTCTGGTGGTATTTGTCTGCAATATAAGGATCTCCCCCACTGACGCGACTGAGATGACGGGCGGAGGCGGCGAGAATTGCATTCATCAAGATCGGGTCGTTCAAAGCCCGCTGAGGCACGATCTTGCGGAAATGGCATGAAGGATCGGTGAGATCAAACGAGATGGCCAGGTGGTTGACGAAATGTCGTAAAAGCCCGGCTTCGAGAGGATCGTCAAGCAAGCCTGCTTCGGTATGGCGACGTGTCGCAAAGGAGTTTGAAATTCTGGATGTGTCCCTCCCGTGTCGTGTAACTCCGTTTCCGCCAGCTGCGGTCTCGATACTGATACTCGCTCTCGACAAAAGAGATTGTGATGGTGATGTCTGGTCGCTGAAACCAGGAAAAGAGGAAGGAGAATGCAGGCTGTAAGATGACGGTGCAGCGTCACAATGCGACGAGATGTCATTAGCTATACGCCTAGATCCGAGCATATTGACTTCGTATGGCCTGTCAAACGTGGAAATCTTGGTATACAGGTGTGCGGGATGGTTATCCATGTCGAGGCGAGAGTCGCTTACGTTGTCAATGTCATGTCGAGTTGCCAGGCCCGCATCGGCGTCGTCATGCTCCATGCTCTTTGCGGTCGAGCTGTTCCCATAATTCATTGATTGTTGACACAATTCATTGGGGGAGGGCAGCGCGACACCTCCTTGCGATTGTGAAAGTCCTGGTATAGCAATTTCGCCATCTGGCAGGGCCAAGATCTGGGTCGCATCTTTGTCGCTGGACACCTTTTCATCGACGAATGTCCCGTATATAGCTATTGTGTCAAGTGTCTCGTCAACGAAACTCAAGGCTCCTCTAGTCGACACCCATGGCTGACTATCGTTGAAAGATCCCTCTGAGCCTCTTCCTACTGAAACACTTTGGAAGCTCAGTACTTTCTTTGCTTTGTCGTTCAATTAAGTCGTGCGAACTCACGTTGGGTTGAGGTTATGACAGAAACGGATATTCAGAAGCCGGACACACTCCAGTCCTGACTGGCTGCATCTCACACAACTGGGTCGCTCGTCGTCACCTAATACAGAACAAGTAAGTAAGGATCATAAAGCGCTATGTCCCTGAAATGATTCGAGCCGATCAGCAAGCAGACGGTCCACAGCTTCCCATCAATTGATAGCTCGGACTTTCCGTCCTCAAGCCTTCCTAAAAGAGAACACCAAGGATGCAAGACTTGAAAGATTGCACGTGCCGTTTTGGATCACTTCGATTTCACCAGCCTAACATTCTGAATGACTTTCGGCAGAGCGTTTTGGTGCTGTATCCATGCATGCGTACCTACATTTTACGTGACGAAGTTTGCAATTCTAGCAAATGGTCAGCAGATGTCTGGCTGTTGGTCCGGGCACGATGTTGACTCGCCTGACAACCATTTTTTGCTCGTGTTGGTGCGGAAGGAGGAGTCATAGCAAGCCACCTATGTCATGTCTGCTTCGGATCTTCACCTGGACAGAACAATTCTTGATCTTGCAGTGGTCAACAAAAATTAATCGATGCAGTGGGGTGGAAGGAAAGACGAGGCAAGAGCGAGCGGACGGCAATGATGCCTTTTGAGACACTATCGGGAAAGAGCTGGCGCGGGTTTCGAACTGGTACCGAGACCCACGTCCGAGCTTTGTCTGCATACCCGCCTCTGGGAAGAGAAGCGGGGTCAGCTTGCCCTCTCATGACTATTCGGGAATGTTCGCCCGATCATGCCAGCACTCCAGGATTCATGATTCAGTCTTATGCGGAGGCGCAACATCATGCCCTTGCGTAGACATGACACTGGAGTGTAGCACCGGCCGGCGGACTTACTCCAGACACCAGACATAGCGTTTGGGAAACGCTGGGGTACCCCATGCGGGGTTCGATGCCGGTTCAACTTTGTGGCGGCGAGGTGTCGCGACAAGTTGTCAGTGCATGCCCTAACGCAGTGGGCGTTGAGGTATAAGATTGGAATAGTTTCCTTTGCTAATCTCGTCTTAGCCAAACTTGCAAGACCACACTGCAACACTCTACCTATCTTCCAAGCCCCTTTCCATCCAACAAACATCTTTCTTGACAATCAAGATGGGCATCGTCGGCAAACTTGACGAGAAGACTGGCACTGACCACGTCGAACATGTCAACTCCCAACAGAACTCGCTCGATGATCTCGATACCATAGAAGAGACCAAGACCGGCAAGTTTGCGTGGCTGGTTTCCATCACAGCAGCCATTGGTGGTATGCTTTTCGGATACGATACCGGCATCATCAGGTCAGTAAGAGTGAGGGAAAGAATATACGCTTTTCAACTCACGCTTTCTTAGCGCCGTCCTGGTATACATTGGGACATCCCTCGATCACAAAATCTTGACTTCGGGCGAAAAGGAGCTTATCACATCCATCACATCGGGTGCAGCTTTCTTTGGTGCTATCTTCGCTGGCCTCACGGCTGACAAGTATGGACGCAAGCCAGCGATCTACGTCGGATGCGTTCTGTTCATCATCGGAGCAATCCTACAGGCTGCATCCTTTGGTCTTGCTCAAATGACAGTGGGCCGCCTTGTTGTAGGATTTGGTGTTGGAAGTGCAGCTATGATAGGTACGTCAAGCCCCATTTGCCTGAGGTTGTATCATCTGATCAGAACAGTGCCCATGTACATCGCCGAGGTATCACCAGCCAAGTACAGAGGCCGTATGATTGGATTGGACAACATGTCGATTACTGGTGGCCAGCTCATCTCGTATGGTATCGGTGCCGCTTTCGCTAGCACGCGCGGAGGTTGGCGATACATGGTGGGAGGCGGTGCGATTCCTGCGATCGTACTTTGTGCTCTTCTGCCGTTCTGTCCCGAATCTCCTCGCCAGCTCATCTATCACGGCAAAGAAGATCAGGCGAAGGATGTCATCCGCAAGATCTACCCCAACGCCACCGAAGAACAAGTCAACCAGAAATGCGAACATATCAAGATACACATCGAAATCTCCAGGGACATGACTGCAGGTAAGAGTCAGTGGTGGGTCTTCAAGCAACTCTACGTTGTCCCGGCGAACTTCCGCGCCCTGGTCTCAGCATGTGGCCTTATGGCCATCTCTCAGCTCGGCGGATTCAACTCGTTGATGTACTATTCCTCAACACTTTTTGCACTTGTCGGCTTCTCCAATCCGGTAGCTGTGGGTACCGTCATTGCTGGAACCAATTTCTTCTTCACTTGGGTCAATCTTATGCTTGTCGACCGTGTTGGACGTCGCCGGATCCTACTCCTCACTATGCCGTTCATGGGCTTGGCCTTGATCCTGGCTGCCATCGCTTTCCACTGGATCCCAGTCAACCATGACTTGACCCTCAAGGCTGGTGTCAGTGTTGGCGTCCCAGCAAAGTTGGTTCTCGTCTGTATGGTCGTCTACGTCGGGTTCTATTCCTCTGGAATGGGAAACACTGCGTGGCTCAGCTCCGAGTTTTTCCCAATGGAGATTCGGGCAATGGGAACGATGATGTTGACCATGACATGCTGGGGTTCCAACGTCATTGTGGCCAGTACGTTCCTTACCCAAATGGAAAATACCACGCCTTCCGGTGCTTTTGGATTCTACGCCGCGATCTGTATCTTGGGCTGCTTCCCATGCGTCTACTTCTGCTATCCGGAGGTCAAGGGCATGACTCTTGAGGATATCAGAGAAATCTTCTCGCATGGATTTGGCGTTCAGAAGGCGCGGGAGCTACAGAAGGCACAGAAGCACAACCTTAGCTATGGAACAGAAGCAGATGAGCTGGCCTAAACACAGTTCGATAGACAATCAATGAGATAGCGATCGGACCAGGACCTCCAAAGAGCTGTCAGACCCATTTACAAAGCCACACCTGTATACAGCTACGAAATTGAACATTCAATATGTTGAAAGTCTTGGGGCCCACCACTTCGTTCGGCTTTGATGCTAATCTGAACGTCATTGCACTGATCAAGATCTTCTTATCTCTTCCTGAGACCGAGGAGAGGTTCCTTGAAGACGTTGGTTATGTGTTGGGTGTCTCAACTTGCCGTCATGCATTGTATCAGATAGGTGAAGTACTGCTTTGATGGATTAAGAAGATTTACCGAGTTAGGAAAGGGATAACCACGCCCAGAAGGCTACCACGAGATGTAGAGAAGTTCTTTGTTCTAAGTTACTCATATTGGCCATCATGGCCTAGTCTGCTCTGGAAGTAGATGGACGAACTATGCTCCTTCTTTTTGCCGTTAGCAATCTCTTACATCCTCATGTCCCAGAGATGACGCGAATGGTCGCTGATCTTTTCGCTATATTTTTACAAGCCCTTTCTGAACAGAGAAGCGATGTACAGCATGAATCCTTGTATAAGAATCTTTGGTCTTCCAAAAGCCGTTAGTCGCAACGGCGGTATGCGCGCAATTGGCGAGCCGCGCTGAATCCGTTTTACAGAAAACGTTGGACGTCCCCATGTTTCGCAATTCCCGCCCTCCCTGAAGTCCGTGGTCCTCTTTTTCTCTAATTTTCGTACAAGATTGTGCTATGGCACAGGTGAAAAAAGTCGACTCCACAAAAATTGGACGTAACAAGCTGTTCGATTTGAAGATGCGGAACACAGACACGATCCTCCCATGAGAGATGGTAAGTATTCTTTTGTCCTTCTTCTTCTCCAGACATCTTTCCGCCGTTTCAAAAACATTACCGGTCACCATCGTCTCCCAAGCAGGCCTAGATTGTCCATGGCCACACTTCTCTACTCTAAAAGTGCGATGTAAGATCTGCTGTCAGGGATATGCAACGGTATTATTGCAAACCCTACGTCAACCCCTTTCGATGTTAATATCGTCTGCATTTGCCTCAAACCTCATAACACAAACATGCATCGAGACTTCACTTCTCCTCTACATTTAAGCACCAGTGTTGGAGCGTGTTTTCTTCCATCTTGTTCTACTCCATCACCCTTCTGATTTTCTTGGATCTGGTATCCAGAGAACACATACACAAGACTTTCCACTTCACGACTGCTTGTATCACAGCCCAACATCCAGTAGCACATCAACATGCGAACTTCTACCCTTATCCTCAGTATCGCGCTGGTCGCCAAAAGTCTTGCCAGTCCGGTCAAGCTCGATCTTGGAGATGGTGTCGACTACGAAATTGGCTATCCCATCATAGCTGGTCAAGCCGACGCTCAGCAGGGCATTGATGTTGTCAAGAGGGCTACGACTTCCATCAAGACCACTTCGACTGTCAAAACTTCCACAATCAAGACAACCTCAACCGCAAAAGCATCACCCATCTCGACAAAAAAGTCGTCCACTTCTTCAAAGAAGGCTAGCAGTACTTCAAAGACCTCAAGTACCCAGAAGTCATCTGCGGCTCCGGCAAAAGCCACTACATATCAGCAGCGCGTCCTCGTTTCGCACAATGTTCACCGTGCCAATCATTCCGCCAGCGACCTCATCTGGGACAATGCTCTCGCATCCACTGCTGCCAAAATCGCCTCCACTTGTGTGTATGCTCACAACACTACAACCGACGGTGGTGGTTACGGTCAGAACATTGCTGCTGGACTTACTGCGGACAACATCACAGCCATCATCACCGAGCTTTTCTACAACAGCGAGGTCGGGTACTTCAAAAACCTCTACGGGCAGGCCCAACCTGACATGACCAACTTTGGCAACTGGGGTCACTTTTCTCAGATTGTCTGGAAGGGCACGTCGAAAGTCGGCTGCGCTACCCAGTATTGCCCCAAGGGTCTTGCCAATGCCGGACCTTACACTCCACCTTACTTTACAGTATGCAACTACGGACCACCAGGTAAGTTCACTTGATTTGTCTTCTATGCTTGACGTTTTGCTTACCCTGTTGCAGGTAATTACCTTGGCGAGTTCGATGTCAACGTTGGCAAGTCTCTCAATCGACCAACAGTCCATTGGAACTATGGTCTGTAGAGACAGATAGCAATGTAGCCAAAGATGGCTTCTTTCTTTTCTTGAAACAACGACTTGTTACTAGAGTATATGTATCATCTGTCATACTTGTTGTTAGCATCACGGTATCTTCTATTAATAATCTCTCATCCATGATGAATATATGCATGCATATGATCTCCAAGTCGTTCCCGGTGAACTTCTCACAGAATCAGCAGCCTGTTGGGCGCCACATGATGGAGAATGACGATGTTGGATGTGAACTTTCACAAGCTCTGCAAAGGTCCATGAATATCCAAGGACAAGATCATGATATGATTGACAATCAAGAGCGTCGGGCGGAAGAGCGACCCCGCTTGTTGCAGAATGAGTCGGGACTTGTCGCTTAGCCTACTTACGTCGCATCTTCTTCGCTTGAGGCGTAATTCTTGAGGCTACTGCACGGAGCTGCTATAGCTGATTTTACTGTGCAAGAGCAAAGTGGTACTGAACTACAATTTAAGCAGCCCATTACCTGATCCATGCTGTGCGCCAAATACGTCATCCGCAAGTCATCTTGCATAGCAAGCCGTGTTCTCCTCCAGCAAAGTGCTCTTGCCTTCCTGTCAACCACAAACGCTTCGAGCTATACCCTAAAGGAAAAATCATCCGACTATCAAAACGTCCCAATGTCGACTGGGGATAGACCTACTGGTGGATTTGCTGAAGGCGACAGCGTTCCGAAGCCCAAAGAATTCAAACCCCCGGACGATCAAGCTACAAAAGAACGCGACTCTGACGGGCCGAGTGAGAAAGAAATCAACACCGAGTCTTTGAAAGCAGCGCAAAAAGCTCTAGAACTTCAGGCTCGTTCGAGGGAACTTACACAAGCCGCCGCCGACACTGCGGATCCGGAAGAGCGACAAAGATTCCTAGACGAAGCGCTTGCAAAATCCAGGGAGGCCGAATCACTGGGGAAGACAGCAAAATTCCTGCGATCTGGCGGTTTCCAAGGCCTCCTCGCTGGTGGTGGTGTGGGAACAATCATCGGTGTCGGGCTAGGGACGTTAGTCGGCACGTTGACTGGAGCTCTGGTCGGAGGCGTGGGCACGTTGGTGGTTGGAGGTTTGGGGAGCGGTATTGGTTCGGCTGTTGGAGCGCTTCATGGTCCTTGGCTCAAGTCTGAAGAAGCGCTCAGAGATGGACTTTGTAAGATATCGGGAGCGTTGCCAAACTGGACCGCGACGAGTGAGCAGAAAGAGCAGTTGGAGAAGATCATGGGACAGATCGACAAGCAGGAAGCTCCGACGGTTGAGGAATTGGAAGCGATGACCAGTGCCGATGGATAGGATGATTGCCTTGCGTCTACATACAAAGTGCCACCGAGTACATGGGGAGTGGGCTCCGCTATTGCGGCAGCTCGCCTGCTCCACGCCATCATCAGACCACTGTATCCCAGGACATGGTTGATGAAACCTCAGACGCGAATCTTGCGCGGATGCCGGCGTACTGATAGTATTTGGAAAGTACTCACAACAATTGACGATTCAACACGACGACTAGCACAAATATTCTGGAAATGATCAAGTCTGGATGGGCACATCGATACGCCCAATGACAATGCCATAAATATGGTACTGCATATGGCAAAGCACGCCTCAAGCTACTTTGCGAATGTTTATCAACGGCTGCGTAACATGCCCGTTCACAGCCAACATCCATCTCCAATTCTCGACACGACCCTCCGACGACATGTATATGTGTATTCCATTCAATTATGCCTTGTCTCCAAGATCGCTGGTCGTTCTATTACCATTCCTGATGCTCAACCTCCCTTGGAATACCAGGCTGCAAGCTCGCAAGGATGGCGTCTTGTGCATCTTGTTGAGCTTTCTTGTACTGATCGACGACATTGTGGCGATGTCTGAGAAAATAGGGCATCAGACGATTCGTCGTGTCAAACACCATCGACTGCCATGCCGAAGGGCCCCAGACAAGCTCTCTCTTGTACGAAGGAAGAATTCTGAGGCTCATACGCTGCACTGAAAGATCCCATCCGACATTGTCCGGACGGCGTGTAAATACGACCTCCTGATGTTCGCGTCTCACGATGAGGACTTGAAGAACACCATCGGCATGCTCCAGAACAACATCCTTGCTATCCTCACCCAGGAGTGGTACAAGTTCGGGAATGCGGGTTGAGTTGTCGAAGTTTGCCTGGATAAGGGCTGGAGGCAGGAACCGTAATATGGTTGTCGCAGGATCGCTGGTGGTAAGCGTGAGGTATGCGAGACAGGCCTGTGCAAGTGGGTCCACGTCGAGTTGCTGGTACTGACTGATCAGTCCCACGACATGTGCATTCCACTCTCTCTTGTTGTGCATTCTATATTGTTGGCTGAGCACTGCGAGGCGGACAGCTGCAATGCAACAAGCAGGCCATTCGCCCGAGACGACCTTCTTGGACAAGAGGCTGAATGCCAGCAATACCCAGCCGCCACCTTTTTCGCCAGCTCTGATCTTCTCGAGGACGTGATTCTCAAGCCATACAATCTGGCCGAGCTCGTGTGTAGGGATGCCAGTTGGCAAAGAGATTCCTTGGATCCAGCGAACAAGATCGATCATTTGTAAGTCGTCTCTGATTTGGGAGACGCTATCAAGACCTGTGTAGCTCTCCGCGAAGGTGTATAGGCTGACAACAGAAGCTGAGAACTTCTGTGTTGAAGAGAAGATCTCCGGGAGAATCAGGTGTAGAAGGTCCTCTGAGATGTCGTCGCCGGTCATAGTGCATCTCAGTACCATGGTCATGGCTTCAGACCATGTGTTGTCTGCATCGGTCAAGGCGTTGTCGAGTCGTTGCGTCTCTTGTCGATACTCTTCACGCTCCTGCATCAGCTGTTCCTCGACGGCCTTTGCCATTCGCTGCCATTTCTGCTTGCACTTTGACTCTGCCTGAGCCAAGGTTCGCTTCCATCGAAACTCCGCCATATCCTTTTCTGCCCGCGATTGCTTCTTCAGCTCCTGCTCTCTTTCCGCCAACTTCTCTGGCCATTCCTTCTCCGACTTTCTCCTCTCCAGTTGTAGCTTCTCGAGTGACTCACGCAGCGACTGAAGCTCTCGCTCTGCGTTCTCGAGTCTTTGTGCATCGCGTCTGGCAGATTGACGATGATTCTCCAAGTCTTTGACACAGTCCACCGATGTTCTCTGTAGCTCCTTGAGCTTGCATTCGGCTGCAAGCTCGGCCGCAGGGAATTCTGTCAGTCTGTCTTGTGAGGAGGTCAGGCTGCTGTTGGCGATGTCCAGATCGCGTTTGGCGGTTGTCAATTCGTTTGTCGCGATACTTAACTTCGAGATGAGATCCTTGTTGGCGTCTTTGAGTATTTCGATCTCTCTCTTGTGATCCTGCTGGATCTTCTCCAAATCCTCCCGCGTTGTGTGCATTTCTTGCTTTTTCTTGTCGTTGCTCTCCATGACTTCGTCGTAGCTCGTGGTGAGACAATTGATTGTCTGCTCTTTGTTGGCAAAGTTCTTTGTAGTCTTTCTGGCGTCTTCCCTCGATTGCGCTAGCTCTGCTTTCTCTTTGAAATGGGTAGTTGTGAGTTTGCGCGGCCTGTTGATGAGATGTTAAAGTTTATGAGAAGACAAGCGAATCATTGATGTGTTTGTTGGTCAGTTCGGAGTATGGCCGCGCGCTTTAAAAACAAGCAACAAGAGTTGACAGTTCACTCTCACCTTGCCCGGCAACCGACTCGGGGCATTCTGCCATTGTTCGTTTCTGCTCTGTTCCGCGCGAGCTCCTCAGTCAGCGGTCGCGTCGAAAAATCCTTTGTCTCCGTCATCGCCGTCGCCGTCTCGATCGCGTTTCTGCTTCTCGTTCTTGCTCCCCTTAGCTCCCATCCAAGGTTCGTTGTTGGTTCTTTACCACTTCTTGCCGTCCACAAGAACTCTACTGAGGTCTCACTACACAGCTGCGTCAAAGGCCACAAGTACAGTGGTCCGCCTTCCTCGACTGCTTGGCTACGCGTTCATCTTCTTTGCCAACGACGACGATCGCGCTGCGTGGAGCCAACTCAGGAACAACAACCGATTCCGCTTCTTCGTCTTTGCCCCGAAGCACTCCGAATCAACTTGAGCTGACGTCTCAAAACAACGATCCCTTTCTGCATCGGCTTGTCTGCGCTTCGCTTCCAGCCTCTCGATCGTCTTCTTTTACCTTTTTCTCACACGACCAATTCTCCAAAGTTCTACCCTGCGCATCACTTCTCATCTGGTGAACCCGAGCGCCCAGCTTTCAACTTACAAGGAGCCCCGCCCGACAGTCAGCCTTCCTTCAGCCAAAGCCTAGTCATCTTCCGGCTTCTGCTGCCTGTGCGAGCGTCCTTACCAGTCAGCACAACACCCTCAACACCTTATCAATATGTCCGACCAGATGGCGATCGGTCCGTCCGACGCAGTCGTCGGCAGACTTGACATGCTTGCCGAGACTCTTCGAAAGGGCATTGAGGACCCACTCGTGCTACCCGCTTACACCAGTGAACAGATCAGAATGGGCCAGATGGACCTGACAAACAAAATCATGGCCACTGTGCTCAAAACCGTCCAAGACTTTCGGTCGACTACCAACAGCCTCGAAGCAAAGTCGCAGACTTTGAGCAACATCGAAGCTGGATTCGAAGTAAGTGTCGCTACCTCCTTTTCCCATTATTCCTGCACTTTTCAACGCTCCCTTGTACCCGGCCCGTTTCAAGGACAGCCACTTCCCGCACTGTCGATCACTAAGTTCCCAGTCATGACATAAAACACTCGATTGACCAGAATTAGGACACCAAGCAGAAGTTGCAGACGATGCACGACTTCGTCAAAAGCCTACCCACAACAGAGACTGTCAACGCCATCGAAGCAGAACTTGCCGTCGCAACCACTTCTCTCCAAGACAAGAACACTGAGCTCGCAGCTCTCAAAAAGGAGCTTACAGCCATCAAGACCGAGCTCGAGGACGCCAAAGTCGCCGATGCAAAGAAGCAAACCGAGTTGGACAACATTCGCGAACAGCTCACCGCCGAGAAACACCAACACGAAGCAACAAAGAAAGCCCTCCTCGACAAGCAAGAACATGTCAACCGTCTTCAACAAGAACTCTGGACCAGCAAGAAGGATGTCGAGATTGCACAGTCGCTGGAAAAGACGGCCAGAGAAGAAAAGGCCGCGGCCGAAAAGTCGCGTCACGAGCAGGCACTCGCCCATGCCTACACCAAAGGCCAGCAGGAAGTCAGTTTCGCCATGCTCACCGCCGCCCAGCAGGAATTCAAGGATGAATTGATGGCCCACTGTCTGACCAAGGGCAAGCTCGCAAGCTCTGCAGAGTCGTCTGACAAGCACTCGCTGGACTTGCAGGAGCTGCGCGAAGTTATCCAAACTCTGGAAAACAAGCTCAACGACATGGAACAGGAGCTTGGTGTGAAGAAGGTCTAGACAAGAAGTATGGGGCTGGCAGAGAAGCTGAGTATGGTAGCAATCGCCAACGCTGGTTGACTAGCTCGTGCGGCATCTCATGGCTTGTGTACAGCCACGGCGACTATTGGTGAGAGGGGTTCAGGTGTACAGCAGCTTAGTTGGATGGTCTTGCAAAATACCGCGTCAGGCGTAATGAAGAATCATGCCAACCTCCGCAATGTAACAGTGTTTCCATCCATAACATCATCTCTAGCCCTTTGATCCTTACCAACACTTCACTCACGACCGTCTCGCTCATGTGTTGGCAGGCGGTCCGTCACACAAGGTAACAGCTCATTGTGCCGTGCCATCCCAAAAACCTTTGACCACCCGCTTTATCATGACAGCTCTCATTCAAAATGATACCCCGATCTACCAAGGCATGACCTCCATCTTACCTCCATCATTATGCCAGAACCCACCCTCAAAGTCACCATGTACAAGATTGGCAGCCACCTCGGCACCAATCAACGGATCCTTTTTGCCTTTATACCCATTGAAGGAAGTCTTGCAATGACCAGGATTAGCCAGGTAAAATTTAATCCTCGGCTCAGCTTTGGCCATCTCCAGAGTCATGACATTGAGCGCAACCTTAGAAACACTATATGGCACGCTGACCGTGGGAGGAAGATCGCCAGTAGTGAGTCTGGCGATGGACGCACGGCCGGAAGAGATGTTGATGACTTTCGGATGCGCAGACTTGAGCAGCAGAGGCAAGAGAAGTGTGGTCACGAGGCCGACCGACGTGACATTCGTGTCCAAGATTTGATTGTATACTTGACGGAAGTCTGAGGAGTCTGCACTTGGTACCGCCGCGATGCCTGCGTTGTTGATGAGGACTTTGGACTCTGATCAGCTTTGGCAACCCTCGATACCTGTGTTTGATGTTGTTGCGTACCGTCAAGTCTACCGTGTCTTTCTTCGATCACTGAGACCAATGCATGTATGCTTTGATCGCTCGTGACATCAAGTGATGCCGGTTCCAATGGATTTTGCGTACCCAAATTTCTCAAGGTCTGGGTCGCCTCTGATACTGAAGTTTGGCTTCTAGCGGTGATGATGATCGTGTCTGCGGTATTCTTCTGCGACAATGCTTGAGCTATACACAGCCCAATTCCTCGGTTGGTACCAGTGATAAGAATGATACGCGAGGTCATCCTTGGATATTCTTTGCTGGTTGATTATCAGGAATGGAAGTCACGACTGAGTCAGGCTTGGAAGCAAGACCTTTTAAATATCAGGAATCCTTCTTGAGTCTTCTCAGCTCATCCCAACACGAATCCTTCGGCGATATCTTATATATCATGAGCTAGTTCTGCCAATGGCATCTTTGCATTGTTGAATTAAGGTCACGGAGTTAAGTTTTCGGCGGAGTTTAGGCAGTAAACCCGAGGAACGAGAGAGGTGCATGTTGGTCGAAGGTCTAGTCTGTAGGAACGCAGAAACTATGTAGATCAAATAGGGAACGATCCATGAGCTAAGAGATCCGGATGTACACAAATATCTGTATCATAGTGTAGTGGCAGCAACATCAAAGATGGACGATTCAAGCTTTGAACAGACACTCCTTACAAAAGCAGTCTCATCAGACTTCTCTGACAGGCCCAAGACTTCAAGCTGCCAGGTTACAGTCATTACAAGAGGGCCTCCTTCAATGGAAACAACATTGAAATTAAGCAGTGATCCCGATGCTTTTGCGGGCTGAGCAAAGATGACTTTTTCCATCCAAATTTCTGAGCCGACGTCCTCGTCTGCTAGCCCTCTGCTGTACGCACCCAGATTGCTAATCTCAAAGGACATGTCGCGTTCTTTTCCAATTTGCCCTTCAGTCCAGGGACGAAAGTGTCTCAAATACTGCAGTAAGCCTATCGGTTGATCGTGTAGAGTGCTAGCAGCGAGCTTGAGACTATCCGACGTCTTGCGAGCCGCTTGCCAGAATTGGGAGGATGGATTGGTTATCCAGTCGGACTTTTCTTGTGAGTGGCTATACTGTACGACTTCGCTGTGACCGGACACGCAGTTCATCATGCTTGACCGAGAGTATCTTCCGTTGAACAAATGTCGTAAATCTATTGCGACCCCGGTGTTGAAGAGATCTGTGCCGACAGCTCCACCGTCCCAGGCGTTTAGCGAGCGAGCGATGAGGTGCTTCAAGAGTGCTGTCAAGGTTGTTCGTTTGGCTCTACAATGTTGTATGGTCCGGCTCAAAGTGGTAGAGTCAACGGTGAAGAGTACGAGGCCTGTCGAGTGGCACGCTGGGTCAAATTGTGTCATCTTGCCGCGCCATATACCAGCCTCTGAAGGAATCCAGCTGGTGCGGAGGCCTAAGAAAGATGCGATGGGTGCCGGCAAATGACTTCCGAGTAGTGGCGACAATAGATAGGACCATGACAATGTCAGCTTCCCTCCTTCTTCTATGGGAGGCAGTAGCGAATTCGAAGGCGCCTTGTATTCAGCGTCAAAGGTCACGCTATTTTCAGGTTTTGAAAGATACTTCGAGAGCCCTCTCTCAAAAGAGGTATGGAAAGCAAGCCCAGATCTGCCGTCTCCGTGCGAATGGTAATTAGCAAAGAGGACCAAGAGTCTCGAGGGTTCAGAGCTGTCGCTGCGAGTCAAACACACCAACACCACTTTCCAAGGTGGAGAGGTATGGGAAGATTCAAATTGCTCATCACCGATTTGCGCCACTAGCTTCTCGATCAATTGGTCCTCCGATATGTCTGGGGCATTTCGGATTTCGATGTGCGCGTTCAAGTCCAAAGTTTTCGGTGTAGCAAATTCAGGAGATTCAGTATAACCTCGGAGGACCACAGTGCTCAGCAGAGGATGCTCGTCTATGCAATACCTCTTGCCGTCCTTTAGACTCAGTTGTCTGGCGTGTCTATCGGAAGCGTAGACTGCTGCGGTCACTAAGCTACGCTGATGGCCGATGTCTTGTCTGGCAATACAACGGCGTTCATTGGGACCTACAGACGATCAGAGATGGGCGCGGCGTGCTTGTAGTCGTCGACTTACTCGCTAGACGTCGTCTATTGTCCAAGACAAGATCTGATGGAGTAATGTTGGGCGTCATGTCATTGAGAGTCTTGTTTAGTGCTGCCTTTAGATCGATGATGACGACCAATAAATGGGGTTGTGTCAACGCTGCTGCCTAGTCTATAGCGCATGCCCCTGCGGTTGTACGACAGGTTGATGAAATTACTTGGTCCATGCAGATCCGAGATCTCGCGTCGAAAGGCAAGCCTTGGCGGGCTCCAACAAGTGTACAGCGAAGAGAACTCATCCACTCATCCCAACCTCAACACCCTAACAGCATTCCCACCCATAACATCATCTCTAGCCCTTTCATTCCCACCAAACACTCCACTCACAGCCGCCTCATTCGTCTTGACAGACAACCACTCTTCCTCCCCATCATCCAGCGGAGGAAAAAATGGATGATCAGTTCCAAACATCAATCTATCTTTCCCACTAGCCTCCATGGCAGCCTTCAAGCCAGCTTCCCCGTACACCACAGCATCGAGATAGATGTTCGTCTTGAGAATATCCCAAATGGATCTTCGGCCTGAAATCTTCTTGGCTTGTTTGAGGTGTCCATCATGTGCGATACACGACTCGATTCTGCCGGCGAGGAAGGGCAATGTGCCGCCTGAATGTGCGAGCAACATTTGCAGATCAGGGAAGCGGTCAAAGACGCCAGAGAGAATGGCTCGGGTTATGGCGATGGTGGTTTCGAGAGGGAAGCCTAGCGCGAGTGGCAGGACGTGACCATATTCTGCGGCCCTATCACCATATACAGAGGCAGGAAGACCGTAATGCGGGTGCAAGAAGACGAGTTGTTTGGTAGATTGCAGAGCAGACCAGATGGGCTCCAGAGCCGGATCATCCAATCCATTTCCGAGTCCTGAGGTGCCGATGATTACTCCGCGGAAGTGAGAAAGTGTCGTCAATCGCTTGATCTCGGCGACTACTGCATCAGCTCCAGCACTCAATGGCAGGGTACCGAAAGCGTACAGTCGTCCTGGATGGCGTGAACAGACTTGTTCGACATCATCATTGATCTGTGTCGCAACATGGGCAGCTTCAGATGCATCACACCAATCCAACCATGGGTTTGCAAGGGAAATGACGCTAATATCGATGCGGTGTTTGTCCATAAACTTGATCTTCTCTTCTTCTTCGTAGTATTCAGGGCCGATTGGACGTCCGCGTGCAGTGGATGTTGCTGCGTCTTCGCTGGGCAGAATCACAAGTCTTTCTCCGGCAGATGGGTTGTCGGCAAAAGTTCGCATATAAGGGACGGCATTGCGAGAGCGAAGAAGCGAGACGTATGCTGGTGGATAGATGTGGGTGTGGACATCGACAACAGGCGCCATCTTGACGAGCAGGTATCTTGTGCTGTGTGGGCGGGAAAAGCAGAATTGATGGAGGTATGAAATTTGGATACTTGGAATGTTTGGTCCGACAGCGAGACCTTCACATGTCGCGCCATTCGATGCTAGATTGAACACCTGTCATTCTGTGCCTCATCGACGACGAAACAAGGCATTGATAGCGTGACAACATGATAAGAAGGACAGGAACAGAAGGTGTAGCTCACCCCGCACTCGTGAAACCCACCACGGCGGGGTATGCTTCGCCTATCGATGCAAGATACAGATAAGGGACGTGGCATGAGCTGGAATGATAAGGGCAGCTGGAAAGCAGAACAAAGATACAAATACCGTATGTGCATCGGTGGGAATTGCTGTTAGTCATTCCTTGCAAAGCACTTACTTGAACATCATAGCATATCATGAGCATTCCTACAGTCACCACAGCGGTGGGCGCCGACAACCTTACCATTCCCGTAAGTATGCTGTGACGACAGTGCTTGGGCTTCACTAACAACCCCAGCTCATCGACTTCTCGGCCTTTCAGACCACAGACCAGTCAATCCGTGAAGCCACGGCCAAAGCTATCCTGTCAGGCTTTCAGACTGCGGGCTTCATCTACATCCGCAACCACGGCATCGACAAAGCTGCGGTAGAAGAAGCATTCAAGTACAGTGCAGAATTCTTCAAGCGGCCAGTCAGTCAAAAGGAGCAGCTCGCCTGGACGACTCCCGAAGCCAATCGAGGTTATGTTCGTCAAGGCCGCGAAAAGACGACGGATCTTGTAGATCCTGTTGAAATCGAGAAGCAACGAGCTCTTGAAGGTGCTGATCTGAAAGAATCGCTCGAAATCGGCCGTGAAGGTGTCGAGGGGCTGGAAAACAAGTGGCCAGATCGATTCGATGAGGATGGTGCAGTATTCAGAGAAAAGATGTTGAGCTTCTTCGAGGTCTGCAAGGATCTCCATGTGCAAGTCATGCAGGCGATTGCTGTCGGACTCGGCATTGACGAGCACTGGTTTGACAAGTTTTGCAATGCAGGCGACAACACGTTGAGGCTGCTGCACTATCCTGCGGTGAGCAGCAACGTGTTTGCCGAGAACAAGAACAGTGTCCGAGCAGGAGCACACACCGACTATGGTGAGTAAGATGAAGAGGCTGGTAAGATTCGGACTGACAGCTGCAGGGTCGATTACTCTGCTCTTCCAAGACGCTCGCGGCGGACTGCAGGTTCTGTCGCCCATGGGAACATATGTAAACGCAACACCAATTCCAGACACGATCGTCGTCAATGCAGGAGACTTGCTGGCCAGATGGAGCAACGACACGATCAAGAGTACAAAGCATCGAGTGGTTGAGCCACCGGCCAAGGCAGACGCAGACTTTCATCCTGCGAGATATTCGATGGCCTACTTTTGCAATCCCAACTTTGACCGGTTCATCGATGCGATTCCTGGGACATTCGATGAGGCCAAACAGAAAAAGTACCAGGGCGTGAACAGTGGCGATTATCTGGTGCAACGGCTGACGGCGACGTACTGAGTACAGTAGTAATAGCAGGTTTCGTAGACATACGATGGCGAAGGAGTCTGAAGGCGAGAGAAGGCGACGCGGGCGATCGGGCAAAGTCCAGCCGAGACGAAGAGCAAAGAGCAGCTCCGTCACCGTCTTGACCCTCGATATTCTCAATTCATGAATTACAATCCTCACACACCAAGTCTCCCCTCGATCCTCAACAAGTTCAGTACAATGCGCAGCCACACAACATTACCACTGCAAGCGCTGTACCGCGTCTTTGTGCAGCCCGCCCTCTCATCACGCACCCCTCCCATCACACGCGCCTTCCACTCGACTCCCCTGCGCAACGCACCAAAGACTGCCCGCCTACCGGAAAAGCGCAAACACCTCTGGGACGAAGAGATCCCCGCCCGCCGCATTCAACTCGTCGACCCCGTGACCGACTCGTTGCAACCAGCCGCCCGTCTGCGCGACCTGCTGTCCACCATCGACCGCAAAGCCTACCGCATCATCTGCGTGACGCCGCCGCCCACCGGCGACTGGGCCGAAGAATGGATACCCGTGTGCAAGCTCGAAGACAAAAAGGCCGCCTACGAGGCCGAAAAGGAAAAGAAGAAGCTCAAGCAGCAAAAGACGGCCGCCGAGGGCACCAAGACGCTAGAGCTGAACTGGGCCATCGACGGCAATGACCTGGGGCATAGAATGAAGAGGATGCAGGATTTCTTAGCCTTGGGCAAGAAGGTCGAGATTATACTGGCGAGGAAGAAGGGCGGCAGGAGGGCGACGCCTGAAGAGTGTGAGGAGTTGTTGCAAAAGATCAACGAGGCTGCAGAGGTGATCAAGGGCACAAAGGAGGTCAAAAAGTTCGAGGGCAAGTTGGCAGGCATGGGCAGTCTGATGTACGAAGGCCCAAAACCTTAAGAGGATAATTGTACACATGTCTACTAGCTACTCAAACAACAAGCTTCTTGACCCGTGACGACAAGTCACTCGAGTGCTGCTGGAAGATCTTGTCGAGCGCCTTCTTCTCAATCACGACACGACCGCCCTCGAGCAGATCCTTGACGTCGACCTTGTCCAGACTCAATGCGCGAGCCTCCTTGTCCATGCCGGGCTGTTGCAGAGCAGCAAACAGCTTCTCTCTCTTCTCGAGCGTGACGAACAGACTGCCTCCGCTCGGGTTGCCCCACTTGTTCCAGCGCAGCATGTCCTTCAACCATCTCGCCGCGCCAGGTCCTTCGACCTCAATCTCGGCAGGCGCACCCAGCACAACCAGCTCGCCCTTCTTGTAACGATAGCTCAAGGCAGTCCTCCAAGCCAGATCGTAGATTTTGGCGGGCAGGTCGGTGCTAAAGTCTCTTGGCTTGGGACCGAAAGCGACACCACCGCCCCTCAGCATTGGCGACTTTTTGTCACCGAGACGGGCGCTACCAGTTCCCTTTTGCGGACGGACCTTGCGGTTGGAGCCGTGGACCTCGGAGCGGTATTTTGTGTTTGCGGTGCCCTGGCGGGTGGCGTCTCCCTCAAAGACGATGGCGCGGTGGAGGATGTCGCGGCGTAGCGGGAGCAGCAGATGTGTGCTGGGGTATGTGACAAAGTGCTTGGGTTCGATAGTGGGAAAGTCGTGGACGGTGCACGTGGCCGTCGAGAGGAAGGGGTTCGGTGGTTGTTGGAAGGGTGATGCAGAGGGAGGCGGAGGCGGCGTGAATTGGTCGTTCATAACGGGAGCGGTGGCGGTGGACGAGAGGGCGGCATCGCTGTATGCCTGTGCGATGGTGGCTGCTGGTGTTGAGGGTGCTGCTGTCGACTCGGTGGCCAGGCCGCGCGCAAACACCTGGAACTCGTCAGTCGCTGCTGAGAGAATCAAAGAGTCAGAGAGACATACCGAAGGCGCACTTCTCCAGCGGGCGCAAGCGACGACTGCTCTTCGTGAAGCCATTGTGTTTGTGTATGGAAGATGAATCTGATGCGGCGGTGGTGCCTTCCTCCGGAATGTCCAACACGAAAAAGTCGGTCTTGGCGTCGACTTGAAGTTGCGGCCATGACATTTCTGGCAGGCACGTCCGTCTGTTCGCTACTGCCCAACACAACACAATGGCTTCATCCTCACGAGCGCTACGAGGCCTCTCGGTCCGCGCCTTTTCGACATCAGCCCCTGTCGCCGAAGAGGTCGTCGCATCCACAGCCGCCGCCGCAGCAGCGACACAACCTCCGCCGCCGTCTTCTGTCGCCGCAGACAATGTCCTGTCCTCCCTCAACGCAGACAATGTCTTTACGCCCAGAGCCGAGCGCAAACTCCTCCGTACCCGCGGCCTGACCCCCGTCGGCTCTCGCAGACGTCGCGCCGCCATCCTCTCCGGCTCGCGCATCCCCTTCGAGCAGCTCCCCTACCAATGCTTCCAAGAAGCCCGCAAAGTCCTGATTCAACACCGTCAAGACAAGGTCAAGGACATTGAGTCGGAGCGTCAGAAGATCGCCAGACTCCGCGCCACCCCAGTCGAGCCTCAGAATGAACAACGGCACCAGCACCGCCTCAACAGCATGGAGCGCTATCTGGACCAGCTCAAGATCCACGCAGACATCAACGATCCCATGGTCAAGAGGAGGTTCGAGGATGGAAAGGGTACGCACTCCCTCTAGATCGTTCAGATCTTGCAGATCACACACATCCTCTGTCTCTTCAAGCACTGACACACGCAGGCGACATGGACAAGCCCATCTACCGCTACCTCGCCGACAAGAAATGGCGCCAGTACGACCGCATGATCATCATGCAGCGCATTACCCAGATGAACGTCGTCCCAGACGTCCTTCCCTCCATCGACCCCACCCTCAACGTCTCGCTCTCGTTCGGCCCTCGCGACGTCCAGCCTGGTGAATTTGTCGACAGCAGAGTGTCCGAGATCCCTGGTCACCTCAACATCCAACCCTACGACAAAGGCGAGCGCTATGTCACCATCGCCATCGTCAACCCCGACGTGCCCAATGTCGAGGCCGACGCCTTTGACTACCGCTGCCACTTCCTCGCCTCCAACATCAAAATCTCCCCCACTCAGACCTCCGTCTCTCTCGCCAGGCTGGGCCAAGATCAGGTCATTCTCCCCTGGTTGCCTGCATACACTCAAAAGGGTCTCGCCTACAGCCGCATGTCCATCTTCGTCCTCGAGCAAAAGGACGGCCAGATCCTGGATGCAACCGCTCTATCACAGCGCTACGAGCACAACGATTTCATTCTGAGGAGCTTCGTCGACAGACATGTGTTGAAACCCGTCGGTGTCAACTTGTTCAGAAGCAGATACGATGAGGGAACTGCTGGTGTCATGCAGAGAGCAGGTATTCCTGGTGGTGACGTCGAGTTCAAGAGAAAGAAGATTGAGCCTCTGCCATACAAGAAGTTGCCTGGCTCGAGATACAGGTAGTCTGTACCATAGAATATCCCTGTTATGTATCAATATCATGTACCTATTTCATCTATACACCAGCCATTGCATTTCTAAATGCTCTCTGAAAGCAAACGAATCGATTCGACCATCTTTCAGCATCTCAACAATGATCGCCCATTCGAATCATCACAGTTGAGCGATCATTCTCAGAATCCGTCGTCCGGCTCTTCATCGGCGTGCACATGTCGACTCCGTCTCTTCCGCACCTCTCTCCAGCTGCGATCTCACTCATGCCATCTACCTTATCTTTGGAAAGAACGGGTACAAGTACTCGAGTACGGTTTTGAAAACTGAGCAATCATGACTCTCCACATTCACGTATCCAGCATTTTCCACTCCACGGAGTTGTCGGCCACAAGATGATCAAAACATATGGGTTCAGGCAATCGTCTTCCGAGAAAAGTGGAGATGGAGCCTCAACAACAACCCTGACAGCGACGACAACGACAATCAGACATGTGAAATATAAGAAGACATCCGGGACGCTCGTTTTCCTCAGCCATCGCAAAGATGGCTACTCCCGTGGAAATGACCGTCAGTCCCGGGCAAGCAGACAACAGCCAAGGAGATGAGAACAAAGATGCGAATGTCACCGTCTGGGATGCCGAGTCCGACATATCAAAGAATCCGAAACAGATCTCATGGTTTGTCATTTTTGCCAGCGCGCTTGCGAATTTCTCGGATGGTTATCAAAATAATTTGGTGAGTCTTTGCCCATCTCGTTCCCTCATATTTTCAGACCCAACTTTGTGCATTTTTTGGATGTTTATGACTGACGAGCAAACAGTCGTCACACACCAATGTAGTCTTCAAACACACACTCGGAACGGCCTACACGTCGACGATTCAAACCAGGATTTCTAATGCTCTGCTCGTCGGTGCCGTGATTGGCATCATTCTCCTTGGCTACGCCTGCGATATCTGGAGTCGACGAGGAGGACTATGGGTGACTTCTTCCCTGGTTGTGATTGGCAGTCTGCTCGCCACTCTGGTATTCCAGGTTCAGGGACAGGGTGTGGGTGATATGATGTGGTACATGACCATTGCGAGAGGAATTACTGGTGTCGGCGTTGGAGGCGAGTATCCTCCTTCTGCTGCAGCGGCCTTGGAGGGCAGCAATGAGGTATGTGCTGAGATATGTGAGGCGGAAGCACTATTCCTGACACGAGAAACCACAGCATTATGACCACATCAGAGGACCCATTCAAGTCCTCACCTCGACCCTCATGGCCACGTCGGCAGCACCAATCTGTACAGCAATCTACCTCATCACCCTCACCGCCACGCACAACAACCTTCGCACCGCTTTCCACGCCATCTACGCCATTTCCATCTTCTTGCCTCTCATTGTTGCCTTTCTCCGGTTTCGCATGCGCGACGGCGTCCTCTTCCGCCGCAACAACTTCAAAACCACGCTCTCTCCCCCTTACCTGCTTGTCTTGAAACGCTATGGCTGGCGGCTCCTCGGCACTTCTTCCGCATTCTTCGTCTACGACTTTATCAACTTCCCTAACGGCATCATGAGTGCAGCCATCATCAACAACGTGGTGCCGGGCAAGGATGTACGCCAAACAGCCATTTGGCAATTCATCCTCGCACTGCTCGCTGTACCCGGACCCATCGTCGGCAGCTGGCTCTGCAACCGCATCGGACGTCGCTGGACGGGCATCGCAGGCTGGACCGGCTACATTGTGCTCGGCTTCATCATCGGCGGCTGCTACACTCACCTCACCACCCACGCCATTGCCGCCTTTGTCGTGCTTTACGGTCTGATGCAGTGTTTCGGGCACATGGGCCCCGGCGCCACCATCGGCCTCATGAGCGTCGAGTTATACCCCACCGCCGTCCGCGGAGTCAGTTATGGAGTTTCTGCGGCGTTTGGCAAGGCGGGTGCTGCGATTGGCACGCAGGTGTTTACGCCCATCAGGGATGCCTGCGGACCGGCATCGACGTTTTATCTGCTCGGTGGTCTTTCGGTGTTGGGGGCGGGTATCTACTATATCCTTCCCGAGGGACGGGATCTTGATTTGGCCGCCGAAGACGAGAGCTTCAATATCTACCTTCGCAGCGAGGGGTTTGGGGCTGACTGAAGTTCGCATAGGTATAACACCTCTTTTGCAGTATTTGACGACCGCGCTTTTCTGCGCATCTCATTCCATATCAGACAAACTCACTCTACAAAGGTCAATGTACAGATTATCTTAACCATCTCATACTCGTCCTTCATCTTTGCACGAGTAATTGAACAAAGTCGTCGATCCCGTATTCTTCTTGGCTATAAGTATACGTCTGCACCTGCTTGTGTGGAGGTGTGGCCCTGCTTGAGGTTGTCTCATGCGGGAAAATGGAAGCCGAAACCCCATTCGGGCAATCCTTCCCCGACACACTGCGACGACCGCGTTGTGGCAGTAGAGTCCAGATATTATCGTAGTATATGAAGACAAGGTGATCCAGTGTAATGAGTGGTCCTTATTTTATCACAATATCACAAATTATTGCCCATCAGTAAGTTACTTGTTGCGTGGAAGCCACGGAGTTGGCGTTCACTGGTCTCAAGGGCAGCATTGACTGATTCTCTTGTCCAAACCAGTGTCTGGAGATCTCGTCCCTCTTACCATCATCAAAGGCGCAGGCCACGAATTCATCCCCTTTCCCAGCGGAGAGAATGCCACAGTCGCAGACTTTCACTCGTGAGTAATCCTTGTCTCTTGCCTCTGCCCCACTCAATCACACTAACCAACTCTATTCTTCCGCAACCACAGCATTCGCACAAACACAACAGACTCACCCTCCTACCTAACCTCCGGCTTCTACAAGATCGAAGCCGGCAAACCCTACCCTCTGCACTACACCTGCGAGGAAACCAAGTATGTAATCTCGGGCCAGATCGATGTCTTGGATGAGGCCACGGGGGTCACGCATCATCTGGTTGCCGGCGACTTTGCGTTCTTCTATGTGGGCAGTAAAGTGGTGTTTTCGACTAGGTCGGCGGGATTGGCGTTTTATGCTGTGACGAGGGCTGTTAAAGCTGCGCATCCGAATCTCAAGGGCAGAGAAGAGGATGTGAGCAAGGCGAAGTCGAAGTTGTGATGGATGTGGAGATTTGCTGCGGGGATGACCCGTTCACCGCTGTCCAAAAAAATTTGGCCTCGAGCCTTTTGCATATCTGGCACCTTTTGAGTAGATTTGAAGATTGTCAAATGATGGAACTGTTCAGTTGCGATATTTATTCTACTCCATGTTACCACAAATGCATTGTCAAGCAAGGTTTCCTTATCTAACAGGATCCCGTCTGGCCATGATTTGAAGCCCAGCCGAGATATTGCACACTGGATGTCTCGGTACAGCAACGAAGAGTTGAACAACGCGTCAAACACAAGGCAATGAGTAGATGTGTCTTCAAACTGAAACAATGATCAAACAGTAGCTAGGGCTGACGGTCTATATACAATCAGCCCACCACACGTCTCTGGCGAACTTTGTTGGAGCAATGGCATCCGCGGCAAAACGATTGGGGTTCGTGCGGGGTATCATCATCTCCATTTCATGCCCCAACGACCCGGCTTGCTCATCCCCACCTGAACTCCAACCATCACCAACAAATCGACATGTCAGAAGTGCCAGATCCAATCGTCTCCACAAACAAGCGCAGGAGAGTCGACTCCTCGATTGGGGGCGGCAATGCACGTCAATGTCCTCATTGCGGGCGGGCTTTCAAGAGGACCGAGCATCTGTCGCGGCATGTGCGAACTCGTGAGTCAAGTCGAGCATGCTGGACGTTGATCGATGTATTCATGTCAAATACAGATACCAAGGAAAAGCCCTTTTCTTGCAACTGCGGTGCTTCTTTTGGACGCCGAGATTTGCTCACGCGACATCAGAGGGTAAGTGGGCATGATCCTGGCGATGCTCTACACGCCGGTACACCGAATGCGATCGAGGCGCTTCCGAACCCACCATCGCTACATGGTGAAGACAGCCAGTCAAACGACACGATTCATGTGGCTGCGATCACTCCTAGTATGCAAGATCCCTCTCGGAAGAACTCACAACCCCAAACGGAAACAACACTCCAAGCTGCCTTTGCGCCAGAAGTCGAGCATCCACAGAGTACAATGCAACCGAGATTCTACGATGCTGCATCACTTCCGACACCTTTACCAGGCGTCAACGATATTGTGAATCCGAGTGATGCCGCATCGTCCTTGGATCTGTCCAGCATTGATCCCGACATGCACTTTCGCGATTTCGCCAGCTTCTTGGATGGTGTTGGTTTGTGTGTTGACTGGAGTCCGATCCTCGAAAGGCTGGAGGAACCCACCGAAGCAGCAACCGTCAAAGAATGCCTTCGGCCTACGCCTTCCAGTATCGACGTGCGGACAAGAGCTGGATCACCGTTCAGTTCATGGCTACCATCGGCGCCTACCAGAGATAGAACAGCTGATACTGTCTGTGATATATCGAGTAAGTTGCAACACCAGCCGTGTTCTGATAGAGACTCACCAGAGCAGATCCACGTGCTGTTGACTCTGAAGCTAGACGCTTCGATGTGACAGAAGAGCATCGCGTCAAGCTCGAGCACGGGATCAGTGCGTCATTGCATATCATCGACCCAAAATTCCGACTGCCATCGCGACATTCTCTGACTAGATATATCAAGTCCTTCTTCGGTGGGTTTCATTTGCACATGCCGTTCATACATGTGCCAACCTGGCGCCTGGACGACCATCCGATTGAGGTGATATTCGGTATCGCTGCTATTGGCGCGCAGTATTGCTTTGAGAAGCGAGCGGCTGAGCAACTGTTCTTTGCTGGAAGAGCGCTTGTTATGAACAAACTTGCGGGCTCATCGGACGCTGGTGCTTCTCGTATATTCTCGGGTATGATCGGAAGCGACGAGAACCAGGTTACTGGCATGTCCAAGAGAAGTTCCTCCATCGAGATCATCAGAGCTTTGCTCACGCTCATGGGCTATGCGACGTGGGACCCAAACCCAGCAATGGTACGTCAGTCGTTTGCTCTCCAAGAGACTCTTACCCAGTACCTCAGAAGTGAGGGTTTGCACGAGGAAGAGTCCAATATACCTCTGGCTGTTGATCAGTCTGTTGATCAGCGATGGTATGTATGGATAGCCGAAGAAGCTTCTCGTCGCACGAGGCTAGTCGCTTTCTCATTCCTTCACACGCATAGCATCGCATACGACGTATATCCTCCTCTTCGAAGTAATGAAGTAGGGCTTCGTCTACCGTGTTCTACCATGGAGTGGAATGCTCCTTCGGCTGCTATGTGGGACCAAGCGAGAAAAGCCGTTGCCAAACCACAGCTTTACTTCAAAGAAGCTCTATCCTTACTGCTGGATCAAAAGAACGAGCCTGCCAGATTGGACCCAATACCAACGCCTTTGGGAAACTACGTTCTACTCCATGGACTGATACAGAGGATACATATCGTCAGGGATCTGAGTCTGCCTGTGATGAGTGATATGGCGGCTCTTCCGCCTGAAGAAGTCGAGAAGCTAGAGTAAGATATGATGTGATTGATTTGTCTGATTCTATACTGACTACCACATCCAGGCGTGGTTTGCGTTGCTGGACTTCTGGTTGGCAACAAGCACCCGAGTCATCGCTTGATCCCAACAACGGCAACGGACCAATCCCATTTACCTCCAGTTCTTTGCTCGCCCTAGCCTACGCCCGTATCTATCTGAACCTTGGCCCTTATCGACAGCTTCAAACCCGAGACCCACAACACATCGCCAAGGCTCTCGCGGGATGTCCAGAGATTGACCGCAGCGAGGGAGTCATTGCAGCGCTACTCTATTCTACACATATGCTCGGGATTCCGGTCAGATTAGGTGTCGATCGAGTTGCAAAGAGTCAAGCATTCTTCTGGAGCGTAAGACACTCGCTGGCCAGTCTGGACTGCGCTATACTGTTGAGCAAATGGCTCTCGAATCTAACCCGCACTGCGGCAACTCATCCGCTGAACGGCAAGTATATCCTTGGCTGCGTAGGAAATCAAGTGCTGACCATCGATCAGATAGCGAAGAGAGGATATTGTACTGGGTCAAGTGTATCGTCGAAGAAGCATACGCTGTTGTCGACTTTGATGACCAGCCGCTGGAAGTCATGGATTTTGGCAGTCCTGCTGATCTTGCGCTGGCCGTACTGAGGATATGGGCACACTTTTTCAGGAGCAATTCGCAATGGCCGTTCATTAACATCATTGGGCACGGGCTGGGTCTGTATCGAAGCATGCTGCTCCAGACGAGAAGTTGAGCACAAGAGTATGCCACTTTCTGAGGTTATAACGGATGGCGACGCACTCCAGCGGCTCAAAAGATGAAAGTGCGCACACGCAAAGAGAGTTCAAGAGAATGGACGTTACAAATAAAGATGTATTCCAATATCCCAAGGGATTCGCTAGTTTGTGCTCGACTTGATCTCTTTGGCGCTCCATATATGAGCTTTGTAGTTCTGCTTGGCGTCTTGTTCATTGGCAAGCAGTTCATCTTGAGAACCGCGTTGCTCGTACACCACAGTCTGCGTATGCACTACAACCTCGTCCGAATCAGAAGATGACCCGCGACCAGAAGGCAAGCTCTGCAGTTCCACATGCACATCGTCCTTGCTCGGGTTCATGTCATTGGCGTCATATCCATACTGCGTGAATCCTCTATCGTTGCGTGAAGACTGAAGCGCCGAGCCGCTGCTTGTTGTATGTGACGCCGTACCGCGTTCCAGAGCCATTGACTTATCCTTGGTGGTATCCCTCGTATAATCACTACGCGAGTATTCCAAGATACTCTTGAACAGAGGTCTCAAAGTCGCAAGACACGCCGCCGTGAGTCCCAAGCCGATCTCGATTATACTGGCGATTGCGATTGTCGCGGCCTTTGAAAAGAACTCGGTGGCGCTCGAGGCACCCGGGTGGATATCCTTGATGTAGTAGAGTCGGACGACGGACGCCACAGAGCCCAAGACACCGATTGCGAGCACGCCGATGACTGACGCCTTGCTTTTGCGGTTCATGTTGGCGTTGCGGATGACGACTATGGGCAGCGAGACGAATATCCAATCCGTGATGGCATTCAGTGTGCCATGGATATAGTTTAGAGGTCCGGTGACGTCCCAATGCAGACATTTTCCTTTGGCGTTGTTGAGCAGAAAGTGGGAAGGAGGTCCACATTGAAAGACTGCGACGAAGAAGAAGGCAAGCGTGAATAGAGAAAAGACAGAGGTGCCGATGATGATGGTGTATCTTTGCCATTTGGCAACGACCTGTTCACACACGCGATTAGTCACAGCACAAGAAAGAGGGAACAAGTCGATGGGCTTACGATTCGCAGGAAGAAGACGGCAAGAGAGAGCTTGAGTAACAAGGAAGTCATGATGTAGAAGGCGAGTTCCAGAACGACAAATTCCAGGGCGCTAGCCAGAGGTCTGATGAAGCCCAAATCAACGTGCTGTTCCATCCATGCAAGGTGGATAAGGAAGGAAGCTTGACAGATGAAACTGCCGAGTGCAAGCAGGATCAACCAGTCGTCCCATCCCAAACTTTTGATCATGTAGCCTCTGACAAAGAAGCGGAGAGATGTGGAGAAGATTGTGATGGTCAAGAAGGCGACAGAGATGGCGATCAAAGCTCCGGCGTGTGTTGGGTAGGTCTTGGGTTGATGGGCATCTCCTTGTCGGGATACCATATGAGACGCCATCTTGTACGCTACTCGCGTAATAGAGCGGAGTGCTGTTATTCTCCAACCCAGAGTTGAGCTTCAATCAAGAATCGAAGCCAGTCTGCAGAAAAGTGGTGGTCGTTTGTCGAGATAATGTGAAAGAGGAATTTAAGATTAGGGATGAATTGCCGACTATATGGTCATGATGTAGTTGAATGTAGCAAGATCAGAGAGCTAGAGATCGTGCAAAGACTGGCGTATGCTCGACACCTATATGTCCAGCCCCAGTCTCAGTTCCCTATTATGGGTGCCGGAAAGAGAAAGGGTATTCCAAAAAGCATACAGAGACATGACTAGCTAGCTCTCGAACGCTCATGGCATCTGCCCAGTAAGCGTCGCCTTGTGGAGTTGGCTTGATCCGGATCCAGATGTCGATAGCATGAACCGGGCAGATGCTGTGAGCGACTGGACTCAACACGGCATTCGTCTGCTCATGCCTATTCTGGCACGATTTCCACTAGAAGCTCAAACGAAGAAATCATGTTCAACGAGGATCTATGACTGTAGAGTCAGGAGCATGGTCCATTCATAGGAATGGGTCCATACTGTGAAAAGAAAGCAGCACCAACCTGGACACTGATATGCGTCCTCAGATCACCATATCCTGGATACAAGATCACCCTATAATCTCCCACTGTCGGACTTAGAGAGGCATTGATGAAAGCTGAAGCGCATGCTTTCTGGATGCAATACCATCTGCTGCAAACGGAGGAGACCGGCCGAGATGAAGAAGACGGATGAGTGGTTTCATGGATACCGTATCATGAGCCGTTGCAAGCGAACGGGTCGAACCGTCAAAGGCCAAGCCGGCAATCTTAGCTTGGGGATTTGCCGCGCAGCTTCCATGTAAATGTTCCGACTGGATCTCGGCAGATTTGTAATCCAGACCCGATCTATGCAAATGAGGCTGTACGATGCGAAACAAAAGGTGCTCGTTGGCATCGGGAACTTCAGTAGGCCATTGGAGCATGGGAGAAGTGCATGATTGACAACGATGCTCGAAGGTCGGGATCTTTACGATGGAAGCGTTCGGCGGAACTCAAAAGAGGATTCAGTTTGACGACAGAAGTTTGATTATGGAACGTACAGCTTGGCCCAGAGACGGCTAAATTGAGGAACGCGAGTAGAGATGGCCGTTCCCCTAGAGTCCGACTATATCTTCGTTCATTATTCAAACAACTCATGCATCAAAGCACTCGGTTTCGTTCTCACGGCGAGACATCCGTGAAACGCACGGCCAGAATCTGCACGGAGCGATTCCAGGAAATTGGTCGAGCTTCGCACGGCATCGCTTTCGCCCACTTGACAGACTGTAACACGCAGGCATTAGCGAGGACATCTCACTCTTTCCCTGGCGGGATGGTCGTCTTGCGAGTAGAGAGTCGTGACCGTTCATATAGTCTGCTTTCGCCTTTCCTTCTGTGTTCCCGTCACCTCACAGCCTGCAGCGGTATACGGCCGCAGTACATTCAACCCCGCTTACCAATCGTCTACCGGATTGCATCGCCCACTGCATGATGCTGACATTGAGCGCTTCCTGGTGGTGGATCTCTGACCAACTACGTGAGACAAGGATCAAACCTCGCTCCGAAAAATTGGACAAGATAATTCCTTGAGCTTCCGCTCCCTGGACTGCTTCAAACATGCCTAACGACAATCGCCCCTATGTCATCAATTCTCCCGTGCTCCGGCCGAGCTTGCCATTAAGATGGATCTCGCAGCTGATACACACACCTATCAGCACAATTGAACTACAGCTATTCGTCCCTGTAACTACCAAGAGTATGCTTTTGCAATGTCTTTAACGATGAGGAAAGTCTTTCGTGTCACAATTAAGGTCCTGTCGTCAAACATACTATACATGTAGTCAGTCTGAGACCGCTTTTCATAGCTTGGGGCAAAGCATGGGCGACTTTTCCTCCAGACACTTTTCAGCACTCGGTCTTCAAATTTCAGCTTCCTACTTGGAGTGTCCAGGATTCGCGGATATACGGGAGGGACTGTGTTTCGAAGAGTGGTGGATTGGCCACCCTCGGCGGTACAGTGAGCCATTGCGATAACGCGGATCAAGAGCAAGGTAAAAGCGAAATTTAGTCTCTTCTGGACTGAAGATGATATATCCATGCATCTTCGACACCTACCAAACAGCAAGGTCGTCTCCGAAGGTTTGGAGGGTGTTCTCAAGAAGCTCTCCACTTCCTCCGACAACGACTGAATCCACGATATCTTTGGCTGCCGATCACGAGGTCTCCCTAAGCTTCACCAAGGAGGTGGGGGGAAGCTGTGTAAAGGCCCCTTTATCAATCACATCAACTCCTTTCTTCGGTATCATCTCTATTCGTCATTCTCACCACATGTGGCGCGGCCCGCTTCGCCTGAGATGCCTGGAAACAGTCTTACTGCCGAGCTCCATATACTGAGAGTTGAACAACACCCAGTCACGACCTTCACATGATCAAGACTTGCAGGAGTCCAAGTGAACAACTCGAGCGTGTGTTTGTCGTGTTGATCTTGCGCGCCCTGTCAATGGTTTGGGGTTATGCCGAGGTCCATATATTAAGCCTCAGAAATATATTAATACAACCGCAGACTATCAACAGAAAAGTGCGGGGCATGCGTCTCAGCACGATCGCGTGCCTGATCAATTCAGTGCCCAAGCATCGAAGCGTCTCGAAGGTCCAATGGGATGCCTGAAAGCTTGTGACTGCAGGCTTGTAAGCGACATGCACCGTTTGCGAATGGCTAAAGCCTATGGTAAACTTTCGACGAACGACAAACGGTATGCCACAACATGCAGCAAACTGCTCGCTTCAACTATAGCAAAAAGTCAGCGTGATCATGTTTCTCGCTAATTTCTCGAGAGGGGCCTCGACTGATGTTGATTGCTCGCACCGGCTCGGGAAGCGGTGGTCAAGGCATACCATCTAAGATGTCTTGCCTCGCGACAGACAGAGATATAAAACGGCAACGCCCTCGAACTCAACTCCACCTGCGCTCCATTCGTTCTCTTACACTCGTTTCATCTAATATCTAATCATTCTATCCATTGATCGTTATGTCATCTCTCGCTGCTTGGACCAGGGCTGCCTGTCTTTTACTCCTCGCCACCGAGGCTTTCGCAAGCCCCATCGAGAGAATTGAGAAGCGTGCAGTCTGCAGTGCATACAGTATGTCTTGTCGTGACAATCGTTCTATCACAAGCGCCATCGGAAGTTCTGACATCATCACAGCTCTTATTGAGACTCGCGGCACGAATGAGCCTCAAGGCCCATCGAACAGCTTCAAGACTATGGATGCCGCCATCATTGCCCAAGTCATGGGTGGTACTGAGGTTTGTGATTACGACAGCTGCTTTTAGGCCGAGGCTGATCATATTGTAGTACGATACTGTCTACCCTGCCAGCGTTGACCAGATCTCGATTGTCGGCACCAAGGATGTATGTTGCCTTGCACAACTCTCAGCCCTGACTATTGTACTGACGACCACAGATCATCAACCAAATCAACACTGGTCTGGCAGCAGACCCCCAGAGATGCTTCATCCTTGAGGGATACTCCCAAGGTGCCGCCGCTACCGTAGACGCCATGCCCTGGCTCACCGGTGCCGCATTCGACGCCGTAAAGGGTGTCTTCCTTCTCGGAAACCCTCACCGCAGAGCTGGCCTGGCCTGCAATGTCGACTCAAATGGTGGCAACACTACATACTGGTCCAACGGGCTTACTGCTCTTCTTGGTGGCATCCCACATAACTGGGTTAGCAAGACTTTGGATGTCTGCGGCTACGTAAGTTTCTCAGCTTGTCGAACCGCTTCAGATGTCAGACTAACAGCCTGTAGAAAGATCCTGTCTGCGACACTGCTCATTTGGGCGACGTCAACGTTCACTTGTCTTACAAGTCCGATGCGAATGTGCAAAACCAGGGTATCGAGTTCGTTATTGGAAAGCTCAACGGCACCAGCTAGATCCAGTAGATATGCAGAGTCTACAGTGTATGAACGACTGCGGTCCAGCAGATACATGTTTACCTTCCAGACCGGTTGTCATACGACATTTTCATGTCTACTAGAATGGTTTGGTTCCGTTGTAGGCTCTCGAGAGGTCATCTACGAGCATCAAGACTTTTCACAAATCTGATACTGCAAAAGTTCTATATGCAGACCTTTTCTGAAAGACCCCTCGCGCATCTGTATGCATCGCTACAAAGTCCTCATTATAGAGCTTGACCGTGAACTCACTCTCAAAGCACAAATGAGTTGAGAGCATCTCTGCGTTCTCGAATGCGACACGCCATTCGCACCACGCATCGTCTGGTTCACCTTCCAGCTCCTCATATTCGGCATACCACTGCTCTAATTCGTCTTCACTCATGGTCTCTGGATCGCGCATCTGCAGACTCGAGTACGAGTGCGCTAGAATGACTGTCTGATCTGAGGCACTGCGCTCGTCAAGAAGAGCATACTGGCATGACTCCAAGTCACTTCCTGCTGGAGGGTCGCTAAGATGGGTTGCGATGAATTGACGTATCTGCTCTTGATCGAAGAATTCGCTGACAGGTGTGGCGATTGGAGGTGAGGTGCAAATTGGGTCGAATGTCGTCTGTGCTGTGTCGTAGACAAGAGAGAAAAAGTTGGGTTTGGGTGCTTGAAGGAGAGTATTGATGATCTGGAGGCCGTCAGTGATGCGACAGGTATTGTTGCAAGTGTGTTGCTACCGATGCCGGTACTTCCGAGCTGCAGAACAACAGGAACGATGACATGGTGCTACGTTTCCGGCGAGAGTCTATCTCAAGAACGGCGACATCGCGGAGGTTGCGAATTGTACAAGATAACCAGCCTCAATTGACAGATTACAAAGAGAGGTCGAACGAGACGTCGCTCTGAAGGATGAGATGGAATCGAAATAGTGCCCGCGGAGGATCACGATTGAACAAGCTTCGAGTCACGCGGCGGGACAAACTCTAACAAGATCCAGAGAGACTTTACGTGACATGTGTCAAATAGTTCTATAGTTCAACGTATATCAAGGCAGAGGGGCACCGAAGAACTCCAACTCGACTCGTCGGGTGTTGACGAAGGTTCTGTTTCCTCGCACGTTGTTCGAGTCAGCTTCTCCGATCAGAGATAGCTCCGTGGTGAGCTCCTTCTTGATTATGTCCAAGAGCTTCGATACTCCTTGCTGGCCGTAAACATTGGCATACATTGGCGCGCGACCAAGGCCGACCGCACGCGCACCAAGAGCCAATAATGTGATAATATGGCTTGCGCGTCGTACACCTCCGTCAGCATAGATCTCGATCTGGTCAAAGACTTCGGGATACAAGCGATGAAGGTCAAGAAGCACTTCAACAGCGGTGGGTGCCAAGTCGACGACACGACCTCCATGATTCGAGATGTAGACAGCAGGGAAGCCAAGATCGGCGCAAAGCTTGACATCGTGAGCAGTCTTGACACCTTTGGGGACGATTGGTAGGGTCGTCATGTTTCGTAGTTTGTTCAAAGACTCGATAGTGAATGTAGAGCTGTGACCAGCATCACCACCTGCGGAGAAACGGAGGTAACGATCTCTGATTCCGTTGACGCCCTGGCCTTCAGTCAGTTTATATCCGTGGTATAAGTCATATCCACGTACTGTGTTGTCGACTGTCAGGAAAATGGCCTTGAACCCTGCTTTTTCCATGCGCTTCAACTCATCCTGAAGCTTCGCAGTGTCTGACCAGATGTACTCTTGATGAAACATGACTTGTCCACTGACTGCCGCTGCACCAATCTGTTCGATCGACTGCGACGATGAGATGGAGGGCACATATAAAAGATTGGCAGCCCCAGCAGCCTTTGCAAGATTGGTTTCGGCACCATTGCTTGCGTAGCCAGCCTTTGCCGCAGGAGCTATGAAGAACGGTGCATCGAACTCATATCCAAGGATGCTTGTCTTTGTGTTGGCATTGGATACATCGGTGAAGCTGAAACCGTTCAACCGGATCTTATCCCAGTCACGCATGTTGGCGTTGTATGTGATTTCGTCCAGGGCAGCTGTGCGGTAATAGGCATAGTTCTTGTCTGACAAGACATTTTTGGCGGCAATTTGAAAATCATTGGCATCAACCAGATCTTCGATCGGTGGTAGAGTTCTAGTTGTCCAGCTCGAGGTGTCGAGGCCAGTGTCTGGAAGGCCTTCTGTGTCGATTTGTACAGCGAAAGTGCTGGCCGCGCACAGTGCCAACGAGATAGTAAACGAGCGCATTTCGTGAGTGGCTGGAAAAGGACAATTGGGCGTCCACATTTAAACGGACTCTGGAGGCCTCTTATAGGATTGTGCCCTACTGAGCAATTCCAAAGATAGCACCATGATGGCTTGGATACGGCGGCTGCCCGTTCGCCTAGGTTTTTATTACTCGTGCATCTGATCTGCACGACACATGAGAATGACCTACCACGCGTCTGCACGTCCAGCACTTGCAGATAAAAAGGGCACCCAGTCGCTGTATTTGTTATTCGCATGGGTCGTACCTGTACGTTTTGGGCGAGGATGGATATGTCGTGTTACGTTCTTCTTTCAGGACGATGCAGGTACAAGATGCATGCACCCGACAGTTTTTGTCGCCGGCAACTCTTCTGGAATCATGTCGTACAACTAGGGCTGACTGCCGACAAGCGTCCCGATGATGGTCGCCAAGTCATCAAAACTCGTGGCTTGTGATTGCGCCAGCGAGGCACCGGGCATCATCTGCAGCGCAGAACAAGACCTCAATTAGCACTGGCGAGAGCGACAACAAGCTGATTCGTGCGATCTACACGAGTACGATAGCTCGACCTTCGTGTTCGTCGTAGGCGAGTCGGACGCGACACGAAGGATGCGAGCGAGCCCTGCCGCGCATGGGTTTATCGAGGGCTTGCATGGCAGTGGATGGCCCGCCTTGCATAAGGATTACTTGAGTGCCTGACGCGAAAAAGAGAAGGAGCAGAAAGTGGACCAAAGATCGCCATATTTGTACGAATTGAACTCTTATCTGATTCATGATCGGTGCTCGGCTTTGTTTCAACATGTCCCGTTTCTCCACACCTGCCTGAGCTTGGACAGAGCAAGGACTTCTTGTGCCGTCATCAACTGATCCAAGCTCCCACTGCTTCTCACCTCCTGTTCGCAACTGTTCGCATCTGATACCACTTTCCTCACCCTCCATCAATTATTAGCTTAGGCAAGCGTTTTGGTCTCCTGCTTGGCCCGCTCCGACATGAGAGCTGCATTCTTGTTTCCACTCTGGTCAGAAGTGGTTGCAGTGTTCTTGAACTTCCAAGCAGGAATCTTGCGCTCGTAGAGTTCGTCAAGCTCCCAGTAGGTACGACCATAAGTCTGGACAACATCAGCAAGTGCACAAACACACGTTATGCATCGACTTACTTCGGGATAGTAGAGCCAGAGGAGGATTGTGAAAGGCACAAGAAGTCCGGCCCAGACGTATACTGCTTTGATACCTAAATTGGCAGCATCGGGACTGATCATGTACGAGACTGTCCATTGGAAGACAACACTGTGATCCTGTCAGCACGATGGAGTACAAGTCACAGGGCAATACTCACAAGCCGAGACCGTAGCATCCCAAGTTGAATGAAGTCGTCTGAGCTCTGAGACGAGGTGTCGAGGTTTCTCCTGCGGCGACGAAGCCAATGGGCCCCGCCGAAGCTCCATAGCAGATAACCCAGAGCAGCAAGAAGCCAAGTGCTGCCTTTCCTGCTCCGACAGTCTTGAAGAAGGCGGTTGTACCAAGACAGATGTTGAAGACGCACATCATGAAACATCCACTAGACTTTTGTCAGTCTTGCTCTACATGGCTTGTCTTGCTTCCACAATCACTTACCCGACAAGCAGAGGTCTACGTCCGATATGCTCGCAAGCAACCAGCGACGCAGAGATTGAGATGATAAGAAGCACGAATCTGCATGATATTAGCATTATATCTGGCAATGTTCCAAGGCGAGGACGAACGTGATGATAGTGACGAGGAAAGGGTCTGCCAGTCCAGCGACTTTGAAAAAGTACTTGAAGAAATAAGCTCAATCTTCATGTCGTGTTCAGGAAGAAACTAACTGTCGAATAGGAGAAGACGATCGGGGCGCCAGCAGCCCACTGACTACAGATACCGAGACATCCAGCAAGTGTTCTTCGCCAATTCTGACTGTTGAAGATCTCGAAGAAAGATGAGCTACGAGAAGCCGAGGCCAGCTCCATTTCGGCTTCAATACCGTGTTGGACGACTCTGTATTCATGTTCCTGAGAGCGTGTTCGTAAGTTTGTGATTATCGAACACGGGATGCAACAGACTCACCACATCGTATCCAGGAATGTTGCCATAGAGGTTGAGCATTGAGCGTTTGGCCTGTTCATGCTGGCCTTTGCGAGAATGGTAGATGTGAGACTCGGGAACAAACCAGATAAAGATGATGAGTACCTTGGAGAGTAATCAGCAAGGGGCCTCAAGCTAATAAGTTCATCAGAACTGTACTCACGGCTGTGAATGCAAACTCAGTAGCAATTAGAGGCTTCCACTCGTTCGGCTGGTGCTCGACGACCAGCTGAGTCGCGATGGCTGCGATGAGCTGCCCAAATCCGAGGCAGAGTTGGTAGGCACCAATCATGAAGCCACGAATCTGGAAGGGAGCAATCTCGGAAATGTATGTGATCAGGATCGATTGCGCAAGTCCAACACCCAGACGGACCAGGACTGCTGCACCGAGCCAACTTTGCCAGCTGAAGGCAGTGATCTCCGTGATGGATCCACCAAGCAGGATGACAATGGCACCAATCATTGCTTTCCTGCAGATAGTCAGCGACTGTATAGAATCGACCAAACAGTATGTGACGCACTTTCTGCCAAATCGGTCGGCGAACCATCCGCCAGCGAACATTCCCACGGTCTTGGACATTTCCGCGAATCCCTGCCAGTACGAGACAGTTCTGGCGCTGACCGCCGGCTTGCCATCGATCGTGGTATCGTGCATCTGATTGATAAATGCTTGCATGGGGATGACGTTTCCGGGGACTTGCTGCTGGAACTGTGAAGGATGTCAGTATTAATATTCGAAGCTTGTTAAGATGACTTACGCCGTCGTTGAGGGCTGCCCAGTTGAGAACCATGCAGAAAAGCATGGCCTTCCAGAAGGTCTTGACGGTGACCCAGCGTCCAAGGCCTGGAAACATCAGCATGCAGCCAGTTGATCGACACCACGTTCGGATTCTCACCAGCGTATCTAGTCTCTAGAACTTCACCCTACCTGTCCCCTGAGTGCTCAAAATATTGAGTGACTGTCTCATCCTTCAGGTCGGACTTGGTATTGAGGTCAGTCATGATGAAGTGTGACTTCAAAAGTGATGGCGGTGATGTTCGTAGGTCGTCTTGATCGTGTCTGACGGGAACAACAAGGGCTAGGGATCGGCCATGTCTTATAGACCACGCTCAGCTATGTTGGCCGCTACAGGTCAACAAGACGGTGCGGAGACTGACTTTCCGGGGTATCTCGCGCTACCCCATGGGTCAAACAAGGTTCGAGATGGCGTTTGAATGGTCGGGTCAAGGGGACTGTCCAGCTTCTCGGACTGCAGTGCTCCGAAGCCAATACTCCTTTGTCACTGGACAGAACGTGAGGGCGAGTGACTTAAGCTCTGTATATAGCACATGACTCTGGTCGTATTCCGAAGGTAAAGGTTTGTGCTTGTAGAAATCGGCAAACCAAGGCAAGACTGTTGCCGCTCCTTGGTTGTCGGAACCACTTGGTCAAGCGCGGCTCCTGCCCAAACGGGAATGAGCCGTCCCAGCTTCACATCAACTGACTACCTGCCGCAAACATGCCCTATCGCTCGACCAAAGGATATGTTCAGCTTCCACGGCATTGACTTTTTGATACAGACACGTGCTAACGCATAATCGGCACCAAGTCTGAGGAGAAAATACCGAGAAGCAATGTTTTCAATCCTGAAGAGTATCTAATCACGAATTCTGCTCTGACTAGAAAACAATTGCACCACCATCAACCACAATATCCGTACCATTGATGTACGAACTTGTTACAGCCGACAACATGACAATCGCACCTGTAAGCTCGTCGGGTGTGCCCATGCGTCCAGTGGGGTTTCTTGCAGCCCAGACCTCTCTTGCCTCCGCAATACCTGGCCCTTCGTTCAAGACTGTATCCATATACCCAGGACTGACAGAATTGGTTCTGATGCCGTGGTGAGCCCACTCGGCTGCCAGACAATTCTTCAGCGTGATAAGCGCTGCCTTGCTCACGTTGTAAGCAGCTTGAGGTTGTGGGTAGTTGACTCTGTGGGCAGAGATTGAAGCTGTGAAGACGATCGACCCTCCCGTGCCTTGATCAACCATCTTCCGGGCAACAGCTTGAGCACACAAGAATGAGCCAGTTGTGTTGACGTCCAAGATGCGACGCCAGTGAGCGGCGGTCATGTCCAGGGTGTTGACACAGCCAACGATACCACTGAAGCAGAGAAGGTGATCTATTGTGCCGAGTGTCGCCGCAGCGGAGTCGACTGCCTCTTGTACAGCTGACTCGTTTGTAACGTCAACTTTGAAGCAAGTGATGATGCAAAGCGGAAAGCGCTTCCTCAAAAGAATGATCTGGCGGTCGTCCTGAGATGCGTTGACGTCGAAGATGGCAAGTCCAGAGAGACCATGTTCCAGCAGTGCGCTGCAAGCTGCAAAGCCGAGAGTCCCCGTGCCACCAGTGACGATTGCATTGCCCTGCACTCTAAACCTCCCCAGAGCGCATGCTGAAGATGTGGTGCCGAGATCGGATGAGGGAGGTGCAGTCAGAGACGTGTCATCTCCTTTACTGAGTACCATATGAGGTATTGATCGTTTGCTGAGATCTGCCCTGGCTGAGTCTTGCGAAGGCGTAGGCGTGGGAGCGAGTATCGTCATGATTGAAGGTTGGTCAAGGTAGAGCGTTTTCGAAGAGCGTAGATGGCTGTCTCACTGAGCGCGATACAGTGTAAGCCATCGAAATCGAAAGCCTGATGATATGTCATGTTTTCAATGCTTTCTCAAGGTCGACCGACGCTTGGGATGTTCATACCAGGTGTCGGAGCGCTGTCGTCCGAAGCGCGTTGATGAAGCTGATTGTGTCAACAAGTTGCCAAGCAAGACCCCTCATTGCCCCTCTTTCCTACATCGCCGTTCGCGCTCAGACATCTGCGTCTCTTCTCGATCGGCCATCGCTACCGATGCCAGCAAGTCGAACAGTCCGGAGGTCAGTCACCGAAAGGGCATGCTTGGAGTGCCAGAAGAGGAAGACGAAATGCGTCGCTGCACCGGAGAGCGAGATTTGTGCATATTGCGAAAAGGCCGGCAAGACATGTGTGTTCGAAGGACCGCATGAGCGCACATCCTTGACACGTCGAAATCTCGATGCTGCCGAAGCGCGTTGTAGAGAATTGGAGAGGTTGCTGCAAGAAGCTCAGGCGGCGACTTCAGGGGTCGAGTCCGGTCAGAGGAAGGCACCTCGAGAACCGCGTCGCCAACAGAATCCCGAAGACCCTCCATCCGGTCCCTACGAATGGAACGAAGGGCTTGACGATAACGCGAATGACCCATCTCCCGATGGCGAATACACGCGTGACGGCATGGCGTCTCTCACACGTCAAGGTAACGGATCAGGATATCTCGGTACGAACGTCTCTCTTCACCATGTTGCGATATGCTGATCCAAATCTGTACAGGAAAAAGTTCTGGCTTCGAGATCTTACAATCTGTTTCATCATTGCTACCAACTCAAGTTGCCGTGGTCGATCGTAGTGCTCCGCCTGACGCTGCAGTGTCTTCGACTTCTCCAGCTCAGCAAGCTTTGACAGGCACACTTGGACAATTGATGGCTACGAACTCTATTCAAGAACAGCTCATCACCGCTTTCTTTCTTGGCTACAATGCATACTATCCAATCTTGCACGAGGGCACGTTTCGTAAGCAGTATGCGGCACGAAAGCAAATGTCGTCCAGATCCACCTGGCATATAACGTACTATATGGTCCTTGCCATAGGAGAGTGGGTATCGGGGTGCAGCAGTGAGGAGAACTCGATATATTACGAAGCTGCTCGCTCACGTATCAGACCCGAAGTCTTGGAGTCAGGATCTATCAACAATGTGCAGGCTTTTCTCCTTCTCGGCAACTACCTCCAAAAGAGAGACCGGCCCAATACAGGATACAACTACATAGGCATCGCCTTGAGAATGGCTCTCGGTCTTGCACTCCATCTTGAGTTACCCCAGAGTGCAGGCGTGAAGCCATTTGACACTCACAGAAGGCGCGTTCTATTCTGGATTCTCTGCTGCTTCGATTGCTGGTTCAACATTACGACGGGCAGGCCAACACTTGTCCCAGACAACTTTGTTGACATTCGGGTCCCTTCCAATGTGGATGAGTCTGTATACGATCCAGCATCGAGTAGCGTGACGGAAGTGTCGTATCCAACCACTTCCTCGACCGTCATCGCACTGGCGAGACTGACCAAGATCGCAAATCGAGTATTTACGCAATTTATGTGTGTCAATCCTTGTTCGGATATCGACCACCAGACTAGCGTCATGGAGCATATGATACAGAACTGGCATAGCTCGCTACCCTCATATTTCTTCCATGCGGATGTTCCGTCCTGGTTCCTGGGTCCAAGACAGATTGTTCTATGGAAAGAGTCCAATCTACTCATTCTGCTGCTTCTATCCAGTCAACGCCATCACAAGGACGAGCACGAGAAGCTCTCATTGGGAACAAGATGTCAGTCTGTATCAGCCAGTGTCATCTCAGGCATTTCAACCTTCTGTCAGACTCATTCACAAGTCCTCCACTGCGGATTGAGTTGGTATGCTGTCTACTTCACCCTCCAAGCGACTCTATCATACAGCGCTCAATACATCTTCAGATGCCGTCTATCTGCACAAACTCAGGACGATCTTCAAGACTACGAGACTATCGTTGGCCAGGCATACCAGTGTCTCCAGAGCTTAATCAACACGAGTAGTGCAGCTGCCAGATCCTTCCAGATCGTGCTTCGATTACGAGAGATGCTAAGACAAGCCACAGTGTCACAAAGTTCAAGCGACGGAGACAATCATCTCACAACGTATAATGAGCTTGTGCCGAATCATCTTGGAGAGGTGGATCATCGCAATGAGCTTTCAATCCAGATGGCTCAAGGTTTTCAGGATGGAGTGTTTCAGCCGAGTCCATCCAATGCAGGATCGTACAATCAGCCGTTTGACAACCATGGCGTCGCAGATCTTGTGCTCAACGAATGGAGCTTGGCCGCAGATCCGTCTTTGCAGGCACTTTTCGATGGAATGAATGATTTTGGTCATCCTTTCCAGATGACGGGATGAAACGATGCTTTTATCTGACTCTTCGATACCAGAAATGACATATTTCAGAGGAATTTTAGCCTCTGCATTTCTTCGGCCCCACATTCGTTCAATCGAGTGCAACTCCCTTCCTGATGTCTCCCGTCGTCCTTCGCTACAGCATCCTGGTGAAGTGACACAGGTGGTGGTTCCTTCCAAGATCCAGTCGACTTTCCTGCACAAACGCAAAGGACGCAGTCACTTCGCAGCACATAAGCACAATTTTGGCGAACAGACATGCGATGCTGAACATTTCGCTAGACTAGACAAGCACATATCCACCATCGATGATTGTGTCACTCCCGGTCTGGTACGACGAAGCATCACTCGCCAGATACAAGAACAATCCCTTGATCTCCTTGACGTGACCCATGCGTCCCAGCGGCGTCATACGGTATGCTTCGTTGATGCAAAGGGGAGAAGCTCCCATTTTGGTGTCGAAGAAACCAGGAGAGACAATGTTAACCCTTGCAAAATCGCGCCATTCTCGTGCCAGACTCTTTCCGAGATGGTTCACGGCAGCCTTTGTCGTGTTGTAGATCTGCATTCATCAGAAGCTGTCATATGTATCTTTGTTTTGAACTGGACATACTGGTTGATCAACGGGCACATTGGCGATGTGTGCAGAGATGCTTGATGTGATGATAAGGTTGCCGAATCCCTGGCTCTTGAACACGGCTCCAGCGTATTTGGCGCAGAAGACAACACCGTCGACTGAGACAAATCAGTGAAAGAATTCGAATCTTCCAGGTCAAGGGATTTACCATTCACAGACATCTGCTTTCTGTACTCTTCGATAGTCTGCTCGGTGATCGCCTTCGAAATTGCCATGCCAGCATTGGCGACAAAGACATCCAGTCTGCCAAAGTCTTTGACAACCTGGTCAACGTTATTCTTGACAGCTTCGTGATCCGAAACCTCGACTTGATATGCTTTGGCACGGATTCCATGCTTCTTTGCAATTTCCTCGCCTTTGGAAATTGCTGCGTCGTTTGTGTTGTACCAGAGGGCGAGATCACCTCCAGCCTCGGCGATAGCCTCTGCAACAGCCCAGCCAATTCCATCGGAGGCGCCGGTAATGGCGACAACCTTTCCCTTCATGCTGAGCTGTTCGAAAACATTTTGGGGTGTGTTCGGAACAGGTTTGGGCTGGCGAACCACTTTGCCGTCTTCGAGGGTCATGGACATCTTGGCGGGTACTGTGTGAGGATGGTTTTGACTTGGTTTATGCGAATCGAGGCGAATATCTTTTGTGGGAGGGATATTCGGTAGGTTATATTGGTCTTGCAATCATAACACCCCGCCATACGACCCCGCCGGAGCTAACAGCGCAGCCATCTGTGCCCGAGCCGACTCTGTATTTCGGTGCGTCTGTCTTTGCATCGGACAGTACTCGGTGGTTGATGTCCGATGTGCAGACCCTCAGATTCGCGTTGTGGCTTGTCTTCGGAGCACTGTGGTCCGACGCGCCGACGACTCTTCTCAGCTTTACTGCATCGTGTTCATATAACGCCCATCGAATCAAGGCCTCTATGAACAAACACGACCTGCAGCGGCGGTTCAATCACAGACACATTCTCACATCATGGAGTATACCTATGGTCTCATGGCCTTTCGAGCCCGCAACGTCCATACTTTCGAGCGCAGTGCAAATCCGAGCAAACGAGTCATCATCGCTCTTGCTGGACCACCTGGCAGCGGCAAATCCACTGCAGCACAGCAAGTTGTGGATCTGCTCAATCAAGACCAGCCTGAGCCGTGGGCCCAAGTGCTTCCGATGGATGGCTTCCATTACCCGCAAAGCCATCTAGATCGAATGCCCAACAAGACCGAAGCATACGCCCGAAGAGGTGCGGACTGGACTTTTGATGCAACAAAGCTCTTGGAATTTGTCAAAGACTTGCGACGGTCGAATACAGGTTCCTCGGAAGTGATACGTGCCCCTGGATTCGATCATGCGATCAAGGATCCCACACCAAATGCGATCGAGATTGGTCCGAGTATTTCTCTGATCATCTTGGAAGGGAGCTGGCTACTACTTGACGAAAGGCCTTGGAACGAGATTCCTCTACTTGTAGACGACACCTGGTTCATTGATGTCGATCCCGAATTGGCTAGAACGAGAATAGCAGAGAGACATATACGCGCCGGTATTGAGGCAGACATGTTGCATGCCTTTGCCCGCGTCGATGCGAATGACATGTTGAACGGGGAGAAAATCCAATCGCAGCTCGTGATGCCAAAATTCAAAGTACAAAGTATCGAGAGTCAGCAGCTACGGGCTTTCGTAAAGGAATCAGGGTTATCGTCACCAGAGCATCAACCCGGAATGTTATCGGGCTTGGATGGAACCTTTCGGCCGTTGACAGCCGCAAGATGTTTAGTTTCTCAAGGATCAGCTTAGAGGATCAATCATCCATTACCAGAATCTACATATCAAAGCATCAGCACGGTACCTGATTTGCAGTACCACACTCCTGGAGCAACCAGATCTCGATTGCCGAGACTTCCACACTCGCACGTCGCAATGCAACGTGACTTCAACAAACATCTTTACCTGTCTCCTCTGACGAAGGAGACTTATATCACTCAACCACATATTAACGCTCGGCCATGGCTTTAGCCATGCTCTCACTCCTTCTCGCAAGCTCCTTCATCCTTTCCATACCCTGCTTAATCGATTCATCCACACGATGTTTCCACTCAGCTTCATACGCAGTCATCTCTGTCTTGTGGTGCTTTGACAGATAGCATCGCAGAGCACTGAAGGTCGCAAGATCGACCTTTTGCTCCGGATCAGAACCCCAAGTGAGTTGCAGCATACATTTAGTGAGATATTGAACCTCGAAGGTGGGCTGCAGCAGGCACTTCCACGAGTCCTGGTTGGAAGAGTGGAAGAAGAGAACTTCGTGATCATGGTTTTTGGCAACGATGACTTTGAGATCATCCTTGGTCATCGAAGCGACATTTGAGGTGGCAGCGACAGCAAATTCCAGATCATTGTGTTTGGCGGCAAGCGAGCTTTTGAGGGCGTGATCGATTTTGACGCGAGGGCCTTGAAGTATGGCATCGAGTGTGGTGTGCATTTCGGCCGTCAGTACCGAGTCCTTTTTCAGTGACTATTTCAGAGATCAATGATGGGGATTCCATAGTCTAAGCGTCTTGATACATACTGGCAACTCTTCGGTCAATCTGACGCAGGCGCTCGAGTGCTTTCCCAATTCTTCTATGGCGACGAGAGTATCGGCAATGACAGCAGCCGGCAAGATCGAAACTAGGCCAAGTCCGTCGAGTCGCTCCTTAAATTGAGAGGTGGTTTCGGAAAGGGCGCAGGTGACTTTTTGGAAGGCGATTGCGACAAGTTCGTGCTTTGGCATCTTCTGCGGAGCGTGAGCGCCGTGTGCGTCAGGAGCGACAGTGCTGGTTGGGCTGGCACTAGAGGCCATGACGAGAAGTCGGTTGCAAACGAGATGCCCAGAAGGTGCTTAATTGCGTGTTGTTGATGAAAAGACCAACTCTGAGTCGCACTGCCAAGAGAGAACCTGTGAAAGGGAGAGAGTACTGAAGTGAAAGAAGCAGAAGTGGGACTTCGTTGTGCGCTTTCAACTTTCAGACTTGCTGTTGACACGGAACATGCACTCACTCAATGTCTCTGGGGCAGAATCACAGTCTGAACACATTCATATCTTGCGAAAAGAAAATTGTAGGAAAGAAAAAGATAATATTAAGGCACTCACAAGACTCCACAGCTTTCCAATACTCTACCAGTCATGCCTACAGACTAGGCACTTAAACTTCTCAATATCCTCGAACCAAGCAAAATGACAACGGCCTTTGCAGCGCGGTGTTGTGACCATGACCTGGACATCTAAATTGATCCCGGTTCTGACTGTGGTTGTACGAACATCAAGCGTTCCAGACTCGGAGAAGTTGAGAGAGATACTGACCATAACGCTGTGAATCATGGTTATGACAAAGCTGTTAGAAGTCGTTGTTTGAGTGGTTGTGTAGGTATAAGTCATGGGTTTTCCCTCAAGTGCAGGCGTAGTAGGAGTGGAAGGCTCAGAAACATTCATTGTGAAACTTTGCTGTTCGTGAGTATTGTGAGATGATTAAGGAGATACTTGAGGGGTTCTTCGGACAGCAATATATCATCTCAGGACTTAAGAGTGGCTTCAATCTCTACAAGCAAGAACAATAGTCTTGTTCATTGTACGACAAAGGCAGATATCGTAGAAGCCTTGACCCTCGACTTCCGAGGACAAAGACTGACAAAGCTAACAAAGCGACAACCCTTTTGAGTCTATTCAAGCTAAAGGGACATTCTTTCACTAGCATTCGATCTCCGTCCATCACGCCAGATATTCTTTGTCCATTCGCACAATCTGACAATTGCATTGTATCAACGCCCATCGTGGCTGTACTGACTTAGAGCATACAAATAGTGATCTACGAGTCGGTTCATTCACTCTATCCTCATCACACTTGATTACACCTCAGAACACCATCAATCTATCCAAGATCACAATGTGCAACCACAACAACACTGCTCTCTCGACTGTCGTTGTTTCTTGTTGCCCCTCAGCACCTAGATGCCCAACATGCTCTAACTACATGTATTGGGGTGGTGGCAAGTGGTCATGCCCATACTGCCGTCGTTAACTGGAAGACTCTCCGCTCTTTGATGTATTGTTTCTGGTATTCTGGTTTGTAGAGGTGTTTGTTTAGGTGTGTCAATCCAAATTGATTTTTTCTTCTTTCTCTTTTGCTTCACGTCTTCCATTCTTTTTGTCTTGTGAAAACTTTATATAATTGTCAGTCGTGATGTGTGTCAAATTTGGATATCAGGGATGCCTTCTGATCTTTCTTAGATGGGAGATTGGCCATGAGCTGTATCCAACCAGTATTCCCAAGACCTTTCTCGTGCTCGATGAGGCAGGGTAATACTCTAGAGTCTATGTTGAGGTTATTTGCTAGTGGCCAGAATATCTCTTGGTCGTATTCTCCACGTACAGGTTCCAAAACAGAGACAGATCAGGAGGTTGCAATGCCGCAAATACAAAGATTTGGTCTTTGGCATTGTTTCTTTGTTCATCTCCATTCACTCCACACGGACGTCTTTCACAATTGATCCAAGCCTTTGTCCCAGCTCTTTGTCTCTTGAGTTCCTTGTGTCTAAACAAGGCTCTTGTATGACCCTTGAGTGTCTATATAAGCATCGTGAGAGCCTTTCTGTTCAACCATCATCTCACTGACAACCAACCCAACATACATCCGCTCCACACAAGCAAACCCCAGGAAATGATGCCTGTCAACATCATCGACTCAGTCCATGAACCTTTCGAGGACCCCGAGGATGAATACAGTATGGAAGAGTTCGAGATACTTCTTGGTCCAGATTTTGAATCAGTTTTTGGTCCACGTCCAACCGCTCAGCCTGACACCGGAGACCGCTGGTACACGTGCCCTATGTGCTCTTCTCGTATGTACTGGTACAACGAGGTTTGGCTTTGTCGTCTTTGCCTTGCGACTACTGGTCAATTGGTCTGGGCTGATCCTTGTGAGCTTAGAAGATTCTACGACAGAAGCTCTTGATTTGTTTGATGCATTCTTTACAGGGTGGTAAGTAATCTTTGAGATGTGTGTTTGAAGTTTTGCTCTCAACGTCAGTAAAAAATGGTACTCTTTTTTGTCTTACAGTCTTGCTTTATTCTTGTGGATGTGCCATGTTGATGCTTGTGTCATCAGTGTAAGTATGTTTCCTTGATAGCTGTCAAACCCGCGGTGTAAGACTTGGACGGACTTAACGCAGTGTGTTAAGATTCTTTCTCATCTCAAAACTTTCGATGTAGGGGAGGACGGTGCCCAAATTCAGAGCTAGGAATACATAGCTACACAAGCATAGAGAACTTCAAGAGCAAAGAGAAAAAGAGCGTTGACTAAATATCGAGAGTGAGTGTTTGATATCTCTATCATAGTCCTTCCATGACCAGTGTAAAAAGCTTGGGAGCTCCGCAAATTACATCAAAATCAAATACTGGCCTTGTCACGATGCTTGCGTTGTAGCCTTGAGTGTATCATGAATGCTTGTGAAGACCTAACGCTTGGTCGAGTCATGCTCAGACTCATCCAGTGGTACCTTTACTTTCGCATTGCGAGATGTACGAATCTTCGTTGTCAGGATCCTGATAGGGTGTATCATTGTTGAGCGAAAAGTATCCCGCAGAGGCAAGAGTACCAGCATCGCTATCGAAGATGTTGAAGCAGTGTATGCCGGTGTTGGACCATTCGTCGTTGTTGACATCGTTCTCGAGGTCATCTTCGAAGGTGGTCTGATCCTCTGCATTGGCCAGACCTTCCTCGGTACCAGTATTCTCATTGTGGTAGAGATAATCACCATACAGACCATCGCTATCGCCACTTTGTTACTCGTCCTGACGTCGGGCTAAGGTTGTACTGTTGTGTCTGGGATGGACGCTGATGTGGTGCAAGATACGTCCTTCCTTGCTTACATGGTTCTGGTAGTGCGCCTGGAAGCAACCGGGTCCGAAGCAGTCGTTGAAGCCAATCAGGATCGGGACACCGGTGTATTGTTGATAGAGAGCATCTGTATGAGACTTGCCCGGAATCTGGGGAACCAGATTGATGATCTGTGAAGGTGCACGAACGTCAAGAGCCATGCGTTCTTTGAGCATCCTGTCAGTGCCCAGAGCTCGGTAGGCGCCATAGATGAGTGTAGAGACGATACCAACAACTGCGATTCCGCAGATGATGGCTTTGCTGACGGGCTCAACATCGGCAGCGCAAGCTGTTTCTGTGACTTTCCCAAAGGAGGTCAGGATGACAGTGAACAATGCCACGTTGATACGCTTGACCAACTGGTGTTGGTCGAAGTATTCGGCCATGGTCCCTTCTTCCCGCAATTGGAGAGCTGTAGTTGTCGTGACTGGTGCCGCGCTGACAGTCAGGAAAGAGACTGCAAGCAAAGACACAAGAGGAAGGCCAATGACAGCAGGAACTTTGCAATGAACCATGATGATGACTCGCGATCGTTGGTGTCAAAGGCAGTATAGGTGTAATGGACAAGGCGGATGAGTATGAATACAAGTCCGACTTGTACAAATAGTAACGAATTTGGCGTGATCCAGCTGCGTGATGGCCGCGCTTTTATATCTCTCTGGTCAGCCTTGAGTAATTGATCCATGAGTGAGGTTGATGGAGCAAAGTAGACGGTGTAGCCCCAGACTGGTTTTGAGGGACGCGGAAAGCTGGGACCAATCGTACAAGAATCCTTGCCGTTAAGAATCCTGCCAACGGTCAAAGTATAATCATGCATTACTGAACCATCCTTGTTGTCAATCACTAAACATCCTAGGGTTATTGCTGCAATAGCAGCCAATTGACTGCGTGTGAATCTCATTGGGGAGAATATCATAAGATGGGGCACGAATCACAAGATGACCGGAAAGCTGACTATTGTCCTGCCCTCGATCGCCCCTCGACAGCTGGCACCTCAGTCCTCTGCGGCCGTAGACTATTGTTGTTGATCACAAGAACCAGAGTTCGAGCGATCCGACCTTGAATACCACATTTGTGTTGCGAAACATGTTCTCCAGCTAAGCTTCTCGTCAAGCAATCTCGGCGGACGAAAGGAAAAGTTTATTTGTCAACGAGGACTTGATCTTCTACCAAGTAATAAGGAAAGATTGCGCGGACTTACACCAAGGTGTACATCGAGATTGATATCGGCATACTTATTGCTGATACTGCACTTGACCAATTTTTGTCCTGTCTTTCAGACCGCTATGTTGGGTTTGCAGGTTAATTGACAGAGACAGATTTGGCAGGCGCTGGACAAAATGTGCGGAGTAGTAGATCTTGGCGTATGCTTCCTATCATCTTCTGCTATATCTGAACACAGATCGCCACGTTCATCCCGTACACACACTCTACTATAGAAATGGGTGCTTAAAGTTCCTGGCAAATTCTCGCTTCCGAGGGCTGATCACAACTGTCTATCGTCACAATCCTACCCAATATATAGCTGCTTATTTGGTCATCTGCTTATGAAAAATAGAGGGGGAGGAAACCTCTTTCGCTGCGGTCAAGCTATGTGATTACAGTCCTGTCGTCTGTATTAGCCATTCTACTACTGCGTTGCCTTTGTACTTGTTGTGTGTTAAGTGAACTCGGAGGAGATAGTCAAACTCTTCTGCTACTGCTCCCTGCTAATCGCCTCTTGTTGCCATCGTGGCTTCTAGCCTTGTTGTTCGTCGAGAATATTGGATCGTCTGATCACTTCAGTTTCGTGCCCGAAGTTCGCTGGTCTCAGACGATCAAAGGATCTTGGTGAATTGCTCGAGTAAGCATAACAACCTTTGGGGTGTTGCATTAGGCGCTGCAGAAGCTACCAAAGATGAATGCTGAAGGATGGGGACCATATGCTCAGTGTGAGGGAAGGCATTTATACTGCCTTCGATCGATCAGTTGCATCTATTGGAAGCTATCTCGTTTTAGATCAGAAACCTGGAGACTCTGCGCTATCCGGCAGGATGTTAGTAGTCAGACATCGGGATTTACAAGTCAGAAGCGGTTGGAAGTCGTCAAACAGGTTCCATGAAGTATGTACAACCAAAAAAGAGAAAGGTTGTGCGCTACACTGCAATTTGGAGTGTCGATCAACTAGGGCTTTGTCCGGTGGGACGCTTCTATCCGCAAGCATTGTCAACGTGCATGTTTCCGTTCGAAAATGCTCGAATCAGGGCGTGATGGCATTGCCTAGCAGTCTTCCAACCTCTTCGGCAATAGCCATTGTCTTTTCCTCCGTAAGTCTTCGTCCGACGATCTGTACCGCGATAGGGGCGCCATGGTAAGCCTCTGCATCATCTGTAGCCACGTTAGTCGTCGTCAATCCTAAGCATCTTCTTCCCAACTTACATTCTTCCTGCACCTGCTTATCCATGTCATTCATGGGCTTGAAATTATCGTTCTTCTTGTCAAGTCCCTTGTCCGCAAAAGTGACAGGTACAACCACGCTTGTAAAGTCGAGCAGATTGATCGCACTTGCATAGCCATAGTACTTGAACTGGTTGTGTCTGATGGCAGCAGTAGGCGTAATGGGCATGATGAATGCGTCCATCTCCTTGCCCAACTTTTCCTCCATCTGGTTCCATTGTTCGATGTATTCCATCTGGAAGTTCCATTTTTGGAGTTGGACATCCCACAGTGTGGTAATATCAGCACCAGACCTGGTTGGATCTACCAAGTCGTTGATGTTTGGGATTGCGGGCTCGCCTGATGCCGAGAGTACGGTGTGAATATCCTTTCCTGCGTCCGAAGCGTAGATTCCTTGGATGAGGTCTACGGCATAATCGTGTTTGTAAGGTTTCCAGTCAATGAGCGTGTGGCCATTCTCTCGCAGTGTAGAGACGACTTTTTCAACGCCGCGGAGGATCGGCGGATGAGGCATCACTACACCGTCATTGTTAAAGAAACCAAGAACAAGCTTGTCAGTCTTGATCTTCTGCACCGTAGCGTCGTGCTCAGATTGGCGCCAGGGCATGGGAATGACCTTGGAGTCGTGCTTCCATGGCTCTTGCTCCAGGACTGACGTTACAAACAGGCGCAAGTCAGGAACAGAATGAGCGATAGGACCAACAACGCTGTGGACAGTCTCTTGTCCTTCCATACTGTTTGCCATCTTACCGTAGGGCATCCTGCCGTGACTAGGTCTCAGCCCATACAAGAAATTGAAAGCAGACGGTACACGAATGGAACCTCCAATGTCAGTGCCAACACCAATGATACCACCTCTGATACCGACGTTCGCGCCTTCTCCGCCCGAAGAGCCACCCGGTGACCAGTTCCTGTTGCGAGGATTGACACTGCGGCCAGTAATGTTATTCACAGTTTCGCAGACCATCAGACTCTGCGGTACAGAAGTCTTGATGTAGAACACGGCGCCCGCTTTCCTCAGCAGAGCTGTGAGCACGGAGTCTTCGGTATCGTACTTGTCAATCCAAGACACATAGCCCATGGTCGTCTCCAAGCCTTTGACGCGCAATTGATCCTTGAGCGAAACAGGCAAGCCATGCAAAGGCCCAACGGGACGCCCATTCTTCTGGTAGAATTCGTCCAGCTCCTTTGCCTGCTGCAACGCCATTTCCGGGAAGAACTCCAGTGCACAGTTGGTGACTTGATGCGAAATAGCTGCTCGTTTGCAAAATGCTGTCGTGACGTCCACGGCCTTGAGACTGCCGTTCGCCAGTTTAGCCACCAGGTCCGTGGCTGAAGAGTTTGTAATGTCGAGTTCAGACTTGCTGAGGAGACCGCAAGTCGAGGGAACGTCCCTGACGTTCGCATCGAGGGATGAAGTATCGATGCGCCATTCTTCGGGTATGGAGTCGTTTATGCGTTGTTTCTTCGCGGCAGCAGCCTGCTTCCAGTCCTTGGTCATTGTGAGATGTTGTACGTGGTGTTCCGAAACGAGTGCAGGAAAGCAAGAGAGATCAGGTTGAGGGATAAAAAGTTGTTATAGATGTCAAGGTGATATCACACGGGTCGGCATATCGGTAGGCAGATAAGAGATCATCGCTACCCCACTTGCGGGGTCATTGGTATAGCGCGATTACGTGAACTTCTCGGGCATTCGTCTTATCGGCGAACATTTGTAGAACAGTTCAATTCATTTTCCGCTCAGGTTTTTGATAGTCTAAGCAAAGACCTGACGAAAGTAGCGGAATGTCGATAACGCGAGCATCAGACAAGTAATGCATGAAAACGAGGGGACGTAAAACGCTGTCATAATTCGGTAGGTCTTGCGCGAATAACTAGCTATTCACACTCATTCAAGTGTCCTTGCCTAAGACCGTTCGAGCATGTTCCCGGTATCTCTTCAACTGCCAAAAGTCGCTTCTGAAGATTACTTCACGCCCTCATAGCCATATGGTGGAACATCGCCTCCCTATGCGTCATGTCTACCAGTAGAGCGGCACTAATCGTTTCTTGTGTAGATTTGAGTCCTGACCGGCGCTTTGTAGCGATAAATGTTTGGTGTTTGTTCATGGTGATGGTAGATTTCTGCTCGGTCTGATACTGTGCCGGCTGTGGTGCAAGTCAGTTGCCATTCCAGACTGCAGATGCTTGATTGACAACCGACATGTTGCTTGGTAGAAGAATCGGATTGAAGAAGAGGCAGCTTTTCGTATTCCGACATTTTTGTTGTTTGTACAAGCGCTTCCTTGATGGTTGCGAGGGCTTGGCGGAGTTGGGTGTGCTTGTCTGATCCCGGCATGGTAGCTGTTTGTGCAAAGCAAGAGATCGATATACAAGATGTTGAGAGTAATGTCGGTAGGAGAGAACGAGTAAGCTGAAGTATTGTCGATATTCCAATACATATCTGTGAGGGCTCTGGTCCTAGATATATGGTGACCATTCAGCCTCCCGGAATGGAATCTCGGGATGAGCGGAGTTGGATTCGGAATAGATTGTGCGGCCACGAAGGATTTCGATGCGGGGATCTTGATCAGATACTTGGACACGGAGTAGATAGTTCGCGGAATGTGACCGAGTTACACCGCTGCGCTGGCGTTCGTCCAGTCAATGCCTTCCATCCAGTTGTTCATATCCACTAGATTGGCTGCATCCCAATCCATCAACTCACCCAAAGTGTTTCCTGCAAGCCAAAAGGCCGCCACATCATCACTCGAGGTTGGATTTTGAACTTCAGCCGTGGAGTTACTTGTGAGTGAAGGCGCTAGTTCCTGTGCGCCATCAGCAAAAACCGAAAGCAGGTAGTCAAGCACTTCATCCAAGGCAGATGAAATAAGCTTCGATGCTTTCATGCAAAGTGTGTAATTCGCATCTTCTGGTCGATAGACACTTTCCAGTAGAGAAACAAACACCGAGAGACGGCGTATCGATACAAGATGCACCAAGTCGGCGAACTGCACGCGGCTCATAGTTTTCCTCGCCGACTTGAGCGCGTTGACGAGAGTCACTGCACTGGGTAAACCATAGCATAAAACCTTGCACGGAGTTAATCGTATGCAACACATAACAAGCTCAGTCCGACCTACAGTGCTTGCCCTGAAGCTGCGGTGCAGTTGATATACAGCTTGGTTACGAAAGCTGCCAATTTCAACAGTTGTCTCTATGATACTCGAGCAAATGCGGACCAGTTCTGGTGAGCAGCGGCTGTCTCCCTTCTCCATCAAGCGATGGATGTGGAATCGTGTCTGAAGATAGGTGAGATAGACTTCGGCCAGTCTCAGAGATGTCATGAGCGTCAAATCAGACTTCCAACATGCAGAGTCGTAATGAAGACGTTTGGGAAAGTTATCCCATGTTCTCTGGCATCGACTTGCCAAGTCTCTGTGAATGTAATCAGAACGACATTTCTCGTCCCGGACTCGAATCATTCTTCAGTGTTACGATGAAAGGGCTGTACTGACTCTAGTTTTGATCTCGTCTCGTGATCAAGAGGTTTCAAATGATGCAGAAGCGCCTCTTCTTTGAACTGCGCGAGTATATAGAGCGCCCGGATCCATGTGGTACTGCAGAAAGAATTTCCAGTAGACCAACCACCAGTTCGTTCATATAAAGCCTGCTCTTCGTCGCTGCTTCCAGTGAGACAAAGCCGATCATCAGCCATTTCGAACGGCAGATGACAATCGGCAAAGCAGCTGAGAATACGAGGTGGACGGTCAAAGAGCGTGGCAAGAAACTTGTCCCAATGGTATGCAGCGGCAAATGTTCTTCTACGACACTCGGCAAGGAAGAACGGGACGTTCGTGGTGGCTGCTTCTCGATGAGCCTCGAGGGCGAGCAAATCGGTGGACACATTACCAAGCCGTCGCCAAATACACGGATCTGTGTACACATGAATGAGGTTTGACGTCCAGAGTGATGGGGTGTGATGAGCTTGCAGAAATTTGATACATACTGGCATATCCTTGAATGCTCGTGCTGATACGCAAGTTCTCGTACGATAACCACACTATAACATCATTCATCTCTGTCGCTAACTCCCGGGCAAGATGCATGCATCGCGCACTGCACTGGAACATGGCTTGGACGAACTCGTGACGATCTTCTTTATCCAGAGAAAGTCCTATACGCGATGCACGAGCGGCGAGAGTGAAGATCAGACCAACCGTTTCTACCCGCAGGTTGATTCCAGTGTAGGAGCTGCGAAAGTCGTTCAGAGAGGTGGTCCGAGTCACGACAATTTTTGAAGCTGTCGCACGCCGGATTCTGCCAGCCACTGCTCGTATGGCAGCATTGCTAGTAGCATCATCAGTGGTCGTTCTGAGGTGTAAGATGTCTCTGTGTATTTGCTCAAGGTCAGATATAGCAGGAAGCACAAGTTGGCTGGGGATAACAGCCACCTGACCCAGCTCATAGTACGCCGAGACAAGTTTCCTGATGATCCCGCAGTACTTCAAGTGCTCCAGGATGTAGATAATTGACAGCAAATCTCCCTCGAGTGTTTTATCTCCACGGTCGTCGTATAATGCAATATCGATTTCGTGTTGCGCATTGCTGTTATCGAGACTTTGCAGCGAAAGCAATGGGAGGTCCCCGGGAGATGTCGCATCGGGGTTCCGAACAGGAAGCAAGTGAGTGCTGAGGCTGTTCTCGCTGACACCAGAATCTACACGGTCATCATTGTGATACGAGATTGCAGCCACCGGAGCGATTTGTTGAGTCGTGCCTATTGATTCAGACCTGTTGTACTCCGGCGAAGACATTCGAGGACGTTTCGATGGTCGAGTCAACGGAGCAGGATGGTAGAAACACTCCGTGTCCATATTCCGACGACGGCAACGATCGCAGATAGGCATGCGGTGGTCGCATCGCACTTTGCCTCGGCGGCAAGGTTCGCAAGATGCTTGTTTACCGTTCTTGCGATTTGTGCTCGCCGACATGATGTGTTGCAGCTTTCCAGTGATATCGAAGAGGGTTCAAGGAGATTCGAACGCGTTCGTCTGCGGTAAGGACCAACGTGCACCCGTGGGGAACGATGCTGTCAGTTGTTGCCAACATCACTACTCCGATGATTGGCAACTCCGTCTACTCCAGCATGATTTCTAAGCATAACAGCTCAGTGAGTAAGCAGTGATTCGACCATTGTTTTTCTCAAGCCATTATATATACGAGACTCGAGACCAACAGTCATACCAACAACATAACACAATGGCATTCCCAACTACAACACGAGCATTCCGCCGCACTTCCGATGGCAAAAACATCGAACTGGTCACCGAATCCATTTCTCAAAGCCTGCAGCCAACACAAGTTCTGCTCAAAATCCACGCTGTATCCCTGAACTTCCGCGATGTGGGAATGCTGCATGACCGCTATCCAATTCCGGTGATTGCACATGGAATTCCTTGCTCAGATGCGTCTGCGACAGTCATCTCACTTGGCTCCTCGGTTACAGGATTTGCAGAGGGCGACTGCGTAGCTCCAACCTTCCGCGAGACTTGTTCGGGGCAGATCAAAGCGCTTGGTGGAGACGTGGATGGAGTGCTGAGGGAATATGCCATCTTTGATCAGTGCGATATCACAAAGGTGCCCAGCCATTTGACTTATGAAGAAGCGTCCACGATACCTTGTGCTGGAGTTACTGCGTGGACGGCTTTGGACTTCGACAAGAAGAGACAGGGGAAGAGTGCGTTGATGCAGGGTACAGGTGGTGTAAGCATATTTGCTACTCTGCTGTGTGTCGCTGCTGGCATGGCCGCTATCATCACTTCTTCTTCCGATGAGAAGTTGAAGCAGTGTAAGCAGCTAGGCCAGGGCGTACAGGGCATCAACTACAGAACCAACGAGAGTTGGGACGAGGAAGCGAAGAGATTGACGCAAGGCAAAGGTGTTGATGTTGTCATCAACAACGTCGGCATCACTTCTATGGAGCAATGCTTCAACGCTCTGGCGAGATTTGGCACCATATCCTTGGTTGGGTTCCTGGGCGGCGTTGAAGGAGCAACGATGCCAGATTGCTTTACTCCTGTTTTGATGAAGGCGGCGAAAGTACAGTGAGTCTGCTTACCTTACTCGATTGCAAGAGTTACTGCTAATCATAAGTCAGGGGCATCTTTGTCGGTACGCGCGAGGACCAAGAAGACCTTTGCGCATTTCTGGAGGAGAAGAAGATTTCTCTGAAGCCGCTTGTGGATAAAGTGTTCGAGTTTGAAGATTCGGCCAAGGCGTTTGAGTATCTTTACTCCGGTGCTCATACTGGCAAAGTCGTCATCAAGCTCTGAGAGCGAACCGTAGTTTTGCGCGGCGCCTGTAGTTTTCAGGGCAAGACGACCGCTTGGGCTATCATCCACTGTCATGCACGAAGATATTCAACAGACATTCGACCGATCTTCCTTCATCCCACACTCAACTGTCCAAGTAGTAACACTTCCGACAACACAAGCATCTTGCATCTATAAGTCGAAAGAATGTGCCCTAGTTGCAATACCCGGTACTTGCTGCATCACAAGGAAATTGCTCGGGCAAATCACAGAAGTGTCAACGAGAACTTGGGGAAGAATAGATCAACAAAAGACATCAATCATTCAAGTGATACAGATGGGTTCTGCCAAAGCAAGGAATGAATAACAGGGTTCATGACATTCGTACATCTCTATCGAGAAAGCTCCCATAAATAACTCCACAGCATTAGAGACAAACCACCAAACTTCTTGGAGCTCCGATGAAAATGCCATATACATTGTGCACTCTTCTTACGACGAAGAAGCAGCCGAACCAGTGTACTGCGAGCAGCAAGAAGCAACACCATTGACCTGATCAGCCGAAAGCACACCATTGCGCGCACAAGTATACTTGGCCTGCAAACAAGCATCCTGAGCCTGAGCCTGTTGACCAGCCGCACAAGCCGCAGAAGCAGCACTCAACTCGTTGGTGCAGTACGCAGCATTCTGCTTGCACTCGGGGTCCACATTGTCGGCGCCGGTGGAAAGGCCATAGAGAACATTGCTGACGCCGTTGGTGACGCTGCCGACGATGCCGCCGGTGACGCTGTTGACGATGCTCTCGACGTCTGAGGGGAGTTGGGCGTTGGAGAGGATGTTTGAGGCTGCGGCGAGGACGTTTTCGGTGTTGCCGCCTGCGTTGCCGGATTGGTAGTCGAGGAAGCCGGTGAGGGGTTGGAGGAGGGTGCCGCAGACGAGGTCGCTGCTAGAGGAAGAGGTCTGACGGCGCTCAGCAGGAGAGGCCAAAGTCATGCCGGCAAAAGCGACAGTCAAGAGGGTGGTGAATTGAACCATTGTGGATGTGAAGGTGATAGTAAATGATATTGAAGTGTAGAGATTGGTGTATGGCAGTCGAAAAAGACTTGAGATTGTATGGAGATGAGAGTTGAATGAAGTGCTGATGGATACTGATGTTCAATGGGGTCTCTGGCCTTCTAATACACCTTTTCATGTTGACAAGTCAAGCGACAGGATTCTCAATCCCCGTGCTGGCAGCGTACGCTTTACCAAGTTGAGCTCATGCACAGTATCTGTTGTAGTGGACCTCAGGGCCAACGTGAAGCACAGTTACCAGAAGATCTTGTACATGAATGGGGAAGATCAGTATGGGATCAACAGCAAGCCTATTGAGGCAGATCTTCGGTATTGATTGAGCGACAACAAAGTGACCACGCTTTTGGAAGTGATGGTCAGGAGCGCATTTGAGCCCCAGGAAATTCCGCCTCATCTGTCATGCCGTTAGAAACTCTTGTCGGGGTACTTCCACTTTGGGTCAACGCAATGTGGGTCAAAGGGTCGCTCTCCACGTGCTGATCTATTCCTTCACAACATCCAACCTCAAACCCACGACTCAGCAAACCCCCAACAACTGACACAGTAACATCGAGCCCGTTGGAGGGGTTGCAACTCCATGAACCTACAAATCAGTGGCAAGAGTTGAATGATACTGGTTCTCTCAGTAGTAACGCGAGCCTTGTTTGCTAGATGCCCAATCGAAACAACCTGTCAGTTCGAAGTATTCTGTCGAGACACGAACAGACCAACCAGACTAATCAAAATCTCACGATGCAAGGCATAGAGACTCGGAGAAACGACTCGAAAAATATCACAAGAGGAATCGCTTGTGCTGATTCGCATCGATTGCAATAGTCGCCATCTCTGAACCTACAAGGGAATTCCACGCAGATCTTCTTCCATACAGTGCAAGTGGCGGATCTGCAAGAAACCAACGAAAAGAACACGCTTGTCAAAACACGAGTCAACACAATTGATCCTGTACGAGTTTTTTCATACATGCACTAACAAGACATGGTTTCTCTTGCTTGCCCGCTTGTGTCACCACGACTGTTTATTCCCTGCAGCCTTGTTGTAGAGCCTCGAGCTTGACGGTGCTTACAGCCACCACTGCCATCATCAGTCCCACCCGTGCTGCTTTGAGCGTTGAAGCCTATCACGAAGCCATTATTTTCGTTCAAGAGCATGCCCTGTGCACAAAACATTCACAAAGATCAAAGGTAGTGGGGACTGTCAAATGACGTGAATGAAATTTGTATACTTGGCGGCTGAGGAAGCGACCAAAGGGTAGTCTATGTGGCTAGGAGGGTCGGGATCTTGGTGTCCACAGTCTTGTTGGCCAGCTACATGCTGTTGATGGAGGCTAAGAGCATTCAGGCCCTTGCTGTGTCCTGCTTGTCAGAGCACATGTTCATGGCGACAGGGGCTTGGTATCTGACAGGACGTCAGAAGGACCGGCATGGCGAAAGGCCTTTAGTGATGGCTCTGTATCATGTTCCCAGTGTTGGCAACTCTGAAACAATTGTTTGTGCCATGCTGTCTGGGCCGAAGACGGAGAAGATCGTCAGAAATCCTCTGCGTGTTCCAAGATCCATGCATCGCGGTGCTGCGATGGCCAGGGAGGATGGTATGAGTCATGATAGCCATGCTTGGAAATGTCAACAAGCATAGGCCAGACCGCGTGCCACGGGTATGAGAGCGATAAGCATCAGAAGCAGATGCAATACTTCATCAGCCATCCAACAACTTCTTGACTCGCTCGATCCTGGTCAAGGCGGCTTCAACCATCTCAAGCCGCTTCTGACCGACTCTGTCCCTCTCCTCGAGAACCTTTAACCTCTGTTCCAGCTTTGCCTTTTCCTTCCTCTCGGTTGCGACCATCTCGTTGGCCTGCTCGAACAGCGTCGCCGACAAGTCTTCCAACTCGGTTTCCAGATCCTTGAACTTCTTCTCTGCGGCAATGCGCCGAGATGTCTCGGCAGTGAGTGCAGCTTGCAGTTCAGAGATGGCGGGAGAGGCAGGGGTGGTAGCGGCGGGTGCCATGGGAGAAGTTTTGGAAGGAGTTTTGGGGAGTGGTTTTGTCGTGTTTGTGAGCGACGACGTGCGAGTCAAGAAGCTGAATTTGCCAGAGGCGATGGAAGAGTTGCGACTCAGCGAAGTCGGCGGCGCAGGGAAAGGATGTGCAGCGATAAAGTCCAGAGGAGAGTCGGTGCGTGGATTCTGGCTGGTTTTGAGGTTGCGAATCTCTTCTTCGTAGTCGGCGATGCGATCGGCTATTTGAGGTTTGATGCGTCAGGTAAAGTGAACAGAGACAAGATGGACAGAGAGAGGTGAGATGTACATATGCAGATGCACCGAGAAGAGTCGCACAGGCAGGGATAACAGCCAAAATCAAACTCACCAGCTTCGACGCCTTTGCGCGTCAGACTTGCGACCTGGGCTTCGAGTGTCGCGACACGGTGGTCGTTCTCTGCCGACAATTCATATCTCGTCACTTCGGGCGACTCAAAGGGCGGAAAGGGCGTCGTGTCTGACGCTGGCTTCTGTGTTGTTGTTTTTGTTGTTGTCCTCGCGGGTGTTTCTGGAAGTGGAGACGCTGGTGTTACACTTGGTGCATTCTTCTGTTTTCTTGGTGGGGAGCCAAGATTCATGGCCAGCTTGTCTCGTGTCAGAGTGAAGTTGAAGCCTCGTTCACGTTCTAGAATCATTTTCGAGACGTGTAAGTGACGTGAGACGTGTAGATGTCGCAGAAGACGTGTTTTTGTACAAGATATGCTGTGCAAGAGGATGTGTGTGTGAGAGAGAAAAGAAAGAGGATGCGAACCGAAAGGTACCAGGGGCAGTGAACCAGTTTGTGCCTGCCCGTTTATTGTCCCTCTTTCCACCAAACCCCCTGGCGCTTTTTTCCCTCTGACCGCGTGCCCTCTGCACTCCTGGTTTCGAGAGACTGTTATAACGGCTGTTCAGGAGGTGTAACGGCCTGCTGTCGTCTTGCTCGCAGCAACAAGGCGGTCAGCGGGCCGCGCCGTGTGGGGCTGCGAGTCAACACTTCCTCCATGCTGCTATTCTTACCATTCAGACACAGACATCAAGTCCTTGACTTTGCATGTGCTAAGAACGAGATAGCTTTCATACATGACGTACCTCGTAGATGGAGAACGAATCGGTTCCCAGCGCGGTCACCAGTGCGAGTTTCCCACATCCACTGCCACGTCAGCCTGATTCGCCTTGTCAAACAGGCCTGCACAGGTGTCTGCACCTCATTGAATGACAATCGGCGTCTGAATCAAGTGTGGTGATTTCTCAAAATCTTGAAGCTTTGGTGAATCCGACAATAAATGTATATGTAGAAATGGAGTATATATACAGAAAATCCGCGTCCATATATAGACAAGGAATCGAGAAGTGTTGAAAAGCAGAAAAGAATAAAACCAATGCTAGATGCTTTTGCCTGCATGACATGCCGAAACAAGTTCCGCTATAGATGAAATGAGAGAATAACAAGAAAGGAAAAAAGAAAGGGGTATCTGAGAGAAGTCATCTAGCAAGTCCCAAAATGATAAAAAGATGAAAACCAATACCATGATTTCCACGGTCCTCTAATTCCATGAACGCCGTAAAAACTCCCTCGTGAAGGCCGGCGCAACTCGATACTTAGGTTGGTCTCGGCGTTCCGTGCTCGTCATCGTCTCGAGTTCGTGCAGCTTCTTCATCAGCCGTTGAGCTATTCCTCCTGGCCAGAGGTGTTCCCAAACCAGGACCCTGTCGAGGTGTCGCGTCATCTTCTGTACGATCGTTTAGAGCATCGTTGACGATGTTACTATCGCCTTGACTGCCGGCCGTTGTGGAACTGGCCCACGTCACATGATGCGAACTGTTCGAGTCTCGGGCGGTGTTCTGTTGCGAATGCGTCGGCGATTCCTTGCTGCTCGTATCACTGTTGGTGTGTTTGAGCACATGTGGACTCCATGCTGCCGCTCCTCGAGTGGGTGCTGGGATCACAGTATAAGGCAAGTCGACATCATTTGCCTTTTCTTGCTTTCTCTCGCGGAACTTTTCACCCTGTTCAGCTGCGATAGCACCAAGTCTGCCCTTGATGTCCCACTTCGAGTATGAATGGGCGGGGATTCCAGGAGTGTCGCTATTGTCCCGAGCGGCTCTGACTTCTGCTGGTGGACTCATTCGTTTTCGCTTGAAAGGATTCTGCACCGCATTTCGAAGCGCATTACTCGTTTGTCGCAATCGTGATGAGCTACTAGCGTCGGCCTGTCGATTGTCTCCTCGTGATGCAGTCGCTGTTTGAGCTTCAAGATCATCTATTACCGGGCGCTCTGACAAATCCTCTGTTCGCCTCCGCACGGGTTCTGGCTCTTGCGATTCACCATAGTTGATGACATAGACAGTTGAAGCAGCACTCGTCGTATTTGCTCTGTCAGGGGGCGATACCCGAGGAGGTGGAGGTGTTTGGCCAGTGACGGGTGTGAGTGTTGTCTCGGGACGGGGTAATGATCCAAATGTGATTGTTCTGTTCTCGGAATGAGCTCTGCCTAGAGGCAGATGAGTGCTTCGTCGAGGGATGGCTTTCCGTCTCCTGGCAACTGGGTCTTGTTGCGAGCCGGATTTGTGAGCGGAGCCGCCCGAGCTGTCGCTATCAGCTGGGCGATAGTTGTCTCGAGGTTTCCGCGTATATGTCATGTTATCGCCAGGGGTCATGTCGATCATCTCATCACCGTCAAAGACTTCACGGCCCAGAATGCCGTCCTTTTTCTCATCTCGTTCCAAGGCTTCTATTCGTTCGACCCATTCCCAAACAACAACACTAGAAGCGGCTGCTCCAACCCACCGAAAATAATCACCCCAAGCAGCGACATCCGGTTGGGCGACATCAGTGATGAAGAAGGCGACGGGAGTTAGTATCGCGATATGTGACAAAAGAGCGACTATGAAGATGCTTTTCATCTTGAGATGAAAGTAGGCGTAGCGACGTTTGGTGAGACCATAGAAGATGACCCAGGCGGCGTAGAGGAGGCCCACAGCGAGTTCGAAAAGATAGCTGAGGGCTGGGATGGCATCGACGAAATGACGAGGGCGAACGAAGCTGTCGACCAGGAAACTGTTGAGGCAAGAGAAGATTGTGTCTAGAATGATGAGAGCAAAGCCGACCCATTTGATGACGACCTTTTCCTTGTGGCGCGGAAAGAGTCGAATCAGAGTCTGTACTTGGGCAAGCCAGAGAAAGACGTCGGATATGACGCGTGTCACGCGAACTTCCATACTGCCTTCGACTTTTCTGTGCATAGCATCCCCATCCATGTATCCAACCGAGTATTGTTCTTGAGCAACTTTGAATGTGTCTGCCGTGGCGATGGTCAGGGCGATGGCGGTGAGGAGAGCTGCAACCTTTTGAAGCCATGGTCGTGATCCAACACCGGGTGCAGCAGTGCCACCGGTAGCGCCGCCGATGAGTCCTCGTCCGGAGGCAAAGTTCGTGAGACCAAATCCTGGAGAGAAGGAACGCGAGTTGATCAGAAGCATGACGACGAGGACCCAGGCGAGTGAGGTGGCGCAGGCAACGACAAAAGTCTGAGGAATGGTCGAGGCATAGAAGGGGTTCTCGAGGTCGGCGACGCTGGACGGATCATTGCTGGTTCCGGGGGTTTCATAGCCTTGGGTGCAAGCGGGAGAGAAGACTACGTTGGCGGTGAGCGTGACGATGTTGTCTGGGGCAAAACTAATGATGCCATCCGAGGGAAGGGTGTATGGAGTGCAGGTCTGGGTGGGATTGTGTCAGCGGGCGCGCCTGTTTTTGAAGAAGCGCAGACGTACGGCAGTGAGACTCGACGACGTGGTGGTCGGCAGCCCCCATAACTGTCGAGCAACATGCCGCGACATGCCCGAGGGCCGTGTGTCGCGTCCAGAGCAACTGCTGTGTGAATCGACTCGTGGGGTGGGGTGAGCGTGGATCGAGAGACACGGGGCCCGCGCCCGGGGAAGGTTGGTTGCGACGCGCGACGGGGCGACGAGTGGGCGGTGATCAAGTGTTTAGGATGGCCGGGAATGCGTTCTCTCTCGTCTGAGAAACATGTCGCGGCGCAGACTGGGCGATTGTGGGTTGAGATCTAGGGCAAGGAAAGAGCGATGGAGACGGGCAGGGCCTCGACAGGCTGGGCAGCGGGTGGCAGTGGGCAATAATGGGAAGCGGCAGCGGCATGGCGAGTCGCTCCTCCCTCGTCCGCTGTCTTGCTGAGCCTCGCGCTGTGAACGCCCGCTTCTTGGCGGAATCTTGAGTAGCTTCGGCCATCCGTTGTACCGCTGCACGAGCCATGTCACGCCAATTCCTCTGCGCCTTCCGCATCCTCAGCCTCGGAGCCTGACCATTTCCTGTCCAAGTCCAAGACTATCCGAGGTCGACATCATCTCTATACAAAGTACAACGTCTTTACATCTCGTTTGACTTGCATCGACTCGCACAGCAAACACTTCGTTCATTTCTGAGCATGTCCAGCGAGATAAAAAGTCTGGAGAGCCTCCCCGACCTCCATGTCAAACGCCATGTCTCTTCCCCAACTTCTTCTGGCTCCACCGTGGTAAGCTACACTAAGGACCTGGGGGAGGGTCCTGTCTTGTGGCTCGTTCATGGTTACCCTCAATCTGCCTACATGTATGCCTAGCCCTTTCCATCAGCTGTTGACTCTCATGTTTGCTGACCCTCGCTCGCAGTTGGCGTCATGTACGATCCCAGTAGTCGCTCAACTCCGCAATTGTCATTAATTCTCGCATCAGATTGTTCCTCAACTGCAGGATAAAATCTCCCTGTTCGTTCCTGAGGTGCGTGCAGCTCTTCTCCACTCCCTCCGCATTTACCCGGCCACTGCTGATCCTGCCTCCGAAAAAGCTGCCGGGCTACGGCCTCAGCACGCTCAAAGGAAAGCCCGGGGTCGCCGCCGTCGGCGCCGCTCTGCTTGAGGCCTGTCATGAGCGCTTCCCTAACCGTCCCATCATTCTAGCCGGTCATGACCGTGGTGCTCGCGTCTGTCATCGCCTTGCTGTCTCCAATGCCCATCCACCTCAAGATGACACTGCCAACCTGCATTCTTACAAACTTCTTGGAACAGTACTGCTTGACATCGTGCCTACTCTGATTCAGTGGAAGTCTTTTGCCAACCCCCTGGCCAGCGCCGCTTACTTTCACTGGCCTTTTCTGGCATCTCCCATCGCCGCAGACATGATTGAAGCCTTTGGCGCAGCCAAGTGGACACACTTGGGTCTGGATCGCATCTGTGGCGACAACGCAGAAGGTCGCAAAGTCATGCAGTCCGACGACGCGTGGGAAGTATACGAATCTCTACTTTCGAAACGTGAAGCCATTGAAGGCTCATGTGCCGACTACGCAAGCGGCTGCTTCGATGAGCCTCCTCTTCAAGAAGCCGACCAGCGCGATGGCCGCAAGATCCAGAGTCCTACTCTTGTCATGTGGAGCAAGTACAGATTAGGCAAGATGCATGGCGGTGATCTAGGATCCATCTGGAAAGACTGGATGCAAGATGCCTCCCTGCTGACTGCTGAAGGTGTAGGGGATGATGTGGGTCACTATCTTCCCGAGGAAGCAAGCACTGTCATCGGAACAGCCATCAAAGACTTTGTTGACAAGGTTTCAAAATGAGTATGTATGATAATGATCGACGGCCACAATCATGAATTGTGTAATTCCTGTTGACTCACGTTTGCTTCGAATTTGCTTGTTCTTCATACCCGCTTGATATGTCGTCCAACACTACATCACATCATTTGTGGTAATTGAAAAGGTGTCCAGGATCTCACTCATGAGAACAAGCACAGTGTATACCCCCGGAATGTTCACAAACCACCGGCTCGTAACATCTCAGAACAGGAAACAAAGAGTGCCCGAATAGAGACAAACAGCATCTCTACTGCAGCACAAAGCCAAGACCATTGTATCGCTATTCTCGATGGTTTGTACCAAGAAGACACCCATACAATTTGGAGCTGAAACCCAAAATTGTGATCTTTCTGGCAGTTGTGGAAAGGTTCTTTGCGGTATATGGATAAGGATAATGCTCAGTATACTCTATACTCTGGCTCGAACAAGAGAAAACTACTAACCACTTTCTCTGGCCCAGAAAACCCTAGTTCTCGGAAAGATATGTCCCAGCAGTATTTTGACTACGGCGAAACCAGTCACTGCACAAAAAGCACCAACATCTAGAGAGAAAAACACAATATACATTTGGAAAAGGTCCTTGCAAGCAGTTGCAAGTAAAGAAAGCGAAAAGAATATCTACAATAACAGATATCGCAAGCAAAAAACAGATCTACTCCTCTTCTCTTTCCCCTTGCAGAGTTTGGCCATTAACAACACCATTTGAACTCCAGAAAATCTTCTCAACTACTACCCTTTGCCTCCATGCGGCAATTTATTAAGCAACTTTTGCCCTCCGAGCAACAACTTGGTTTTGAACCCTTCATCGTCAACACCATCTGCTTGATGCTGCCCAGAGCCGCCGTGTTTCTGCTCTGCCCCCACGCCATTAGACCCACTGGTCCCTGGTCTCAAGCGCCCGAAAAGACCTTTTTTCTCTGCTGCTGCAGACGAGGAGCCGATACTCGTGCTGCGATGCCGACTCTCGCCAGATCTTCGAGATGCAGCAGGCGTGTTCAAAGACGAGGTGTTGGTGTATTGGCGCGAGATGGACGAGATGTTGGTTTGCGGGCGCGGGCGCGGAGGGGGCACGGGTCCGCCTTCGGTTTCGAGCGACATGGTGAGGGAAGGGGTGATGCTTTTTGTGCGCGAGGCGACCAAGAGGCTGTTGATGGGTGAAGACGGCGCATGGTCGTCAAACACGCTGGGTCGTCCAGAGGTAAACGACGGTCTGGCGGGGGTTTCGTCGAGGTCGTCTTCGGCTGCGTGCTCTTCTTCGACCATGGAGGATGTGGTCATGGGCGTGCTTGCTTCGCTGCCGCCGTCTTGTTCGGCAGAAGACCGGTGCACGTGCATGGTGCTCAGGTTGGCCATTTCGCGCAGCTTGCTGCTCGCCGCTTGCCGTGACGGTCGGTGGTTGTGGAATTTGTTGCCCACGATGGCGCCCGCGTGCGAGATGAGCGCTTTGATAAGGTCCTTTTTCATTTGCAGTGCCAAGTCGAGGTTCGACCATGTCTTGTTGCGGTATTCGAGTGTCGGCATGCGGAACACGAGATCGTGCACGTCTTCGAGGTTCCTGCGTCCTTGGCCTTTGTAGCTGAGACACAGGACCATGCTGGGCACTTTGAAAAAGGACAAGGTCATGTAGTTGGAAGCGCGGGACAGCATGAGGGATAGATCGTCAGAAGCTTGTTTGCTGTCGTCCTTGTCCGACGATTTGCCCTTCTTGGCCTTTTTCTTGGACATTTCGGATTCGGCGAGCGAGTTTGTTTCCGAAGAACGCTGCGAGGGCGTGCGGCTGACAAGACTGAGATTGGATGCTGTGTTGCCATTCTGCTTTTTGGCGACGTTGCTGGATGACTTGTCCGAGTGGCTGAATGGGTTCCAGTGCAGGTTATGCAGAGACGAGGTCGACTGATTGATGCCGAGACCCTTTCCCTTGCCATTCTTGAGGTGCACTTTGCCTTCAGGTAGTTTGAGCGTGGGCTGGAGCCTGTGTTCGAGTTCGCCTGCTCCGGTCCCGACGCCTCCGGTCGGGCTTTCCTCGTGCGGCGTGCTGTCTTTCTTCTCGTCTGAATCTTCCTCGTCGTCCTCTGGCACGGCCATGTTACGAACCATGAAAGGCGAGAAGCCACCACCCTCAAACGCATTGCCGCCAACGCCTGGGAACAGATACTCGAACAATCGCTTGGCAATCTCGCGTTCGAGTTGAACACGCAAAGGCATGACGTTGACCTCAAAATAATCGACAACGGGGATACCAGCAATGGCTTCCAGCATCAGCCACTGCACCCGTAACATCTTCATGTCCTTTTGCTTGTGGAAGCCACGGGCTGGGTCAATGTACGGTGCGATGATCTCAGGGTATACGGCATTCGGCAACAGATTGAAGCCATTGATCCGACCGATCTCAACGCAGTTGTAGTTGGAGCCGTCGTTGTTGTCTGTACGGTCAAAAAGACCATCCTTGATCTGGAATTCGAGCAGCGACTCGTTCTCTCCGCGGATGAGATGCCAAGCAATCTCTTTGGAAGAGATTAGCCATCTTAGCAGACCAGGCGACTCTTCTTGATTGCGATCTTCGACTCTGCTCTGAGAAGTGGTGATTGCCTTCATCATGAAGAACAGTTCATCCTCGCAAGCAGCAAGATCTGCGTCGAGCGTGATTCTATCCTTCCATCCCTGGCGATCCAAGTACTTTTCGTTGATTTGGAAGTGCATCTTGATGTCCTCAAGCTGTCGAATGCGAGCTTGTAGCATCTCCACCATCTCGGGTGCGCCTGTCAGATCGCTAAAGTCAGAGGCCAGCATGATCTTCTCGAGGCGTTCGCTGCGAGTCTTTTCTAGCGGCTCACTGTACAACAGCAAATCCAGCACAATGATGTACATGGCAAAGTACTGATTAGAGTCGCAGATGGCTCGGAAGTGAGGGAACTCGATATAGACGTGATCCATACGAGAGTCAGAGGCGTCAGGATTTTGCGTCTTGTTTCCATCTCCTCCACTGACGTCGTCATTGTATTTTAGACGCAGATTGTTGTATTTGTCGTAGCGCAAGCTTGCGGAGGTACGGTGAACAACTCTCGAAAAACCGTAGGGGTTGACCTGAAATTCGAACATGACCTCCAAAGGTACCCAGGGCGGCCAATACTCTCCAGCTTTGCCACCGTATCGGTTGCCGGAGTACATATGGAGGTATTCGGTCGAGAACGTCTTGGTGCTGGCGACAAACACTTGCATACTGTCCATAGCCGCAGAGAAGCGTGTCTGCACCAGGCCACTGATCTCATCGAGAACTCTTTCCTTGTCCATGATCTGAACAACTTTGAGTTGCATACCTTTCGCGGCGACCAGCATGACCGATTTTGGATTCTTCTCGCTCTGCAACTGTATCTGAGGAGCAATAAGACGGAAATGGTAGGTGTTCTGTGGCGTATACTCCGTCGAGATGCCTTCTCCACCGCCTTCTTTGCCAGCTGTCTCCGTGCACTCCTGTGTCTCGGGATCGTCGGCATTGACAAACTGTCTTCCGTCGTTGAGAAGCTGTTCAATTCTATCTTGTACAGCCATTTCGTCTTCTTGATTGGGCGTCATGGGTAGGAAAGTTGCATCATTGCTGACCTCGCTGTTGGTGCGGTTATCCGAAGCTTGAGGTCCTGATTTCTTCTGTTCCTCAAGGATGTCCAGAATGAACTTAACAGCCCTTCTAGACATGTAGTACACAAAGCCTCGTCTTTGACTGACTTGGTGGATGTAGCGTAGGATGATGTTTCGCAAAGAGTTGTTCCACTTGATCTGAGCGTTGTGTACAACGAACCTGTTGTTGAAGTCGCTTGTGTAGTCTGCGATTGGATTTTTGTCTTCCTTCGGCAGATTGTCCTTTTCGGCATCTCTGTCAGGCAGTTCGTCCGTGTCGATTCCTTCGCCGATGGACGGGTCGTCTTGCTGCAACTTCTCAACAAGCACACTCAGCAGTTCACACAAGAACTCATGCTTCTTCTGCAATGCCTCAGTGTGGTTCTTCAAAGCTCTAAGCCGCTCGTTGAGCTGTTCATGGCCTTCGTGCGTTCTGACGACCTTGACTTCCTGCTCTCCGACTGCGCGTTCATTGTTGGCCATTTGCTCCTCGATTCGATGAATACGAGACTCAATAAGATCAGCCTGAACTCTGCGAGGATCGTTCCGCCTAGACATGACGCAGTAATGCGTTGGCTCATCACCGAATATACTGGACCGTGTCGTGTCACCCGAAACCGAATCACCATGATCAGTCTGTCTGAAGTACGTGAAGCGAGGTGCAAATCCAAGCGGCAGAATCTTTGTCGCAGGGTTGGTCTCCGCCGGCAAGATCCAGTCGAGCTCGACAAAGTCATCCATGTCAATCCAGGTCAAGTCGTTGTCGGGTATCGTAAATTTGGACATGTCGACATGAGTGATATTGCTCGTCTGGTAAGAAGCCAGAGTGGCCTCGTCAGCTCGTTCAAGCTCAGTAGTACTCGTTCCCTTGATCGATGCAGATATCGCTCGAATGTCAGCCGAGATGAAATCGAGCTGACATTGATTGATCTTCATGGCAGTCGTTCGCTTCGCCTTCTTGTCGGCGGTCGCTGGAATCTCAAACGTCTCCCTGCGTTGATGAAGATCCAACATGAAGCTATCAAGTTTCATCTTCAATCCTGTGGCGGAAACGACATCATTCTGATAGTCCTCTGCATCTTTGTGCTTGTAGATATGACTGATGAACAGAGGTGAGAAGAGCAGGTTGTACTTGATTGTGCCAAGATGGCGACCAAACTTCTTACTCGACTTCTCCATGCTTCCCCAGAGAGGACCTTGGCGAACAGGTAGTGACATGACTCCAGAGAAGAGCGACCACCAGTTGTAGAAATGCGTAAAGAAACGCGGACTGAGATGGACGGAATTGTAATTTTTCGATGGTTGAAGATTGGCAACATTCCAGTCTCGATCTTGGGGTGCAGAGATGGCGATGGAACCGTGGATCCAGTGACTTCTAAAGTCTTTGAATGCATCGTACACTCCACCTGGTGGTGCTTTGGCGTAATCGGGGTGCCTGAGCTTGACTTTGTAATGAGGACAGAAGTCGAAGCTCCTCTTACCATTCTCGACTTCGCGTTCGAACGTCAGACCAGCCATCCACTGCACGTTCCCGGACAACTTCATGACCACCTTTTTGAAAGCGGCTGTAGCCTTGCTACTGTTAAAGCTGTTTGACCCACTTTGTATATCTGTCTCAGGCTCTTCATGCAACTGTCGAGCATAATAGTTGTAGTCCGGTATAGCCATGACATAGTCACCACTATCCACAGTCATGAATTTGCGAGGGTCATCGTCTTGAGCGATCCTCCAACGGACCTTGTTTCTCCAGACCATGACAAATCCAGCCCCCAGACCAGTCACAACATAAGGATCTCGAGATCCCTTCAGGCAAAGATGGACATCGCCATCGCCCTTCCAATTGACATCAAGTCGTGAGTGGAAACTGAGTCTAATCTTATCCCAGAATCCAACTCTGTCGGACGGATCCATAGGTGGCTTTGTGAAGTTCTCAATGACCTGCATCATGTCCTGAATGGCGGGTTGATATGATGTTCCCCAGGTGATTCTTGTAGGTGAGCTCGTGTTGATGTCAATCTTCATGTCTGAATAAGTCTTGACAGCTGAAATGGTTCTCCGCACATCAATCGAGAAATTCTTCTCAGTGTCGTCTTTGCCGAATTTGTCTTTGGGCACCACGACTACATTGATGTGACGCTGAGACTCCAATCCCTGGAACTCTTCCGCAATGACAAAATCGGTGCTGAGAGACAGACTAGCAAGTCGGGGTGACTGACCAAGACGAATGGCAGGAACGTGCAGGAGAGGTAGAGGGTAGTCCCTCAGCATGACTCGAGCTTCACCCATGGTGACTTTCAGACTCATGGGTAAAAGCAGGCCATACTTCATGTCCATAGGCATGCCCTTACCAATATCGTGTAAGAAGTGCGGATATTGGTCGAGTGCGAAAGAAGGCTTGTCGATGATCACACCAACATCGCTAATGACAGCAGCCATAAGGGCAGGACGCTGCGGTATGGCCATTACGTTCTCGGATTGTTCGGACTCGTCTGGTAGGTCGTTCATACCCCACAGAATACCACGCAAGTCGCTAATGGCACGGCTTTGTGTGTTCAATGCTCGATCAATACGCTTCTTCCAACTTTGAGCATTGAACTCCTGCAACTTGGCATGTGCCTTCTCAACAGTACGAGTGTTTGCGCCGTTGAAGTTGGCCTTGCCTTCAGTGTCATACCTGATCTTGCGATCACGACCTCTGCCACGGCGCTTCTCGGGGGAAGACTCTTCGTCTTCTTCTCGGAGTGTATGGATCGAGTGAGCACTCTTACTCCTTCTATGGTGTGATGTTGCAGGACGGGATAGACTACGTCTACGAGATGGTGGGGGTTGTTGAGAAGCGGTACGCACGCGCGAACCTCGTCTCTGGCGTTGTGAATCTGTGTTCTTGACCTTGAGTCTGAATGCTTCTTCGCGCGCGAGACGTTGCTGCTGCTCAACAAGGCCAGCGCGGTAGATTGTGCCGAGTTTCCATTCAAAGCCACTGTCCTCGATCTCGAATAGTAACAACTGAGCACGCACAGATATCCTTGGAATCTTCTTCGGTCCCTCGGGATGTTTTTCCAAGATGTACTCGAGTGTTCCAGTGCTGAAATGGTGATGAAGTTGCTCACAAGTCTTGACAGTGTTGACAATGTTGTCAAAGATTGCGTGCAGAACCAAGCCGTGTGGAACACCGATCCGGATGACATCCGTTGTCAGGTCGAATGATTTTGTAATCTCTGTCTTTTGGCCGACTTTGTTCTTCATCTCGCGAAGGTCAAAACGAAGGTTCTTAACGCTAACGACACGACTCCAGACTTGCTTCATGTTAGGAGTGCCAGCAAGCAGCCGCACAACCTTGAGTCGTGCAAACGGCGTGGCCCATCTATGACGGCCGCAATCAGCGCCGAAGATTTGTATCATCAGTGGAGGATCAGCGGGCATGTCTGCTTTGACTTGAATAAGGTTCGCTTTGAAGTCGATTGTAGTAACTTCGCTCATCAGAACCTGATCATATTGAGAATGATCGCGAGTCTTGACAGGCGAGCTGGGCTGATGCTTTTTACGTTCCTCGTCGGCATGATGTGATTCTAGGGTCAAGAACATTCTTCTGAATGTCAACACTGCTACACCAATCGAGAAATGCTTGTAGAGCGAGTATTTCAATTGCAAGCTCTTAGCATGCGAATTGATGTGGAAGAGCGGCCCTTGTATGTCGCTAGAGGTTGAGAATGCGACCTCGAATTTTGGCAAATTGATAAAAGGATCAGCGCTCGAGTCTTCCACGGCATCTATTATGTGACCTTCCAGACCTTGTATGTGCAGGGCTAGTCTTCGCCCATCGGTCGGTAGTGTTTGTTTCTTGCGCGGAGCCTCCGGTGTTGCTGATCGATCGTTCCTCTCGCGTGAGAAAGGTCTGCTGAGCGACCTTCTTCGCGGTACGGGAACGTATACGTCTTCACGATGTGCCTTATACTCTGCTGACCACGACTCGAGCTGCAAGGCAAAACCGCGAGCATACTTGGATACAGCTTGATCCACGCCTGCAAGCTCGACATTGAAGTCGGCACCTTGTATGCTCACATGTTGTAGCCAATTCGGAACCTGACGAAGGAAACTTGGCTTCTTCACGACTGTGGCACCGCCGTCCGAGTCTGTTTCTCTGCGAGCGGCTTTTACAATCTGGCGAATACCTTCAGAGATTTCTGTTCGTACCAGGAATACCGAGAAAGTCTGGAATCTACCATAGACAAAGACCTCGGGCTGTGGTAGCAAATTGATGTCAACCTTGACCTCGATAGTGTCTGTCTGTAAGAGATCATGCTTGTGGCCAGCATTTGTCTGGTAGTAGAGTTGACTCGAAGTCTGTCTGTAGTGTAGGTGCAAGCCGTATTTAACTGCAGAATCAGTCGAGGAGTGTTGCGAGTCGATATCCAAGGACATGGTCGAGGTTGACGAGATGAGCAGGTCATACTCGACGTCTCCAGAGTAACACGGGCTCAGCGGGGGAAGTGAGACTCTGACAACAGGTTCTTGGACAGCGATCTTGATGATGGCTTTCGGAAGCAGACGAGACAGAAAGCCGCGACTTGTCAAAAGAGGAGGTTTTGAGGACTTTTTCGAATTCTTCCGTACCTTTGCGATGGCCAGCAGAAGTGGCAAATGCTTTGGATCCAGATCAACAGATGGCGAGGTACACACAAGGTTGGCGAACAATATGTTGCTGTTGCGCTCCCGCACGTTGGTGCTGTCGTCAGGCTTTTGTATGGTCTTTGATGGGAGGGTGGTTTTGACAGTAGCGGTGACCATGGGGACGTATAGCATTCGCTCCGGGTGGTCATGACCATCGTCGACACCAGCCGAGATGGAAATGGCAGTAAGCAGAGCTTGATGCGCGACGTCTGATGGCGAAAAATACATGCGATGGGCTGGACTCCTCGAATCAAGACGCAGAAGATCCAGACCTAGCTCCTTCATGGCCATGTTGAAGTAGACTTGCTGACCAGAGGTATGCAGAGATCTGATGCGCCTGGAAAGACCCAAAAAGCCAATGGCCAGTTGAAACTCCTGTATGCCCTTGAGAACGGATCCAAGAAATTCTCTCGACTCTGCTACGGCTTCTACGAGCTCTTCCTCGCGGCTTTCGGCATCCTGAGGTTCCTTGAGCACATCGTTGATGGCAATCTTGGGTGCTTGTACGGATGGCGAGTTTCGGGTTTCGTGTTTGGCAGCACCGCGAATTTGATGCAGCTTGTCGTTCGCGTCCAGCAGGTCATCGTATGGGATATCCAGACGTCCTAGTTTCAGCGCAATCGAAGCATCGCGCAGACCCTCGAGATGCGGGTGTAAGAAGCCATGGATGCTCAGAGACATGCCATCCAGGATTTCCGACGACTCCTTTCCCTCGGGTGTGAAGAGTATAGAGCGGATGGTGCTCTTCCATTCGGCCGGGGTATGCGATGAGGCCTTTGACTGGTCATGCTGGAACAAGCGACTGCGATCGACCGTCTTTGCTCTCGTGTCGACGGCCAAGGTGATGCGCTCGACGGTGATGGTTCCCACATCTTTGATGGTGACGCTGCTCGAGACAGCGACCAAGTCGACCAGACACAGGTATCGAATCTTTGTATGCAATCTCTTGATCTTGTCCTTGACTTGAGTCAACTTCTTCCATTGCGATGCGCCATGGTCGTGCGACTTGTCGGGTGCGCCCTGTTTGTGTTCGTGCTCGGATGTGGTGTTGGCGGCATTCTGCAATGCGCCAAAGTCGACAACGACCTGCGGTTCGGTCAAATTCAGACTGATCCATGTGGGCTGCGCAAAGGTAGGTCGATGGAGAGACAGTCCGACGCCTCTGATGTATATCTTGATGCCGTGCTTGGGCGAAAAGGCGATGCGACGGAAGCCCGAGTAGCCGATGCGCTGGATACTGATGCCCGTCAGGATGCGGAGCAGCGCGAAGAGGACGAAGGTCGACAGGTAGGCCAGCACTAGGACGCCGCCAACAAACGACGCCGTGGGCAGCGGCATGGTGCTGACAGGATCTATTAGAGATTAAGATAGAGGGGGGTTGCTATCGCGGCACGCGATCTGTCTTGATGGACGGCAGTCTGGTCGCAGACTGTGGCATCTTCACTGCATGTCACTGGAGTGTCGATATAGAGCCGGAGTGTCAAAGGATTGGACGCGGGATGCACGCGAGCGCAAACGACTTGGGTAAAGGATGACTTGGGCCCATCGATTGCAACCATAAAGGGACGTCATACGCAATGTCCACAGAGCCTCGAATTTGTGGACATCCGATCCGGGGATGCCGGGGATTCGACTCTTTTGCTCTCTAATTCATGCCAGACAAACAACCACTTCTATCTGGCCAGTATACACTTGTGCGTGATGTATGTCCTACCTCTCTGGCACAACCACTCACCAGCCAGCTACAATTAGCAAAATACAGCTGCTAACAGATGTCCATCTCTTTCTTGTTCCTGTCTGTCTCTACCGGCCTCGTGCGGAAGCTTGCATGCATGAAGCTTTGCATTCCAACGGTTGTGTTCGAGTACAAACGGAGATGCAAAGGCAATTCTGCTCCTTTAGACTCGACTCGTACAACCGTGTGGACGGTGCTACGTTGTACAATGTCACGGCAGACAAAAGTACAGCGATACTCTAAGCAGACAACTAAGATATTATGATTACAGACAGGTTTAATTCAGCGTTGAGAACATGGACTGGATCCAAGGGGTTCTAGATCAACATGCCAAGATATGCCAGGGTTGTACTCACGGCAACATATAAAAGCATCAATGGCGAGATTACGGACTATTGGGAAGACATATCGAGGATAGTGCCATCTGAAGCAATTGGCTGTATAGTTGTCCTTGTCCTGGAGCACTCTTGTAGCATTCTGACGATTTGTCGTTGAGTAATACTGCTTTCATTTCTCAGTCCATGCTCCATTAGACAAACGAACCGTGATCATTGCAGCACTATGTCACCTTGTTCGCACGACAACATAGAAAAATACAAGCAAGAATAACATACTTGAGTCAATTCACATGTAACTTTTCCAACGATGTTACGACGATATAAGAGTCAATGTTTTGTAGTGTCGATATTACAATGGCGCTCTTGATAATGTATAGCACGCCCATGACTTTATCGTCCGTGCCCTGTAAAAACGCCGTCGTGATGCATGTCTCCAGCCATATAAACTCCAGTCAAACCATGCAAGTCGTGTCATCATCGTCCAGGAGAAGCACCTCTATTCTTCCATGGCCTCCTGCATCTTGACCTCGATTCCATTACCGTCGCCAATACTTGAGCTCTCTGCAGGAGCCGAAAAGACCTTCTCCTTGACCTGAGCAGCCAACAGACCAGTCTTTTCCTCGTTGGCAATCTTTTCGGCGGCAGAGACGACCTTGTCCATGGCAGCATCGCTTTTGGCGCCCGGACGCATGGACATTGAGCCTCTGTGCTTGGCGCTCTGGGTGACTTGGTTGATCTTGCCTGCCAGGTCTTCAATCTGCTTGGTTCCATATTCGCGGTTGGTGGACAGGGGCGATGACGACAGAGTCTGGACCCAGTACTTGTTCCACAGAGCTTCGAGCAAAGTGCTGTCGAGCGACGACTTGAAGTGGGTGACTTCGAGCGAGTAGTACCTGTTTGCGTGTGCGCCAAAGTCGGCAGCCTTTGCAAGAGGGACGGCAGCCATGCCTTCGCCGGCAGAGCCCGAGTCGGATGGGACGTGACCTTCGGGATAAGTTCTGAAGGCACCAATCTCGACTTTGCCAGAGCTGACGGTGCGGTCGGGATCGATGACGACGGCGACGAAAGGGTCGGAGAAGGTTTGCTGTGTGAATTGGGTCGAGACATCGATGCCGCTGAGCCAGCAGCCGTAGCCGGGATGGCTGTGATACCAGCCGACGGCGTTTTCGAGCTGGCCGGCTTGACGCGAACGGTCGAGGTACTGGACCATGTACTCGTTGGCCTCGTCTTGAGCGTTGACTCTAGTCTCTGTGCCTTCGACGGGCAGGCGCAGGGCGTCTGTGACGACAAAGGTCTCGTGCAGGACGTAGCCGATCATGAGGCCCATGACTTCAATGCTGCCGCCAGAGCGGGCGTGCATGACCATCTTGGTCAAGGCGACGGACGAGATCTGAACGTGCTTGAAGTGGTTGGGGTCGCTGCGCCATGGCTTCTTGTTGTTGATGTCCTTTTGCTGGTCGACCGAGTAGGCGTATGGCTGATCGCGAGTGGCGTCTGTGAGGCTGGCGGCGTTGTCCAGCTCTGAATGCTTCTGTCAGTACTCGTGGCAGACGGATAGAAGTAGAGCTGCACTCACGCCACGTCTTCCTTGGGTCGTCCATGTTGGCGTGTGGTGTGAATGGTAAGTAGCACTGAGTGGGTGATTGTCGCGGGAGCTGTTGACGAAGGCCAAGCTTTGGCACATGCGCGGGGTCGGAGCTGCGCTACCTTCACCTCCGACCAAATAAAGTATTCGAGTGGTCGCTCCTTCCTCTTGTTGACCTTTCCTAAGAATGTCGCGACTGCTCAATGTGCTACCACGACGGTCGCGAAAGTCGACGTTCGTCTGCAACCCACGCCTCTATCGTCTCGGCACTCCGACCAACCGTCACTTCGACATCTCCTCCGGCGCATTGACCGAGTCACTTCCAAGAACAGCGGCCATCTCTCCTGCTCCGGTCAAGACCTTTTCGACGACCGCCAACCGCCTCGCCAAGGGGCATTCGACCCGTGAACTCTTGCCTTCTGGCCCAGCACGGACACGCTTTGCTCCTTCCCCCACCGGCTACCTTCATCTTGGATCACTTCGCACCGCTCTGTTCAACTATCTGCTCGCCAAAAGAACCGGAGGTCAATTCTTGCTCAGGATAGAAGATACTGATCAGGTGAGCACTACACCAGCAGCCGTACAATGCTGGTCAGCTGATGGGAGAAGAAAAGGCTGGTTCCTGATGCCGAGCAAAGACTGTGCGACGACCTGAGATGGGCTGGCATTCAGTGGGACGAGGGTCCGCAGGTCGGCGGTCCCTATGGCCCGTACAAGCAGTCTGAGAGAACGCCGCTATACCAAAAGCACGCCCAGGACCTCGTCGACTCCAAAGCCGCCTTCCGATGCTTCTGCAGCTCTACAGCCCAAGCTCCTGTTGACGTCGATGCCTCACTAGTCGGTTCTGCCATTGGCGGCTGCCACAGCGATTGCGCCAGCATTCCTTTGGAACAATCGGCCGAAAGAGCACGCCACGAGAAACACGCCGTCCGCTTCGCCAAGCCCGACAAGGCCCCCAGCTGGTCTGATCTTGTCTATGGCAAAGTTTCACTCGAGTCCAAAAAGACGCTGCCGCAAAGAGCGGCTGTCGAAGGCGTCATTCTTCTCAAGGGCGACGGCACACCCACATATCACCTGGCCAATGTCATCGACGACCACTACATGAAGATCACTCATGTCATACGTGGCACTGAATGGATGTCTTCAACACCCCTGCACGCCGCTTTATACAATGCTTTCGGCTGGACTCCCCCAGCTTTTGCCCATGTAGGTTTGCTCACCGACAAGGACCAAGCAAAACTCTCGAAACGCAATTTCGATACGGATATCGGAGCTCTCAAGACAAAGCATGGTATTCTGCCCGAGAGTCTGGCCAACTTCCTTGCCCTGCTGGGCTGGCGCAATCCTACCCGCGATGATGTTTTGGAAATGAACAAGTTGGTCGAACTCTTTGATCTGAAGTTTACCAAAGGCAACTCGATCGTTTCATTCGACAAATTGTGGTATCTACAGAAGAACCATGCCAAGATCATCATCGAACGCGCAATGCAATCTTCAACGTCAGATCCATCATTTGAGACCTTGATCGATTTGATCGATTCCGCTACGAGAACTGCTTGTCCCACATCAGAAGCAGTGACAGGAGGAAAGGATCTACGAACACACATCATGAACATCCTTTTCATCGACGCAAAAACATATGAGAACCCAACATCATACGTAGAGCGAAATGCCTACTTCTTCACCACCCTACCGCCAGTCTCATCACCAACAGAAACCTCGATCCCCCTATCTGACCTTCATGACGCGGCTGTCGAGATCATGTCTCGTGTCAATACCACCAGCGGATCACCAACAGTATCTTCCGACTACGTACAAGTAAAACAACAACTTGACACCGCTATAGAAGAGTACGCCAAAGCAATCGGAGACACATGTCAATCTCGCGCAACAATAGACGGACAAGTGGAGAAAGAAAAGTCAAAGGAATGGAACAAGTCACTTCATCGCTACCTGCGAGAGAAACTCTGCTTCGGTCGACCAGGGCCAGGTAGCTCACAAGTCATGGCTGTGCTTGGCTACAATGAGTGTTTGAAGCGACTCGAGATGTAAGAGATGTCCCTACACAATTTCATCTTCTGTAAATATAGATCTTGTATTATTATGCTCTTTGTTGGACGCTCTTGCCTGTTCACAAATTACTGTCCCTTGGTCAGATACTGGCTGCCTGGCTATCGCAAATTCATGATTGTCAAGACAAGACCATGACTAGCCTCACTTGGAAGCCCTACGAGCGCAGAATGGAACTTGCATTCAACTGGCAGAATAGGAAGGATATTTGTACTCTCATCGACTCTCTTTGGACGTATCTCGTTCACGCATTCATACTTTGCCTTTCCGCTGACCCAAACATACCAGTGCGAAGAATTGAGAGCTCTCTCATCGATACAGATTGCGGCCGGCTTGTTCAACCCGTCTCATCTTCTGCCCCTCTTCAATATCCTTGACACACCGTCATCATGGCCATTTCACTTATCTCCCACATCGTATCTTTTGCTTGATATCTATCAAATGCATCAAGTGATGTCGTCTCAGACACGGATACGGCCCGCTTCAATGATGCATCAAGTGATGTTGTTTCAGACACGGATACGGCCCGCTGCGATGACAGGCCTTCCAGCGCTTCTCCGGCCTCCGAGAACGGCTGTTTCGCGTTTGTGCCTTGCTTCAGCTTGCATCAGCTTGCATATCCCCCGCAAAGACCTACCTAATGCGTCTTTTATGAGCATATCTCCTTGCGAAACCGGTGCAGAGGCGATGAAAAAAAGTTTGGGGGGAGCCGCCTTGGATATGTCGAGGGATTGATAGGAGTCATCTATGCACGCGGACCTGACTGTTTATACATAGTTGACCTCTGCTCTCCCATCTCCTGACGAGCCTTCTCACTTGCATCTCCGATATCCATCAATCTCCCAACCATACACATCTGGCCTTTTGGAAATACTCCTCCCCTTGTATCCTTTCCTCTTTCCAGCAACAACCTCGACAATAATTGCAATCATGGGCTACACTCGCGAGGAACTGCCTGTGCACACCAAGAGCACTTCGCTCTTCAACCACCTGGAGACCATGCCCGGAGACCCCATCTTTGGAGTCATGAACCTCTACGCCAAGGATCCGGCTGAGAAGAAGGCGTCTCTGACGATTGGTGTTTATAGAGACGAGGAGGGCAAGCCTTGGGTGCTGCCGACGGTGAAGAAGGTGAGACCTTTCTTGTGTCTTGTTTTCCTTTTCTTTCCATTCTCTTTTAATCTCGACAAGAGCTTGGGAGGTGCAATGTGCAATACGAACATGGCATGAAAAAAAGTCGAGGCCATGGAATGGTGAAAATGGAAGAGCAAGTATATACCGATATTGCGCGTATCCTGACCTGACCTGACCTCATTTGATACGAATAACGTGTTTTCTCGAATCCAGACTGACAAGACTAAAAATCCAGGTGGAGAAAATGATCGCCCAAGACGTGGCCACAAACCACGAATACCTGCCCATGGAAGGCCTGCACCCCTTTGTCGAATCAGCCCGCGACCTCCTCTTCGGAAACCCAGACGGCGCACTGAAATCCCGCATCGGGTCTCTGCAAACCATTTCTGGTACTGGTGCCGTGCACCTGGGCGCCCGCTTCCTCAACGACAGCCTCAAGCCCTCTGCCATCTGGGTCAGCGATCCCACTTGGGGCAACCACCACGCCATCTTTGACATTGCCGCCCCGGACGTGCAGCAGAAGTCGTATCCTTACTATGATGCTGCCACCTGCAGTTTAAACTTTGCAGGTATGATGAGTACATTGGAGGAGCAAGCCCAACCCGGCGATTTGATCTTGCTGCATGCGTGCGCGCACAACCCCACCGGTATCGATCCCACCAAAGACCAATGGAAGCAGATTGCAGACTTGTGTGAACGCAAACATCTGTTCCCCTTCTTCGACTCTGCGTACCAAGGTTTCGCGTCCGGCGATGTGGACGAAGATGCCTGGGCAGTACGCCACTTTGTCTCGCGCGGAACCCTCGAGCTCGTCGTCGCGCAATCCTTTTCCAAGAACTTTGGCTTGTATGGGCAGAGAGTTGGTGCTTTCCACATTGTTGCCAGCGACGAAAGTGCCAGAGATAAAGCGCTGAGTCACCTGATCTACCTGCAGCGCGCAGAAATCTCCAATCCGCCTGTTTACGGCGCCAGGATCGTTGCGCTGATCCTCCAAAACGCAGAGCTCAAGCGTGAATGGGAGCAAGATTTGCTCATCATGAGTGGCCGCATCAAGGCCATGCGAGCTTGCCTCTACAATGAGCTTGTCGCGCTGAACACACCGGGTTCATGGCAACATATCATCGATCAGAATGGCATGTTTAGCTACACTGGACTCTCGGAGAAACAAGTGTTGAGTCTGCGCAAGGAACACATTTATTTGCTTACTTCGGGCCGAGCGAGCATTTCGGGGTTGAATGAGGAGAATGTCAAGATGGTGGCGAGTGCTATTGATAAGGTTGTCAGGGAGTCTGGGGATGCGCCTGCTGCTGGGGCTGCGTGAAGAGTGATGTTTGAGTGTGACGGGAAGAACAGATCTTGGTTGTGATGGAGGAACAGACAATGTACATACGAAAGACTGGATCTGTACATGCTGGGCATAACTCTGGCGTTGGTATAGATAGACACAAGAAGAGCTCGCAGAAGAAGCTTTATGTTCCATCCTTTTGTGTGCAAGAGCAGATTGAACGAGTGTAGAGAGGGTTATAGTGTAACGATTAGAGGGTCCCGATACATCGGCAAGTCTAATAAGAACGGTGCTTACCAGGACACAATGGCTCATGTACGCCCAATCGAGGTTGTCATATGCCGCCATCTACAAGCGAAAGAGACAGTCTCATTCCGCCATGACTCTTTTCTATAACTTAAAGTCTCCTTTCTCATCTTTTCGCATCGTGCTCTATTGCTGGGCGCACTGAGCAGCCTCGCCCTCTTCCTCGGAGTCGTCTTCCCACTCGGCGGCCCTCGGGTCCCCTGATCCAGCGCCAAAGTCGTCCATGTCCTTGACAACCTCCCAATCGCACTCGTCCACCTCTTCGGCCGTGATGGTCTCTGTGCCGGTGGTAGGCAACACATCTCTAATCTTGTCGATGGTTTCTTGGTTTCGCAACCAGCCGTCTTCGGGGAACACGACGTCGACGATCAGGTAAAGGTCTCCCTTTGCGTCAGAGCGCTTGATGGGCATGCCCTCGCCCGCAATCTTGAGGATCTCGCCGGGACGCAGGATGCGGCCTGCCGGCTGCGTGACTTGCAGCGAAATCCCTCTGCCGTCCAGGTGCTTGAGCACCACTCTGTTGAAGCCCGTGAGCGCCTCTTGCAAGCTCACCTTCAGCTCTGCCTGCAAGTCTGCGCCCGCGCGGTGGAAGTGCTCGTGCGGCGTTTCCACCAGCTCGAAAATGATGTCGCCGGGTTCTTGGTCGGGGACTTGGTCGGCTTCGCCGCTGAGCACAATCTTGTCGCCTTGACGCGAGCCCGGCGGGATGTAGAGTTCGAGGATTTTGCGCTGCGAGGTCGTGCGGGCGCCCTTGCACTTTTTGCACTTCTTGTCGTCGGCGAAGAAGGAGCCGCGGCCGGAGCAGGTGCTGCAGGGGACGGTTTCTTGGGTGACGAGGCCGGGGCCCACGGGTCTGAGGGCGACTTTGGAACCTTGTTGGACAGTGTCAGTATATTGTGTGAGAAGGAGAAGGAGAGGAAAAAACCACATACCTCTGCCATCGCAAGTGCCGCACTTCTTTGGCTTTGCATTCGCCTTTCCACCACTACCTTCGCAGTTGCCGCAAATCACGTTCTTGGTGCTGGCAAACCGTGTCGTCTTGCCCTTGTACAGTTCCTCCAAACTGACCTCGTACTCTTGAACTTCATTCTTGCTCTTGCGCGGGCCACCTCTGCCACCCATCCCTCCCATCCCCGGCATCCCACCCATACCCTCAAACCCACCCCCCATCCCACCCATCCCCTGCCCAAACATTTGCGCCAGGATATCGTCTAGATCGGGTCCTGCGCCTCCAGCACCAGGGTTTCCCTTTTCAAACGCGGCCATGCCGTGCATGTCGTACATTTCGCGCGTGCTGTCATCGCTGAGGATCTCATAGGCTTGTTGGATGTCCTTGAAGCGGTCGTCGGCGGCCGCGCGCTGGTCTTCGGGGACTTTGTCGGGGTGGTGCACGCGCGCGGCTTTGTGGTAGGCTTTTTTGATGTCGGTTTTGCTTGCTTCGCGGCTGATTTCGAGGATCGAGTAGAGGTCAATGTCGGCCACTGTTTTGGGATCTGTATTAGATTTTTTTTTGTCTCTTCGGTTTGGGAGACAGAGGTGGATTTACTGGTTGCGGTGTTGTGCCTGTATCAGCACCGGATGTGAGAGACACTGGTGAATAGGATACGTCTATAAGGACAGCGACGTCTAGTTGTTTATAGAGGTAGAGTCCAGAAAATCAGCTTGACAATCTTCTTTGACGATTCGTTTCATGCACGTCACAAGTTTGACCCGCCGCATGTGATTTTTTGCGGAGAGCGGTGGCATGGTTTGCACAAACTTCGTCTTGCTTGAGCATAACTGCCGTGCATAACCATGTCTATCAAACAACACATGCACTTCTCGTGATACAGAGCAATCTTCTGTTCCATCATCAGGCTCCGCAATTCGGATGGAGCAACAACAAGGCAAGGACGAGACATGTATACTTTGCAAGCATTTGATTTTGATGATGGCAAAAATGGACAAGACGCCTGCCTTCCTTACACAAGGGTATGAATGAACAAGAGGAAGCATGACTCGGACAAAGCAAAAGATACGCCATGATCCATGCTAGAGAAACTTGGAAAAGATAAACCATTTACAAGAAAAAGCACCCGAGTGAAAACTCCCCTTCCCATGCGCCAGATACTCCATCCCAATGATACATGAGAACAGAGACAAGGCAAGTAGAACTATGATGCAAAGACTCGGACATTCAAGTCAACACTGCCTGTTGCAATGACACAGCGAATGCTAATTTTGGCCGCCTCGTCGCCTGGTTTCGATCCGTTGGTGGCGGCATCATTGCTGGCAGCGGCAGCATCTTTGACGCCTCCTGGCGCCCAGCGCATGCTGCTGACGAAATGACCGTGTGCGTCCTCGATATTCTTGACGCATTTGCCCTCTTGCGAAAGGTCCCAGCAGCGTATCGTCTTGTCGTCGGCGCAACTGAGTAGATACTTGCCTCCTGGATGGAACAGCAGAGCTCGAACCCAATTGTCATGACCGACCAGTGTTTTGATCAAAGTTCCTCTGGCATCCCACAGCTTGATGAGCTTGTCACGACCAGCAGTGGCAACAAACTCGGCCGAGCTGGTTGCTGGCGGAGCTTTCTTGAGGCCAGCCATTGAAGCCAGGTGAGGATAGGCAGCAGCGGGCGCAAATGCACAGCATTCGATGACGTGCTCGTGGCCGACAAAAGTGACTTTGGCATCGCCAGATTGAGTATCCCACAGGCGAGCAGTTTGGTCGTTTCCAACAGAGAGAAGCCAGCGACCGTCGAAACTTGGAGCAATGTCGCGAACCCAATCAGCGTGACCACGGATGGTCTTGACACAGTAACCAGTCGTGACGTCCCAGATCCTGATGGTCTTGTCTCTACTAGCACTGGCCAAGAGGTTTCCACTCGAGGGGGCACCCGCGGCGCCTGAAGGGATGAAGCGCACAGCCGACACACTATGATCATGGCCGGGGAGGGTGCGGATGTTCTTGTATTCGTCGCTCGGGTCCCAAAGCTTGATGGTCAGGTCGGAACTACAGCTGGCCAAAAGCGTGCCTCCGCGGGGGCCACCGTAGTCAATGTCGAGAACACCCTTGGTGTGTCCTTTGATTGTGCGTTCGAGCTCGCCCAGTTCCCAGTCCCAAATCTTGATTGTTGCATCTTCGGAGCCGCTGGCCAACGAGGAGAATACGGGGTGGAAAGCGACACATGTGACGGGTTGACGATGGGACTGGAGGGTGTGACGGGCTGGAGAGCGTGGTAACCAGGTGGCAGGATCCTGATTGCGACGCGACAGTGAGGTGGGAGTAGCCGTGTCGAGTTCTGTTTGTAGGGTGGTGTTGCGTGATTCGAGGTCCATTATCTGGTCGAGGGTAAGGGCCATGTCAAATGTAGGACAAGGGGAGCTGGCTCACCTTCTTCTGCAAGCGAACGACACTGGTCCACTTCTTCTCCAAGAGCCCCTCATATTTCTTTCGCGTGGCATCATCGAATTCGTCGCCAATGTTGAGCTCTTCGCGAAGGGATGAGGCCGTGTTGGTCAAGCCGGCTGCTGTGAGGTAGGCGATCAAGGACTTGTGGCTATCAGCACATCAGCCAACAGCATTCGGATTGGAGCGAGGCGACGCACAGTTCTTCAGCCTGTCGCTGAGTCAAGAGATTGGACATAGTTGTGGTTGCGCATAACAACTCTTTGGTCTGTCTCCAAGCTGGCAAGAGCGGGCCTGCGCAAGCGGCGGTGAGGGTGACCGAATCTGAGAAAAGGGGGAAGTCGCGAGTTTCAGCTGTGCCTGTTGTTGTTGTTTCTAGGGAAGGCGCTTTCTAGGGAAGGAGCAAAGAGTGGACTGGTCGAGTCGTTCTGATGCATGTGCTGCCCGATGCCGTCAGACGCGAATTTGGCTTTGGCTTTGGGCTTCGCTCGTGTTTGTTGTTGTTACGCCTGAGAAAGCCGCCGTATTCTTCTGCCAGACAACAACTTCCATGACGGGATACTCACTGTTGAAACACCACAAAACTTGATCCAAAGACGCAGCGACACCCTGCCTGCCGTCGTTTCGCTCATCGCATTCCGCTCTCTGCATCCACAGCCACTCTTCCTCTGGACCGACCTAGGATCCAAGACTCCACTGGACCTAGGATCCACAACTCCACAAGCCCGCCAATATGGCTGAAGAGCAAGAGGACTTTAGCAAGCTGCCCCTGGCCGACCGCTTTGCACACAAGAACTGGAAAGTGCGCAAGGAAGGCTACGAAGCCGCCACGAAAGAATTCAAGACTGCCCAACCAAGCGACCCCCTCGTCAAGGACTTTGTCGCAGACTCCAATATCTGGAAGGGCGCCGTCGCCGATGCCAACGTCGCTGCCCAGGCCGAAGGTCTCAATGCCTTGAACGCCTTTCTTGAGATTGCGGGCAAGCCTGGCTGTACTCGGTGCGCAACTCTGCCCTCCTAGTCGAGCATACCCAGCTAACACACTCCCCTCAGCACTCGCACATCCACAATCCAGCCCATTGTCGAAAAGGGCGTCACAGGCCGTCCCGCCGCAAAAGCCGCCGCCATCGAAGCCCTCCTCCTCTACATCGAACTCGACATTGCCGACCCCGTCATCGAAGAGCTTATCCCCCTCCTCTCGGCCAAAACACCCAAGGTCATCGTCGCCGCCCTGCAATCTCTCACTGCCATCTACCACGCATATGGCTGCAAGACGGTCGAGCCGAAACCCATCATCAAGCTACTGCCCAAGGTCTACGGCCATGCAGACAAGAACGTACGCGCCGAAGCACAGAACCTCACAGTCGAACTCTACCGATGGCTGAAGGAAGCCATGAAGCCCCTGTTCTGGGGAGACCTCAAGCCCGTCCAACAGACGGATCTGGAAAAGCTGTTTGACAAAGTCAAGGACGACAAGCCCACACAAGAGAGACTGCTCAGATCTCAACAAGCCGCACAAGAAGCCGCAGAAGAGGCCGGCGACGCTCCGGCTGAAGACGTCGAAGAGGACGAGGACGGCGCAATCGACCTGGAACCAGAGTTTGAGGCTGTTGATGTCATGTCAAAGGTGCCGGCAGACTTTAGCGAGCGTCTCAACTCGTCAAAGTGGAAGGACCGTAAGGAGGCACTCGACGAGCTCTTTACTGCTGCCAACCAACCCGCCATCCAAGAAGGCCCATTCGACGACGTCATGCGTGGTCTTGCAAAGAGCATGAAGGATGCCAACGTGGCCTGCGTTACTGTGGCTGCAAACTGTGTCGAAGTGCTCGCAAAGGGCCTGAAGAAGAGCTTCTCGAAATACCGCTCCACCATCATGTCGCCCATGCTCGAGCGTCTCAAGGAGAAGAAGCAGTCCGTTACTGACGCCCTTGCTGCCGCTTGCGACGCCGTCGTTTCGGCAACTGGTCTGACCGACAATCTCGAGGAGATGCTCGAAGCCTTCAAGCACAAGACTCCTCAAGTCAAACTCGAATCTGCCCGTGTGCTTGTGCGCTGTCTGAAGAACCTTAGAGAGGTGCCTCCGCCTGCTGAGCTCAAGACCATGTCCGATGCTGCCAAAACTCTGCTGGCAGACTCTCAAGCCCCACCTAGAGAAGCAGCAGCTGAAATTCTTGGAACTTTGTGGAAAATCATGACTGACCGCAACATGCTTCCTCATCTCGAAGGCATTGATGACATCAAGAAGAACAAGATTAAAGAGTACTGTGACAACGCAGAGGTCAAAGTCAAGTGGAAGCCCAAAGCTGCTCCTCCTCCCAAACCTGCCGCAGCTCCCGCAAAGAAGCCCGCTCTCGGAAGACGCCCTGCACCAGGTGTGAAGAAGGCAGCACCCGCGCCAGTCAGGCCCGCTACACCAGAAGAGCCTCCAGCTGCCGCACCGCTAGCCGCTCGCCCAACCAGCAGACCTGGAGTCAAGCCTGGCCTCAAGTCGGGACTTGCAGCACCAGGATCAAAGATGAGAAAGCCTGGCTTGGCCCCACCGGCCGCTTCGCCTAGAAGAGTTCCTTCTGAAGACGTGGAGATGCTGGATGACCCACCGACCCCTGCTCCTGCACCACGTTCAGGACTCGCAGCACCTCGTAGTCTTGCCGCCAGACCGCTAGGCAAGCCGACTAATTCATTCAACCAGAGCACAAACGAACCCCCTCAAGAATACGCTCCACCTCCTCAAGCGGCTCCTTCAGTTTTGAGTTTGGCAGAAAGATCAGAACTCTCAGACCTGCGTTCAGAAGCCGAATATCTCCGATCCCAGAATAGTGAACTGAGAACGGACAAGATGAGACTCAACAGCCAGATCCACGAGCTTCAGAATCAGAACGCACAACTAATCGAAGATCACACTCGCGACGTGCTGGGAATCAAGGCCAAGGAGACTCAGCTAGTGCGCGCGCGAAGTGATGCTGAAGCTGCCGAGGAACGTGCAGCTGGCCTCGCCCGCGAAGTAGACAGACTGAAGCGCGAAGTGGCCCGCTTGGGTCGTGTTGAGCGTGACCACAACCAAGACACGCAGATGCACAACAGTGGCTACTCTGAGAGCAACGGTGCCAACGGCATGAGACACTACGACACACCCATGGGCGGTATGGGTCCGCCTCGACCTCAATTCGGACGTCCTGGCGGTGGCATGTCATACTCATCATCTCAATCACGAGAGCCCAGCGGTGAGACACATGAACACGTCGATTCTGCAGCCGGACTGGAACGCATCACAAGCCCTGTGAGTGGTTTCAGGAGTTCGAACGCACCGTCCATGGACCACTCGAGCAGTGGCCGCGCTAGTCCCGCGGTGTCTGGCTTGCAACGCAGTGCCAGTGGTAGCAGACCTGGAAGCAACATGGAGCAAAGCTATGGAGCAGGTCTGGGCTCAGAGTCTGGTGTTCAAAGATCGTCAATGTCGAGGACGCAGAGTGGTGAGGGCGCCACCGGTGGTGTAGAGAGTTGGAGACGTGCTGCCGAGGTGACGCAAAACCTGAAGGCTAGAATTGAGATGATGAAGGTATGTGCCTGTTGAATGCTTTGATTATATTTACAACATGCTAACTTGTATCCCAGGCAAAGCAGCAGAGTCTCCAACGGAACCACTAAACAAGCTGTACGGTCACGAGCATGGAAAAGGAGTATCGGCAGGATAGACATCCTTGTTTTGTTTCTTCTTTTTTTGCTTTAGCTTTTCTTCTTCTTCTCGTTACCTACTACTTTCTTCAGAGCATTGGGCATCGGAGTTCTTTTGCTTAGTTTGACACGAGATTCCATAAACTCCTCGCAGACATAGATCTTGCTTATCCTCCTTATGAAACTCTTTGCATGATCACCTCTTGGATCCGATCTTACTTTTTGTGATTCTTTCCCTTATTCGGAAACTTCATGTATCGCTGTACCCATTCCATCTAATGAAGCAACGTTTCGCAGATAGAATGAGCGGTAGTGTTCCTTGTCCTCTCTTGAATTCAATTTCAAACAATCAGGGGGTTGAAGGGTTTGTGTGATTGGTTTCTTCAACGTCGCTCTGCTTTTCTTACTAACCAGATGTTTTGTCCGACGAGTCTGGGATTTTCTCCCCCCTCTGGATTTTGTGCAGTGGCTTTTTATTGGATAGAGAATGAGCGATGGAAAACGCAAGAGAAAAACCCACCAAAACAAGATTTATACAACTAACACAAAAGCCGAGAAAAAAGAATAACCGATGAGAGAATGGGAAGATAATACTGCCTCTTTTTTCCTCCCTCTCCCCCTCTCCTTCTCGATATCACCAAATCCGCCCACCCCTCCCCGTACACTCGGCCCTCCCCACCTCATCAGTGCTCGTCTTCGTAATCGTAACCGTCCACGGCACTTTCTTGGTTGTGGTTTCGCGAGCAACACCATATGCTGTAATGGTCGGTTGGACCAGCTGTTCAACTAGGGTCTGGAGCGCTGCAAAGTCGAGGAGGGCGCGGGTGACGGTTACTACGGGGGGTGTGGAGGTTCTGTGGGATGTAAGTGGTGGTGTTGGAATGGAGGGAGGAGGGAGGGGGGGG
>SWBF01000084.1:0-105701 GCA_023848595.1 Aureobasidium sp. EXF-10727
TGGTCACCCACCGTAGTACTAATCTGCCGTTCAACTGCTTATGTATGGCAGAGCGGACGGGATGCCCAGTTTTCAGCTGACTGTGGCCGTATGTGCTGGGTAAGTCATTTTTTAGGAAAATAACCCTGTTCATCCAGCACAGCTCCTGTCAACTACTAGCAAACAATTTCGATACAGGTGAGCAAGCCGTGGACGCAATGGTGTGTGACCATATGGCCATCACTCAACCATGGCCCAGAAAGTTGCTGCACGTTCAGGACACAAGCTTGAGGCAAGTTGGTCTGAAGTCGTTGGGCATATCGCATTCGCAGAGACAGGCCGGTGGTTTCTCAAGCAACTGGTGTTGGTTGAGCAAAGATAAGGATGCAACAATGAGCCGGCTCAATGCGGGCGACGAGTCAAGGACAAACGCAGCTCGAGGCGGAGGTGCGGGCGGACTTGCTCGAAGCTCTGGCGCACGGCCCAAAAAAAAGTCGCGACGAGGTCGGCGTTGGTGCATGAGCAACTCAGCGTAATCCATATCGCGTGCATTTTCCCTCCTTCTAGTTGTCGTCTCGCTCGCTGCTCCTCCTTGTTCGATCCCGTTCATCCTCTGTCCATTCTTTTCCCGAGTCTCTTCGCTCACTCACACGCACATCACAATGGTCAACATCCCCTCCCCCAAAGATGCCTTGTCCAAGGAGTACAAGAAGGAGTCGACCGCTGCTAGAGTCCTCGGTGCTGGTGCGCAACTTGTCTTCCCCTCAGACACGAACATACAATTAACTCAAAGCAGGTTCCGCTGGTATCGCCGAGCTCGCCGTCTTCCACCCCGTCGACACCATCGCCAAACGCCTCATGAGCAACCAGGGCAAGATTGTCGGCATGAACCAGTTCAACGCGGTCATCTTCAAGGACAAGGCCACTGCTCCCATTGGCACTCGCTTCTTCTCTCTGTTCCCCGGTCTCGGCTATGCCGCCGCCTACAAGGTCATGCAGCGCGTCTACAAGTACGGCGGTCAGCCCTTCATGCGCGACTACCTGGCCAAGAACCACAGCGACTTCTTCTACAACACTTTCGGCAAGAGCAACGGCAAGGCTATCATGCACGCCACTGCTGGCAGGTAAGGCTCGACGACGACCCTCAACTCTGCCAAGGCGCATAGCTGACAACTCTCAGTCTGATCGGTATCGGTGAAATTGTCATTCTCCCTCTCGATGTCCTCAAGATCAAGCGCCAAACAAACCCCGAGGCTTTCCGCGGTCGCGGTCTCTTCAGAATTATTGCCGACGAGGGCTTCGGTCTCTACAGAGGTTGGGGATGGACTGCCGCCCGTAACGCTCCTGGTTCTTTCGCTGTACGTATACTCGACTCGTCTATGGCAGGAGCATTTCACTGACGCATAATCCAGCTCTTCGGTGGTAGCGCTGCTGCCAAGGAATACTTCTTCAAGCTCTCCGACTACAACAGTGCCACCTGGTTCCAGAACTTCATCGCCTCGATTGCCGGTGCCTCTGCTTCGCTCATCGTCTCGGCTCCTCTCGACGTTGTCAAGACCCGCATCCAGAACCGCAACTTTGAGGCCAAGGAGTCTGGTTTCCGCATCATCTCTAACATGGCCAAGCACGAGGGCATGACTTCCTTCTTCAAGGGTCTTACCCCCAAGCTTCTGATGACTGGCCCCAAGCTCGTCTTCAGTTTCTGGCTGGCTCAGACTCTTATTCCTGCTTTCAACAAGATGCTCTAGACGATTTAGACGCCATGATGTAAGAGTTTATGCGATAGTTGCCGTCTGAATGGAGAGGCGGAGAGCGATTTGTTTAATAGCTGCATCGGGCTGCAGGGGCAGTCGGATCGGGTGTACAATGTTTGGGGATATATGGGAACTTGCAAACGGCCAGCCATGCTTTTTGAATTGTAACATAGAAAAAGGACGGCGCACGATGGAAACGATACCTCTTCTCTACCTTTAACTGTTGCATCTGTCCAGAAAGAGTAGAAAGACCAAACAATGGTTCGACCTCCTCTCGCTCCCGTTCGGGCACTCCCGAGGCTTGGGCAGCACGCGGTCCCGGCGCTTGGTGACGGAGCGCATACAGCAAATCGCTAAGCGCGTCCAATCAATCAATCGAGCAATCTAGAGGGTGAGTGAAAGCGTGTTGCAGTGTGCGGGTTACCAGCCTCACACACCCGTAGACCTGACGTCGCCTTTGTTTTCCCTCCCCTTGTTGTTGCACATTCACACCGCCGCCGCACAGCCAGCCTGGCCGTTGCGGATAGTCGTTTTCCTTGACACATAACGCTCATCCTCCGCAGGTTCGGCAGGCACGGTCGAACCCAACCCCGGATTAAACTATCAAAGTTGATTGATCGCAATGTCGCGTTCGCAATCAGCTCGCCGTGGCGATGGACTCGACGCAAAACACCAACATCGCCGCGCCAGCAGCACCCCGGGCCCTGGCGATGATTTCCACGCTGGGTAAGTTGTTGACCGACATGAACGCATCCGTATAGTGCCCAACTAAACAAACAACTCAGCTTCGTCAAACGCTTGGTCGGCGTCCTGGACAATCACGGCAAAGTCATCAAGAAGAACGCCAATTTCCTGAGCGAAATTTCATCCACTCTCCGAAGTCACTCGTACTCGAAACTGCCACGTCCTGCCAGTGAACCAGCACTAAAGGTCCCTACTACACCCGTCGCTCAGCCTGCGACACCCAACGACAGCGCTGTCGAGTCCAGCCCTGAGTTTATGCCGCCTACGCCTCCTGATACGCCCACTATCGAAATCTCCGACTGGGCTTACCAACCACCCATGCCCAGCAACAGACAACCCTGCGAGCAGCCAAAGGTTCCCAAGATTGTCATCAAGGACCACAGCACTTCGACCTCCACTGTTGTCAGCGCCCCCCTCGACGACATTATGGACCTTTCCATCTCTTCCTCCGACGATGCCGACGCCGTCGTGACCACTTCCGACATGACTGCCGGCGCTGCCAACAAGCACAGCACCGCCTTGGTTCCTGTCCACCAAAACTCCATCAGACTTTCCAACGCGGGCTCATCTTCCTCCACAACTGCCTCGACCGTCCAGACAACCCCCAGCATGCCCGCTTCTGCTTCATCTGAATCCAACTCGGTCGATCAGATCACTGCGTCCGAGGAGGATATTGCCCAGTGGTATGCCTACCATGCAGACCGCGCAGCTAAGAGCTTGCGCTACGACCTGCGTGAGATTGACCTGAAGATGGATCGTTTCGTCCGCCGCATCACCGACCTGAACTCACAGTGCTCGGCTCTCAGCGATCTCATGTCGTCCAATGCCTCGAACGCTCTCAACCCCAACACCCAGCAGCACCGTCGTACTAGAAGTACCCCGGCTGTCCAGGGCAACGACTACTTCACCCGCAAGGAAAAGGAAATCCGTGACGACATCAAGGAGGCCTTCCAGAGTCTTCGCTCAGCACTCGCCTTCTACCGCAAGCAGCGCGTGGCTCCTCTCGAGCTTGTCAATGCCAAAGCTGACGTTGTCATGCCTGGCTACTGGTCCATGGACGCTTACGGCAAGCGTCGCGCTCTGTTCCACTTTTACAACCGCAACAGAGACATTTCCAGACCTGGTGATCGCGCTCGCTACCACGACGCCATGGCTCTCTTGGATGCTTGTACGGCCATGTCGCTGAACCAGGAATTTGTCGACAAGATTGACAGATGGGAGAGCCAGATTGGTGCCATGAAGAGCCAGTCTGGTGCCGACACGGTTATCCCTTGATCATGTTGTGATTGCGAGTCACAGCTTGGCCACCGCCCAAACACTCGTGTTCCCTGACACAGTCAGTCAGGGTTTCGCATGCCTTTCTTTTTCTGTTTTCCCGCGCATCTTGCATGGCATCGGCGCCCCTCGACCATTCGCTTCTCGCTTTCAATGCGCTTTCTTTTGTTTCGTCCTGTTGTTGTTTTTGCTTTCCTGGTGGATTTCCTTCCTTTGGCGTCCGTTTCTTCACGAGTTTAATGATGGATGCATGTTGCATGTGGCCGGCGCGCTTTTGAAAAGATACCCCCCCTTTGTCTTTGTTTTTTCGTCTTTTGATGCTCTCTGGACACACTGTACAGTCCTTTCAAATTTGGCATTGCGCTGTAATTAATTTCCTTTTTTTTTTCCTTCTTTCTTTTTCGATCATGGAGCGCACAAGAAGCAAAGCAAAGCGAGACTGCCAAAATCGTGCAAAGATGAATACAAACCTCTAAATTACCTCTACTGTCTATACCTTGTCTGTCCCTCTGGTACCAAGATCCTTATTGCTGCTTTGTTCTCATCAACATGTCGATTGCGAAACCATAAGCCTCGTCACGCTTGCGTTCCTGGTGTGAGTCAGGAGCAGCCCTCTTGTCCCATGCATGTCCGCACTTGTCCATGCGTCTGAGCACTACACTCTCACCATGTCTCTCTTGGACACGCTTGGCCAGACGCTCCGTTTCCAGACACAGACTGTCGCGTCCGCAGGTAATGAACAACGAGTTCTCGGGGTAATTGTCCACAGAACCCAGCGCAGGCGAGACGCGAGGATCCGCCTTCTTGTCGGGGTGCAGACGCAGGTACGAGGCATCGAACAAACGAGCCATTTTCGCCGTCATATCGCCAGCTCTGCCGTCGTCTTCAGGCGGCGACTTGGACTCTGGCGTCATGGACAGATCGGTGGGTGGGTAAAACGCCAGCAGCGCGGTAAATGTGTCCTTTGGGAAAGTGGAGGCGGCAGCAACGCAAGCCATGTTTGCACCGGCGCTGAAACCGCAAATGGCGATTGAGGAACTCGCGTACTTGTCTGGTTGACCGAGGACCCAGTTTACGACATCTTCGGCGTCGTTGTGGCATGCTGGCCAGGGATACTCTGGGGCAAGGCTGTACTGAATGTCGAGGACCGAGTAAGGGGTTGAAGAGGACACTTTGCGGCAGAAAAAGTCGTCGGAGCCATGGAGAGGGAACACAAATCCCGAGCCGTGGAAGTTGATCAAGAGTGGTGAGGGGATTCCAGGAGTAAACGAAGTCGACTTGTAGACATGAGCCTTGATGTTGCGGCCGGATCTTGATGGAATCTGCAAGATGGAGTCTGGAGAGGCGTTGGGCATCATGCCGCTCCACCACACACTGAGGCGGGCAAAGGTGACGAGCGCCTTGAGGCGCAAGTACCTGAAGAGATTCTTCAGAGCGAGTAACATGTCGGGATGGAGGTCACGCTGAAGAGAAAGAACGACCTACAAGAGGGAAGACGTCGATATTTACCCATCAAAGTGGCCCGCACCGGCATCTTCCAGTCTCCGTACATGTCCGCGACTTTGATCAAGGAGATAGGCGCAACGGCGGCAAGTTAGAGGGCAATCAGAGAGAAAACAAGTGCGCCGGGCGCGTCGTGTCGCGAGCGGTATAGCTCGATCGGGAGAAGCGACTGTCGCGGAACGTGGCCGCCCCACTTGGCAAAGGATGATTTGTGTCAGGGTTTGACGGCTCAAACATGGCGTGTTCATCTTCTACATGGTGACCACGGTATGCTGTAATACCTCCAGAGATCTTGCCCAGGAATTTTGTAGCTATGAGAAAGTTGAATAGGGAAGGAGTGAAGCGCGATGGTCACGCTGACAACAATGACGTTTCTGTGTTTGGACGGTCGACTTTGGATAAACTTCCAGCCATAACTGTTCGAGAACACAAACATAACCATCACATCAAACCTATTCCTATCTCTCGAACATCGCAATACATCGCTAAGCATGAGTACCGGCAGTCAATCCTACGGTCAGCTGGTGCGCCTTCGCGCCCTCACCCCATCACAGCTGCCTGCCCATCCCGACCTGGCAGCATTGCAAGCCGGCGCTCCGGCACTGCCAGACCTGGAAACCTTCATCATCAGCATCTTGACCGAAGCCTCGACTTTCATGACCGACTACCTGCCAAACAACTTTGCTATCAAGGACCGCTCGAAAAAATCTCCGCCCGCAAAGGCTACCATCCAACTTCTGGCTCACGAGATTTCTGCTCATCAATTGGGTCCCAATGCACACGACGAGGCATGGTTTGCACGTACGAGTCTTCATGAAAACAAGAAGGAATTAGGCACTGCCAATTGGGATGAATTCGAAGCTGGTATTCTTGACGACCACAGTTTGCACGAGTCACAGTACACTCCGGATGTGTTTGATGCCCACAAGGTCCTGTCCTGGGATCCTAAGTTGGCTGAGAAACAAGCCAAGGTTGGAAACTGGGTCAAGGTTGGCTTGAACAGTGAGTCTTGACCAATTTCATGCACAATACGTGTGGCTGATTTGAGATGTCATCAGTCTTTGAGATGGGCCATCATATCCCACCTCCTCTAGACAACCGCGCCTTTCCGGTGCTTGTTATCACGGCTCGCTCGGTTGGGCCCAAAGATCCATCCTTCCTGGTTGTCCAGATTCCAGTCGACATCACGAAGCTTGACAAGGCAATGTACTCCACACAGAAGAACAAGCTTGCAGGTGACACTGCCGAAAAGAAGAAGCCCGTCACCCTTGGCCAGTACGTCAGCATTGAGCGCTGTACTATGGTTGAGGACATCAACGTAAAGTGGCAAATGGCTACAGCTAGCGATGCAAAGGGCAACCTGCCAATGTGGGCACAGAAGATGGGCATTCCTGCTGCTATCATCAAGGATGTCGGTCTCTTCATTGATTGGAATGACAAGAAGAGAGGATGAGTTGTTGAGCGTCGCATTGTCTCTTTACTTCGATACCCCTGAGAGCCAAGTTCCTTGATTTGTTCTAAAGTCATTCGACTAACATCTGCCTTCTTTCCATGCTTCGTAATTCAAGGTTCTTCTGTACAAAAGTGCTCGTGCACTAAAGCCAATCTACAGCTTGTGCTTCTTCTCGCCCGAAGCAATCTTCCTAAACTGCTCCTGCGGCACACCACTGACGAATCGATCCAACCCGCCAAAGACCTCGGCAACACCCTGAGCATCCAAAAGCTCCCTCTCGGGTCTTCTGATCAACTTCTTGATGCCCAAAAGACTTTCCGGGATCAAATGCTTGCCGAGCCTATCGTCAACCTCCTGCAGCACCAACTCCAAAAACTTGTCGCTGTCGCCCGGCTTGACATCCATGACACCATTCACATATCCCACACTAACCAACTCCTCACACGTCAACCTCTTACTCATAATCAGTGCCTCGTTGGCCTTTGAAATGCCCAATCGTGACACGAACGCCCTGCTGGAACCGCCCTCTGCCACTAACCCCAGACTGCTGAAGGGAGTCAGGATGAAGGTGTGCGGGGCTGCGTACACGAAATCGGCGAAACCAGTCAGTGCGGCGGAGAGGCCCACGGCAGGGCCATTCAGAGCGGCGATTAGGATCTTGGGGTGCGTGTAGAAGGCGTGTGTGATGTGCAGGTTTTGGGCGACGAAGCCTTGGAGGTAGTGGCGTTGGGTGTCGGTGTCTTTTGGGGGTGCTTTTGAGATTGAGACGTCGGCGCCTCTGTTTTTGTTGTTAGTATTGTTTTTGAAGATGGTGTGCTTGGGTGGAGGGGGAGACGTACGCGGAAAAGTATCGGCCTTTGCCTGTCAAGATTGTAATGTAAATGTTTTCCATGGCGGCGACTTGTTGCATCACTTTGGCGAGGCGAAAGTAGTGGTCCCCATTGAGTGCATTCAGCTTCTTTGGCAGATTGAGGGTGATGATGGCGATATGGCCCCTAGTCTCCAGAGTGACTTCCTGCTCGACTTGAGACATTGCTAATGTTATCGTTGTTGTTCTAGTCGATATGCTCTTCGGTATGTGAGGACGATGCGGTTTCTCTGAAGAGCAAGAGTAACGCGATTCAGGTGTCGAAGCTCCCTCCAAGTTGTCTTTACCTAGGCAACTTTTCGTGGAAGAGCCGTTGGGGTGTGGGGTACCGAGGCATTTGTCTGCTGCGGCACGCACGCGAAAGGGTCCATTTCGGACACTGCTCCCGAAAACCCTGAGTGCCTTGCTATATTTGGTTGTCTTGAGATGTTCGCAAGTCAGAAGCTTGACTGGTCGCTGCTTGTGTTGAGATTTTCGTACTGTTTCGCTGAGTTTTCTCTTTTACTCTCCGATTGCGTGACCAGTACGACGAAGTCTTTGCCATTGGAGGCAACTAATCGGGTCACACTGCTCTATGGATCTGGTTTGAGACTCTTCAGAAGTATTTCCATGCAGGCCACCTACCATTCACGCCTACAGATATTCAGCAAGCTACTATTCTAGCGAGCCCCTTACACAACTTACACATTGTGTATCTTGGCCGATCATTCTTGCTTCTGCAGGGTGTATAAAACATGAGAGAGCCGGGAGACAGGGTGATGGTGTTGACAACATAGAATGTCAAATATAGCATATGCTCGAAGCTCGATACTGGGATATCTAGCTTGCAGGAAACTTATCTGCTGTCAATCGCTGGACACCACAGTACTGAAGATAGACGAGGACAAGACCTGAATCGACAGGAAAAGCATGTGACAAAAGACAGAGCAAGTTGCAGCAAGAAAAAGAAGCCGAGGCGCTCCGCCCAAGCTACGTCAGCAAATGAGCAGCCAGCAGCCAGCACGAACAAAAATGCAAGGGCTCATGAGGCTCCCAGGAAGACGAGGCTTCAAACCTTTTGTCGCTATATATCGATATCACAGCATACGCACCACAATGGCATACACGACATTCGAGGGGACACACACAACGGACGACGGCGTCGAGCTGTACACCAAAACGTGGAAGGTGTCGGACGATGCAGCCAAGGCACGCATGCTGTTTGTGCATGGCTTCAGCGACCACTGCAACAATTACCCCGTCCTGTTTGAGAGCCTGGCGAACCAGGGCATCGACGTCTATGCCTTTGATCAACGGTATCCTCTTACTCTTCCTCCATTCCCTCTTTACAACATCTCAAACTGACATTTCTCACGCAAAAAACAGAGGCTGGGGCCGCTCCGTCCACAGCAAACATGAGCGCGGCCTCACAGGCCCTACCACCCGCGTCCTCGCCGACATAACCAGCATGCTACGCACCTTACTCCCCACCCCTATCCCCCTCTTCCTCATGGGCCACAGCATGGGCGGCGCCGAAATCCTGCACTACGCCTCCACCGGACCCCCCGAGATCCTCTCCCAGCTCCGGGGCTTCATCGCCAGCGCACCGCTCATAAGCCTGCACTCTGATACCCGCCCCTTCAAAGCCACCGTCTACGCTGGCCGCCTCGCCGGCCGTGTGCTGCCGAAATTCCAACTCGTGCAGAAGTTGGATAGTAAATGGTTGAGCAGGGATGCCGCGCAAAACAAACTCTGGGAGCAGGATGAACTGTGTCACGACACGGGGACTCTGGAAGGGTTGGCGGGGATGCTGGACCGAGGACTCCAACTCGAGAGCTTCAAGGTGTTGCCCAAGGAATCCGCAGGAGAAGGTGGAAAGACTAGGTTGTTGGCGTTGCATGGGACCAGCGATCATGTTAATGCTTATGAGGCTACCAAGGCCTATGTTGAGCACTGCAGTGAGTTGAGTGACAAGGAGCTTAAGAGTTACGATGGTTGGTATCATAACAGTGAGTTTTTGTTTCTTTTTCTCTTTCTTCTGGTTTGCGAAAACGTCGTTGCTAATTGGCCTTTGATAGTGCATGCCGAACCCGGTGACGACAAGCTCCTTTTCGCAAACTACGTCTCTGAATGGATATTGCAAAGAGCGGGACCTCAAGACTCGAAATCGAAACTCTGATCCACGACCTTTATGAAGGATACTCATAAATCATGTCTAGATGAGACCAAAGAGTCGATTGTTTGAACAAAGAGGGAAGGGAGATTCTGTTCATGAGCAGAGTTTTTTTGGATCCAAAGTTCTATATTCTATAATTCTATAATTGCCATCTATTTGGGTATCATTTTTCGCAGCAAACAAACAAAAAAAGACAGACCATGTTTTGTGTTTTTCTTGTTGCAAGGTCTTTCGAAGAAAACGCCGAGTTTTGCCGTCTATGTTTTCCCTCCCAAGTCTATATGAATGCAGATCGTTTCTGAAGAATGGAAAAAAAGAAGTGAAGTTGTCTTCCCTATAGGAAAAGACGAAAGTAGAAAGAGCGAGTCGGAGTCGTGTGGGACAATGGATCGACGACGAGTCAAGCTTGCTATTGCGCCTGACACGCAATCTTCGATTGTGTTTGCGCCTCGAGTCAAGACAGCTCTCAAAGCGCTGCGCTAGGTGACAAGTGTCTCTGAACCGTCGCAGTTTAGGTTGGAACAGCTGTCTGACTCGCAGGAGAGATGGCGGCGCACACCGCCACAAGGCAGCGAGTTGAGTTCTTGGACGCATCCCTAGGCTTTAGTCTCGGTGTCTGTGCCTTTGGAATAAACATCTAAGGGCTCAGGGGTTGTGGTCGAAGCCAGACTGACCACCTAGGCCAGAGTACGCGTTGCGCGAATTTTGATACGCAGCTTGCAACTGCGCTGGTGTCTGGATACCATTGTACGCAGGCGCGGAGGTCATCATGGGGAAACCATTACTCGTGGGACCAGGAAGCTTGAAATCATCCGGGTAGGCGGATTGGAAGAGTTGAGGGCCGACAGATTGAGGTGGTGGGCTGCCTCCAAAAGGCGTCGAGTCACCACTTGCAGGATTGCTGCTGTCGTAAATCTCGTCGATTCTGCCACGGCCGGTGGGCATGGAGACCATGCTGAAACCTGGCGTGGGCATTTGAGGGAGGGTATCGTTGATCTTGGAGAGGAGCAGAGGGAGATATCGTTGTTGGCCGCCACGGAGGGTCGAGATGAGGGAGAGGAATTGGTTGAGGTAATCGCGAGGACCGTACTCGAAAGTGTGTTGCTCAAAGGGTACGCACGACATGACGTCGGTCAAGGTGCATGCGACGTCGAAAAGCTTCTCGACAAGTCCGATGCCGTGCACTTCCATGGCAGCCTGTGAGAAGCCACTTGTCGCGGCAATCAGGTCTCTTGAAATTTCGATGGGATACTTGAAGCTCATAGTGTTGTCTGCGGCAGCCGATGACAGGTAGCCATGGCTGATGGAGAGCTGCCACACCATCGTTCGGAGCCATTGTTGCGATGTTCTCAAGTCGACGGCTTGACTCTCGGTGCTGTGCAGGTAGGCAGGAAGCGCTTCCGCGAGCTGGTTTTGCAATCTCGCCAGCCACTCAGTCGAGCAACCGACACGAGCCTTGTTCCAGAGTCCAACAAAGGTATCGTCAAACGGCTTGAAGAGTGTAACGAGATGTATGAACCCACTGAGCTCGACTGTTTCTGCGGGGTCGTCGTTGAGGGTGGGAAGATTGATGGTGGCGTGGAGGGTCAGGGGACGGTGACGCTGGATGGCATATGCTCTGCAAAGACAATGTTAGTCATGCTTTAGGCCTCTTATGCGCTGTGACTTGCCTCTCGGTGATGAACAACAACCAGTACAGTCGTCGACGTCGCGAAGTCTCGACAAGGTCGCCTTGACTGTAGTGGTTTTCGTCTTGCATGCCCATAATCTGCGCTAACGTTGTTGCTTCGCGAAGGTGGAACCATGCGGTGTTGTGCTTGTCGAGACAGAAATGTGCGCCGAAGAAAAAGAACGATGTGATGACCGACCAGATGCTGGGGCTCTCAATGTAGTCGTACCCCTTGCGAACGCGGATGGCTTCGTCCAGCAAAGTCATACCCAGGTTGAGGTGAGCATTTGGTGCTTCAGCATCTGGTACAATACCAGCCGGAAGCTTGGTATTCGGTTGGATGAGCATATATGAGCAGAGCGATACGACCAGACAGTATGCTTCTACTGAGTTTTCCATCTTTCCAATCGTCTCGCCAACCTTTTGGCGGTGCAGGATCGGCTGTGTCGGGTACATGTTTGCAAAGAAATAGTCGACGCATGACGTGATGAGCTCCATGGAAAGCAGATCCGGAGTCCTTGAGAAGGCGTTGGCATATTGTGAAGCTTCGAATCCCAATCCATGTCTTGCGCGAGCTGCCAGTTGCGACTGCCTTTGTGTTTCGCGAAGCTCAGAGATGACCTTTGCTCTGCTTCCCTTAGGGCCCTTCTTCTGGGGGATGGCGTTGTAGGTGCATGTCAGGCCAGCTGCAGTACAGTTCTTGCATGGTCGAGTACCATCACCAATGCATTTGACCTTTCTCTTATGGCAACAGTCGCATGCGCGCTTGACGGTAGATGTGGCGGGTCCAGTCGAGTCAGGCATCATCAATGGCATCAATACCTGGCCAGATAGAAGATGCGATGAGGAAAAAAAGAAGGCCCGTTTATTGGTGATGAGGTTGTGGAAATACTTAGGCGTGAGGCTGAATGAGAATAGGTAGAGAAAAAATAGAAGAGAAAACGAAGCGTTCGGGCAAGAAAGAGCCTTTGGTAATATCCAACGACGAGCATTGCTCAGCGGCGGCGTTGAGTTGACGCAAAAAAGTGGTCAAGCGGGAACCGTTACTTGCCGTGGGTAGCGTCGACGCCGTCGAATCTTAGCATCGAGCAGAGCAAGTAGTCCAATGGAATCTGATCGCGAGACTACGAAACCACTTACCAATAATACAAGCATTGCCAGTATCAATGCGACCTACAGCCGAACTGGGACGATATATGCTCGGGCATCATATCGCTTGAAAGTGTTGGCGAGCACGAGGACGCGCATGATCAGTCCGCACATAGCGTGCACATCGCATGCGCGCACTGAACGTTGACATGCAAGGTTGAGACTGCCGGACCCGGAGATGGCGTGTGTTTGAAGATGACGCCCGTGCGTCCAAAACGCAAAAGCCTTCCACGCCAATCACAGACAACAGCTCGCCCTTCCGACCGTTGAAAACCAAGGGTGCGTGACGCATCGAAGCTGCAAAGAAGCAGAAGAAAAAAAAAGAGCCTTCTTCTGTTGCACTTCAAGCGACACATTCGTGGTGGAACGGGATGTGCTGTATTCCCGCCGGGCGTAAGAGCCGGTGAAGCCACAAATCCGTTGATTGTTTCTCGCTCTGCCAAGCTGTGAATCGGTCCGAGACTTTTGTTGATGGGCCCGTTGGTGAAGCAATCCGAAAATAAGGAGCCGCCGCGAGGGCACCAGGCCCTAAGCCGCCAGAAAGCGACAGTAAAGCGATCCCCATCGCCGCTGTTGGTCGCTCAACAAGTGGAAAACAAGAAGCTGTGGTTCAGCAGGATGGCGCCCCTTGTCCAATCCGGACATGGAAAATGGGCTGATTGGGAATCGCCCTGTCGTGACTTTTTGGATTAGACATGTGACTCGGCTCTTCCTGAACAGTCCTTCTGTCTTGTGCTGCTGGATCCACAATCGTCCAGGAGAGGCGAGTGTCTGTTCGACTGGTTGTTGTTGGTGGTATCGCAGGCTTCCATTTTGTGGAGGCTGATGAGGCTTTGAGAGCCAAATGTTCAGACCTGGGGGCACACGACCATTTATGTCCTTCGGTCAACTGCTTGCCCTGGCGAAGAAGGCCCGTTTTTGACCAGATGCTGTCGAGATACCCCGAGGCTAGAATTTATCCACGATATATCCACGTATTCTTCCGTGGCCCTTCTCCGGTGGATTGGTTTTCGTGTGGGTGTTGCTTCTCGAGTTGTGGGGTTCCCACGTTTGATCTGGGCTTCCAGAACTGCCGAAGGTGCGTACACGTGAGTGACTATCGCGTGCTTCAAAAGCATCTTCACCGTCGCAGAGCAACTTTGACCTCTAGATTGATCGATCATGTTGTATGAATATACATTTTCAAGCTGTGATTTGATCACTCATGTATACATCTCGGCATATACTGCTGCTCATGACATCGCACCGTTGTCCGGATAAAAAGAACTAGTGCTTTCCCCAGCACTACCTACCCGCAATCAGACCAGACATTACACATAATAACACAGAAGTTGGTCATGAAAAACTCCATTTGACGGGGCTGGAGTGGCTCGTCCCCATACTCCAGTCTCCGCAGCCGCTGTCGTCAGAGGACGTGACAAGACGTTTGGCGACATGTATGAAAAATGCGATGAACGAGGTCCTATCGCTGCGAGTTACATGGTGAGTCTCGCTGTTCGTACGAGTGCTGTAGGATTGGGCTGGGCGATGTCTTGGTGACTGGGACGCGATCCGCGCGGGTCCACTCAACTCGATTCTGGCGGGACGACCACACGACCTCCATCAACAATCAGCAGTTCGCCAATACGTTTCTTGAGGTCGTCGCCACAGCATTCGACTCTCTTCCAGGTCACTATTCTTCCAGAATTCATGTCGACATCCCAGACTCGGACCCGACGGTGGTAGCCGCCGTAGCCAGCATAGCCGCCAAAACCGCTACCGCCTGCGTAGCACATCCAGGGACCGACATTCTCACTCTTGGCAGCGTCTTTGGCCTGAGGGGTCAAGGCACAGTAATCATTGACATGATCATGACCACAGCCTACAGAAACGATGCCTTGTTCTTTGAGTGCTTTGTAGAAGCCGGAATTGAAGCCTGGTGCAGTGCTTGGTTCTCGGAATTCACCTCCAGAGACAAGATTGCCCTCCATGGCAAACTCTGGCAGTGGTATGTGGATGAAAGCCATGTCGAGGTGAATATGAGTATACTTTGCATGTTGCGTTTTGAGGCTCTCAGCGGTCTCGGTAAACCATTGAATCTGGTTAGGCTTGACCCAATCATAACCTCTGTACGTCTTCTCATCAGGACTGTAGCTGTGAGAGTCGAGGAAATATAGCGTGATGGCCGAGTTCTGGGAAGGTGATTGAGCTAGGACCTCAACGTAGTAATTACCAACACCATCGATGTTGTCGGGCCCAGGGCGAGACAGCGAGAAAGGCATAGTAGAAAGCAGAGACATTTGGGCGTCGCGAGAGAGACGAGTGGCTTTTGGTCCTTCGTCGTCGTGATTGCCAAAGATGGCAGCATAAGGTATGGAGCGCGAGATGAGGAGGTCGGCAAATTTAAAGATGGCGCTCTGGGCATCTGGTGCTGTGTCACCATTGACCTGATCACCACCAAGTACAACCAAATCGGGAGCCTCTTCATCGAGGATACGGCCGACAAAGTCAAGTGTGCGAGGGTCTGCTTCGCAGTTGCCCTTGATGTCGCCATTGGCATCAACGGCGTCTCTACAGGCGCCAGTGCCAGTACTCAGATGGAGGTCACTAAGCTGTATGATCTTGAACTTTCCGTCCTTGCGAATTCTTGGCACAACTTCCTTCTTGTCGGCTCGGTGAGGACCATGGCGAATGGTAATGCGAGCGGCCTGGAGACGGGAAGCGGCATCTAGGAGCAAGGGAGTCTGTGTGACAGACCACCCAGGGCGTGGGTCGACAGCGTCAGCGCCAAACAAGACATCCACAGCAGTGACGGCTCTGTCGCTATCTGAATCCTTCTTCTTGTTACTCCTCAGGAGCCAGATGTTGCCAGGACGCGACTCCCACTGCTCTTGCTGCTGGCCCTTTTCGCCAACACCAGGGTCCAGCCGGCCAACGCGGAGGTCAACAACAACCTTGTCATCGGCGGTGAGCTCTTCCTCTTTCTTACGCTGTACGTGCAGATATGCAGACGAGATCCAGCCGGTATGCAGATATAAATCTTTCTCGACGCGATGCCATTTTGAAGGATCGAGCTGGCACGAGGACAAGGGGTTGATGGAGGAGCAGGTGGTCAGGGTGACATCGGTGACGATGAGGCCGGGATGGTGCAGAAAATTCTGGGTATGGATGGAGTGCGGGAGTAGGCGGTAGCGCGTGTCGACAAGGAAGACAAAGAGCAGGGCTGCAACCAGCAAGGCGCCGAGCTGGCTGATGGTGCGAACCTGCGGCACCGTGTCAGCGGGTTGTGTGTGTTTGCTGGCGCAGGGCACGACCAACAATGCGACGGGTCATGGCCGGAGGCTCTCAGGCATTGCGACAGCACGAGCAGTACTGTGCAATGCGGCTTGACCAACAAGAAAGAACAAGAAGAAGAAGAAGCAACTTTGGCATCAACTGACAGCCGCTGCTCTTCCCCACACGGAGCGATTGCGGCTGATCGCCAAACTCTATTGCAATCGATAAGCCCTGATTCAGCCTCGTATCCGTATACGGCGAGCCAAATCTGATTCTGCTCTGAAGCCTGCACTACCTCTGCCTGCTCTTTCTGCTCACCACACCATACTATGCGTCTAGCGGCAGCCCCTTTACGCCGCATCTATGGCCAACACAGGACTCTGACCACTTTTGTCGAGCGTGATATTGTCATACTCCGCCAAAAACTCAATCAAGACAATGTCATTGTGACAAAGCCTCTCAATCCTGCCAACAAGATCAATACCCACAAAGGCGACATCTCGCATGCCGACATTATCGGAAAGAGTCCGAGAGACCTGGTCACTTCTTCTGCCGGCCATGCCTACAGACTGCACACCATCACCCTTGCTGAGTATGTCAGCATGACAAGAAGACTAGTAACTCCTGTAACTTCTCCATCAACCTGATGTTTTCTCGACTTGCCTGACCTGTTGCTTCCAGATATACCCGGCCGATGCAAACCTCATTGTCAGCCTCTTCGACTTGCACCCATCTGCTGCCGACGGGGGAGAGAAGATTGAACTTCTTGAGGCTGGTACTGGTCACGGAGCCTTGACTTTACATCTGAGCCGAGCCATTCATGGTGCCAATTCTCAAGCCCCAGAACCGGCTCCTGTTACTGGGGGTACAGAGGACCAGCCAGTCACTGAGGGTGATAGCGGTGAGCAGCAGTCTGAGAGTGACGACGCTTTGACCGCCTGGAAGGTTTCTCGCAAGGCTGTTATTCACACCATTGACGTCTCTCCCAAGTATTCCAAGCACGCGGCCAAGATTGTTGCTGGTTTCCGCCATGGTCTCTACGCCAACAACGTTGATTTCCACGTTGGAGACGTTAGCGAATGGATCAAATCCGAGCACGTCCGTCGCGATTCCGAAGAACCTTTCTTGACGCACGCCTTTTTGGATCTGCCCGCTACTCATGACCATCTTACGGCTGCTGCATCAGCTCTCAAGAAAGATGGTACACTTATCATCTTCAATCCCTCTATCACCCAGATCCTGGACTGCATCCAGAAGATCAAGCGACAGAACATTCCCTTGTTCCTAGACCAAACTTTGGAGCTCGGAAACAATGGATGCAGCGGTGGCAAACCATGGGACTTGCGTGCTGTGAAGCCACGTGCTTCATCAAAGGTCCAACCAGCAGAAGACGGTTCTGAATCTGCACAATCTTCTGGATCCGAAGGGTCAGAGGAGCCCATCACCAGAGATCCAGCCCAGACCTTGAAAGAAGCCAAACCGGAGGACCCCAACTGGACATTCGTTTGCAGACCTAAAGTCGGAGAGAGGATTACGGGCGGCGGATTTTTGGGCGTCTTCCGGAAGATGAACGATACTGCGCAACCGTAAGATTGTTTCTGAGCTTACGCTCATCCATGAGTCGGCGTCCCTGGGACTCTGGTTAGCTCAGCGATAACCACAAGCTACTGATGGTCACAAGTCTGGTCATACTCACGAAAGGTCTGCCTAGATGCTTTGTGATGCCACCTGAGATACACAAGTCCAGTCTGTATCCATGGTCACTCGCATGACTCGAGCATCCGCCAATTAGGAGTCGTCGTCCGAATGCCATGCTCCCATCGATACTCACTTCTAAACCAATCGGATGACGCGTTTCTCGCTAGCCGAGCGCGTCTGCTTCGTGGGAGCACACAGCAATTTGTATACTATCAACGTCTGAATCTCTCTCCTTTTATTACCCCAAAAACCAGGTCCATCATGACCAGGCCTCATCAAAAGCAAAAGATGGCGTATCCAAGATCATATCCAACCCACATCCAACGCCCTGCCGCGCCTCGCGCTTCTTACCCACATCAATCACGCCATGAAGAGCATGAAGACGAACAACCTGTCGAACAACCCAACGAACTACTTGACGAAGACCCTGGCGAGGACCGAGTCAGCAAAATGATCGACGATGCCCTCGAAATGCTCGAAGGCAAGGAAAAAACAGGCATCTTTTGCATTTGCGAGACTACATGCAATTGTAAAAAGCACTGCGCAGTCGCCCCGAGAGATGCACAGTGCCCTTGCCAATGCTATGAGGGGTTCTGGGAGAATTGTGGTCTCAGACGCGAGCAGCCAGGTAAGTAATGGTGAAATAGTTTGTCTAAACTCAGAAATTGACTTGTTATTCCTCCCCAGGCCAGGCTCAAGAAGAGCGCCCGGTCACTCCCCGATCCCTCTCCGTCTACAGTCAGGGGTCCATCCAAGCAAGCATTCAGGGCCAGGAGCGTCAGGCTCAGACCCCTGACAACAACCACGCCTCGCTTTCAACAGCAGGCACCTGGAGCGTCAGTCGTGCCGAGCTCTGGGCCCGCCTTCCGGCACCGGGTCCCCCTACACCCACGACCTCTGTCAAGTCCAAACCCGTCAGGGGTTAGAAAACTCTGTTCGGACTCAAGAAAGACAAGTCAAAGTAACGGGGGGTGGTTGAGATGGGGACGGGAGAAGGGAGTTGATTGTAACCTGAACGATGAAATGATAATGAAATCCTGCTGTTACTCAAATCACCTTTTTGACCCATATCTCCATGTGAAGAAGACTGTCAGATTGTGGCTATAGAAATGCACAATGTTTTCCAAAATCGAGTGATGGCCATGGAGAGACATGAACATACCGGCATCTCTATGGTCACACTCTGGTTTGGTAAATGACTGTGCATTTTTATATTTACATATGAGGACAGGACGTGAAGTCGGGAGACGTTCTAAACATGTTGTGTTGCAAACCCGAGATCATGATCTTTCTTGGGACACGGACCAAGCATCAGCGTCGTAATTACCCGAGTCGTCATCATCAACTACAATATGGCGCCCCCGAGCAACGACAACATCAATATTCATATCATGATTGTGCGCAAGATCACCGCAACCAAGCTCCAAGCTGCGAGCTATCTACTTGGAGTTGCTCTCTTCTCCATCTCATTCCTGGTCTTCTTGAATGCATCCATCTCGTTTGTTGTCACAGACGTCATCGGCCGCAAGCATGGTGTCGGCGATATAGTTGGTACACTGGGCTTCGCCGACGAGCTTGTCGCTTTGGTTGCGTGTCCACTCTGGGGATTACTGAGCGACAAGATCGGAGTCAGGAATGTGGCTGTGATCGGATATCTGATCATCGGCGCCAGTCTCATGCTACTGGTGCAGAGTCATAATGTATACCCACAGCTGCTGCTTGGAAGGATGGCATTCAGCATCGGAGGCGCTGCTTGCTCGACCATGGTCACCGCCATCTTACCTACAATGACAGCCGAACGAAGACAGACCACGTCTGTGGAAGCCAGCCAGACCTATGGAGAAGGTATCGCGACACCAACGAATCCTAGCGCTCGACATTCGGGCGCTTTCAGCATCAGTAGCGAGGTTACCATTACTCCTGCGCGATATGTCCAAAGACCAGCAAATGCCAGACGCCGGTCGCAGAAACGTCGCTTTGCTACAGACTCTGCCACTCCACAGAAATCGGATCTGAGTCAACTTGCAGGTTACGTAGGGATGTTTACCGGAGTAGGTGCCCTTGTCGCCGTGGGTATCTTCCTACCGCTTCCTGTCAAGTTCTCTGGAAAGGGTGTCGCTCAGGCGGATGCCGTCAAAGACAGTTTCTACCTTGTCGGAAGCGTGTCCATCGTTGTTGCCCTACTAGTATCTCTGACTCTCCGCGGACTCCCGGGCGAAGAGGACAAAGGTTTCCACAGGCTGTTTTACTCAGGCAGGAGTACTGATGACCATGACGCCAATGAGTCTATGACTCCGACACCATCATACTATCAACTCGTCCGCTCCGCCATCATGCTGGGCTTTACCGATTCTCGCATCGCTTTGGGATATCTAGGTGGCTTTGTCGCGAGAGCTTCCTCGGTGGGCATATCGCTCTTCATCCCGCTCTTCGTCAATGCCTACTTCATCCGCCAGGGCCTCTGCTCCAACGACCCAAGCGAAGACATCAAGTCCAGCTGCAAGCGCGCATACACGCTCGCATCCATGCTGACCGGATTCTCGCAGCTGACTGCGCTGCTAGCCGCACCCCTATTCGGATGGTTCAATGCCTACATGAGCAACAAAGGAAACCAGCTCTCCTACTTTCCTCTGGCCATTGGCGCCATCGCCGGCATCATCGGCTGCATCTGCTTCGGCCGCCTCAACAACCCCGACCCTTTCCACGGCACCGCCGACGGCAAAGCCGCAATCGTGGCCGTTGTCCTCCTCGGCTTCAGCCAAATCTCCGCTATCGTGTGCTCATTGGGCATCCTCGCAAGAGGCATCCAAGCTTCCACGCCAGCACCCACACCCCCATCCCCCCTCCCCGAACCTCAACAACCACCCCCAAACCAACCCACCCCTACAGAAACCCAATCAGAAACCGCACCACTCCTCCCCACCGTCGCCGAAACCTTGGCGGACGCAGAACCAGACAGAGCACAGCTCAAAGGCACAATCGCAGGCGTCTACTCTCTAGCCGGCGGCGTGGGCATTCTTCTCCTCACCAAAGTCGGTGGTCTGTTGTTTGATCAGACGAGCACGGGGGCGCCGTTTTATATGCTCGCGGGCTTTAATGCTGTTTTGCTTACAGCGGTTGTTGGTGTGTTTGTCGTGCATAGGGTGAGTACAGTTGCGGGTTCTGATGTTTAGGTGTGGTTGGGGGTTTTATGTATGGTCGGTTGTCAGACTTTTTCTTCAAAAAGCCACGCTATATGAGGTTCAAATATACCATTTCTAAAATTCTCGATTCTACCATACTCTTCTCAAGATGAGATGAGATTCAATATTTGTATTGAAAGAATTGTTCACCCCAGAGCTTCTATGTTGATAAAGAATCACAGTCACAAGAGAAGAAAGGGCAAAAGAAGATTCAGTTGTAATGATGAGATGTATTAGGTCAAGAGAAGACTATCTACTTTTTTTATATAAAAGACAACTGCCCGGCATTGTCGTACTTTCGAAAAAGTTATACATTAGTGAAGCGCCAGACTGTGCTAGTGCAGATATTGTTCTGTTTGGAAGAGAAAACGACTGGAGAATGGTAGAAGATGCCAGACCACATGTGGCATATGCAATAGACAAAGGAAAAGAGGACCAAGGCCAACGCTCTAGTGGCGGGCGTTGGTGGTGCCGTTGAAGGGGACAATGGCAGTGGCAAAGGCAGAGGCCGATGCCTTGGAGGCAGAGGCAACCGAGGCGCGCGAGGCAGAGGCAGCGGCGCGAGACTCGGAGGCGGCAGAGGCGCGCGAGACGGACATGGCGGAGGAAGCAGATGCCTTGGAAGCAACCGACTGAGAGCTGGCGACCGAGGCCTCGGAGGCACGAGCAGCAGAGACCGAAGCGCGCGAGACGGAAGCGGCAGAGACGGACGAAGCAGAAGCAACAGCGTTGGAAGAAGAACGAGCAGCGACGCTGGAAACCTTGGCGGCTGAGGCAGCGGAGGCGGCGGAAGCGGCGGACTTGGACGAGATGGAAGAGGCAACCGAGGCAGCTGAGGCCTTGGAGGCGGAAACGGCAGCAAGTCTGGTGGAAGAAGCATCGACTCTGGAGTTGGAGGCAGCGACAGACTTGGCCGAGGCAACAGAGGCAGCGGAGACGGAAGCCTTGGAGGCGGCGACGTTGTGGGCGCTAGACTGGGAAGCAAGCATGACCGAAGAGCGCGAAGCCTTGGAGGCAGAGATGACGGAAGCCTGGGAAGCAGAGACCTTGGCGCGAGAGATGGAAGCGGCGACGGCCTTGGAAGAGGACATGGAAGCCTGAGCGGCCGAGACGCGAGAGATGGCCGAGGCCTTGGAGACCGAAGCAACAGAGGCGCGCGACTTTGAGACGGCAGCCTGGGACTTTGAGGCGATGGCGGACTTGACAGAGGCGGCCGAAGCTTGGGCAGCCGAGACGCGAGAGATGGCGGAAGCCTTGGAGACCGAGGCGACCGAGACACGCGAAGCCTTAGAGACCGAGGCGACGGAAGCCTTGGACTTGGAGACTGAGGCTCTGGAGGCAGAGAGGGCTGAAGAAGCCGAAGCGCGAGACTTCGAGGCAACAGATGCAGCCGAAGCCTTGGAAGAGGAAGCAGCAGCCTTCTTGGCCTCGGAAACGATACACTGGCAAGCAGCCGAGACACGCTTCATGGTCAAGCCGTTGATGGGCGAGGTGTTGTGGGTGGAGGCGGAGATCCAGTTGTTGCAGAAGGTGACGGGAGCGCTCTCAGCAGAGCGAACACGAGCCATGTCGCTGTCAACACAGACGGCACCTCTGGCGACGAGGTCGTCAGCAGGAACGGCCTGGACAAGGGCGGCACCGAAGGCCATAACGGGGAGGAAGGTGGTGAAGTGCATGGTTGCTGAAGGTGGTGGTGGTGGTTGGATGAAGTGGTGATTAAAGCGAGAGGATGTATAAGAATGTATAAGAGCGAAAGAATGCCGAACTGGTTAGTCGATTAGGCTGTAGAAGAGTAGATTGATCGTGCTGATGATTTGGTTGATGGGCGGTGGTTCGATGACCTTTATATCTGCAGTAGACAGGGCCCTCCTGGATCCAGGTTGATAGAATTTTGGTTGATAGGGTTCTGCTCCAGTGACAACCGCTGCACTATTGCATCGCGTGTTGTTTCTTTGAACAATTGAGGCTCCAGAACTCTACGACTTGCAAGCTCCACCGGCTTCACCACATGGCTGCCGTAAAGGGAAGAGAACCATGACCGTGCAGGGCTAGCCTTGCTGTTCTGGTACAGCAGGGCGAAGACGCTTGAGCCAGGCCGTCGGCAGACAACCGAAGAATGCAGGTCTACACGATCTGTCCGTACAGCAATTGGTGTTTTGGGTAGGCGAGGATCGTAAACGGGCCGTTAACATCAATTGTTGGAGTATACGCTGCAGGATCGGTCAGACGTGTTTTTCGCAAGGCTGGCACGCAGAGTGGCAAGGGCAGCCGCAAGTGTCAGTGTGAGTGCCGAAGGTTCGGTGCTAGAAGCAGACCTGGCCACCGTTGTTATAGCCGTTGACATGGAATTCTGCGAAAAACGTCCCAAGTGTAGTCAACGAAACGTTTGAGAGCAAAGCGAGTGGAACGTAAGAGGCGGTCTGGAAAGAGGGCTGTACGTTGCGGCAGTCGCCTGCTGCCATGCGGCGGGTACGCCTGGCCGTTGCGAAAATCAACCGTTGTAATAAGTTCCCTTAGTAACCGCTCATTGGGTGTCGATTTGACAAGACGATAGCCAGAGCAAAGTGCGTAGAGTGGCTGCGGTAGGCGATGCCAATGTGCTACAAGCTCAGTTTACTTCGATGCTATCTCGTATAGAGAGGCCGTTGAAGCAAGTGACCGAGATTCTGCAAAAGTCATACTTTATCACAAAGTGAAAAGTAGGGAGAGGGTCTGTGTTAGCACGAAGGAAGGCGGCTGCTACAGCGTCCAGGTGGAGCGCTGTATACTGGGACAATGAACAGGAAATGTAGGCCGATAGTCAGGTCAGGGATGAGACAAGTGGATAAGCGAATAGGAGCGCAGTCGAGAAGTGTGAATAAGCAAGCACTCGGAAGGTCCAGAGTGGCTCGCGTGATGAGGAGATACAGCTAAGCAAAGAACAGTGGACTGTGTATTGCGAGCAACGGTATGGAGGCACACGAGTGGCCACCTGCACGTTTGAGCAGGAAGAGAGGCTGTCAGGGCTTGGATAGGCGACGGCAGGAATCCGAAGCAAAAGGAGTGTCACTTCCTTGAACGGCCAGAATGCAGCGGCTCAGACATGATTGATCGGCAGTCGCGTAATGTTGAACCCACGTGGAATTGGGACTTATTGGGGGCAGTCGAGGTTTCTCGTTGTATAGGTTGGGCAAGAAGATCCAAGTTCATCAGCCGTTAGCAAGACAAGAGCGACGCCCAGACCGCCAATAGTTGCTTGACAAATAGGGAAAGGGTAAGATGTGCCGACGAGCACGTGCAGGAGCTCTCGTTGCGGAGTTTAGACGAATATTGCCGTTGGCGCGTCTTTTGAGCTGCCGCCGTCGACATGCTTCATCTACAAGCGACAACCGCAACAATGTCCGACGTCTTCTCGAGTCGGCCCCGCAAGGTGTGCTTTGTGACAATTGGTGCCACCGCTTCCTTCTCAGCTCTGATCCGCGCCACCGTCTCGTCGTCCTTCTGCCATGCCCTCCAACAGAACCACTACACAGACTTGATTGTCCAGTATGGCGCCGATGGAGCTGACCTGTTCCAGTCTTTGGTGCACGACATAGATTCGGACAACCAAGGGAGCACCATCAATGTATCCGGATTTGGACTGGACACGAGCGGTCTCGGACAATACATGAAGCTGGCAAGGACGGGCGGAGACGGCAGCGGTGCAGAAGGCCTCGTTGTCAGTCATGCTGGTTCAGGAACCATCCTCCATGCACTGCGTGTCGACGTGCCGCTAGTCGTCGTGCCCAACTCGGAGCTCTTGGACAACCATCAGGTCGAGCTCGCAGACGCCCTTGCTGAGCAGGAATATGTTGTCCACGGCAAGCTAGAGTATGTCTCGTTCTGTGATACTCAAGCAGCCTTCGAGTGCTGACACGCGTGCAGAAACCTGCCCCAAGCATTACTCGACGCCGAAAAGCTACGACTCCGAAAAAAGGTGTGGCCACCAATCAACTCGGGCACCCACCGACAAACAAAAGGCCTCGCTGGCGTCGTCGACGAAGAGATGGGATTCTTGGTTGATTGAGTCTGCCATTCTCCACTTTTGCGCAGGCCGCAAATCCTTGGACAAGACGCATCGCATAGCCGATATACGATAGTCATGCATTCACGACGTCACGAACCATCTTCACTCCGGACATGAACATCACATGGCCTTTTCAACCTCAAGAGTAGGGCGCGTCGTACGGCAGCAGGATATCACAAAGTTGGATCGGCGGTGCGGGGTGCATCATCCAGTCGAGCTTCACCCGCAACCAAGCGCAAAAAGCGGCCGAAGATGGAATAATTTCTCCACGAGTCTTTGTCTGCACCGCGTACAGCATTGATGCGGGTAGCGTGGAAGCGACACACAAACTGTCTTCCTCAAGCGTATATAATCACGCTGTCTTTCTCGCCTTGACCTCTCGACCTTCAACTCTGATACATCACACATTGGACGACAATCATGGTCTGGAAATCAATCTTCCCACTCGTCGCTGCATCTAGCGTAGCATATAGTCTACCAAGTCACCAGCCAAAGAATGGCCACTACCCTGGCTGGGCAGGAATCAAGCACATTTTTGCCTTGTGAGATTTATGTAGCGCCTCTCCTGGTAGCCAACTAACACCCTCGAAAGTGGTGATTCGTACACGACCACAGGCTTCAACACCTCTCTCACCCAGCCAGGACCTGGTAATCCTCTTGGCAATCCGACATACCCGTAAGCATGCTACTCAAGAGAGTGTCATATCACTATGTTAAACGTAGCTGTAGAGGATACACATCTTCAAACGGACCCAACTGGATCGACTACCTGACGACAACATACAACAAGTCATTCATCGAGACTGTGAATCTGGCCTTTGGAGGTGCAACCGTCGACTCCACGCTAGTCGCACCCTACCTTCCTACAGTCCTGTCCGTAAAACAACAAGTCCAAGACGAATTCCTACCCCTCTATGCCTCGCACTTTTCTCCCGTGCCATGGACCTCCGACGACACTCTGTTCACAATCTTCATCGGCATAAATGACATTGGCAACAGCTACGCCGCGCAAAATGCCTCTCTGCATCCTACAATCTTTGCCGAGCTCTCCGGCCTCGTGGAATCCCTCTACACCAGCGGCGCCCGCAATTTCCTCTTTCTAAACGTACCTCCAGTGGATAAATCGCCATTAACCCAATCCGCAGGGCCATCAGCCCAGTCGCTCGAAGCAGCAGCAATAGCAGACTGGAACACTCGCCTCATCTCCCTCTCCGCATCTCTAACCAGAAACCACACTGATGCCACGTCCTTCGTCTTTGACACCAACAAATTGTTTTCGCGCGTGATTGAGCATCCCTGCGCGTATCCGCAGACTTGTGCTTATCAGAACACCACGGCGTTTTGCACGGCATATCAGAATGGGACGCCCTCGCCCACTTCTTTTGATCCTGCTTGTGGGGTTTCTGTGGATCGCTATCTTTGGTTGAATAGTTTGCATCCGACGTTTAGATTGCATGATGCCATTGCTGCGCGGATTGTCAAGTTGATCAAGTAGAATGGGGGTTTTTGTCATGATATCTCATATATCTATACTCGGCAGCAATAGCAGAGTGGAACACTCGTCTATCCTCCCTCTTCAGGTCAGCTTTTTCGATGGTTATGTCAGCTTTGCAATCATCGGGTCAGCTGTCCGCATAGTCTTGTTCGTACCCTGCTGGCACTGGTCAGCGTTGTTCAATATTGCTCAGCTCTTCTCTAATTCTTGTCGGGCTAGACGTAGCCTTAACGACATCTCTTCGTGTGTCTTGCATTGATCAGTCTGTTATCTCGAGCACTGGTTGACTTTTTGTGGTGTTGGTCAGATTTTTGATTGGAATAGTCGGGTGGGTTGATTTGGAATGGTCAGCTTGTTCTTTTCGGCTCGTCAGCTTGGCTTTTGGAATGGCCAGCTTGCTGTCTGGCATGGTCAGCTCAGCGATTGGAATGGTCAACTCAGTAATTGACATGGTCAGCAGTAAATGGCATGGTCAGCTCGGTGATTACGGTCAGCTCAGCTTTCTGGTAGTAAGCTCGGCGTTCAGATGGTCGGATCGGCTTTCGAATAATCTGATGCGTTTTGCGCTGCATCCTTGTCACTGCACAAGTCATGAGAGAGGAAGTATATGGTTTGTCCATTTTAGGAGCCAATTAAAGGGCCAATCCAAGCGAGGTAACATACTATATACCATACCATCTCATCTCCATCACAACGCTGGAAATCAGCTATAGAAAGACATGAACCCGTTCGAGAAGACGGTATGAGATCACAGAGAGCGATGTACTTGGCCAATTATCCAGGAAACTTGCGGCCCACACATCAGTTGCCGGGCTCGAGAACCGCAAGACGAAGCCCTTCCATGAGTTCGAGCAGATTCTCCACCAATGGCGGCGCCGACCTCGATGGTCTTCCATTCAACTTGAACACGTCCATGAGCACACCCATCACCCCAGCAGGGTCCGACAACAGGACATGCGTGGCGCTGGGGTCGCCGACGGCCTTTTTGATGGCGGCTTGTCCTTTGTTCAGGTTGATGAACCTTTGCGCGCCATTGCCGTCGGCTTCGTCTAGCATCGTGATGCTTTCGCCTCGTCTGGCCGATGCGTTGCTCATCGAGTCGAGAGCGGTTTCCGTAAGTGCGGCATTTGAGATGACGCCATATGACCACAAAGCCAGGCCGGCCTGATACAATACAATCGCATGGAAGTCGCGCAGACACCCTGTGGGTATCTTTCTGGCAGCTGCCACGATCTGAGCGGCATGATAGACGCCTTGGCGAGCGCTTGATGACTTTGCCCATTCCTGCAACAAAGGAAACACTCTCCTAGCTTCCGAATGCCCTTCGGCTCCGGCAAAGAGATGCATCTCCTCGAGTGAGATGTGCAGATGCATGTGCAGCAGTTCCAAGGACAGAGTCATGGTGGTATTGGCGTGGGAGCTCATCTTGACGCAATCGAGCAGCTTTGTCAACTCTGTCAGACGGGACGACAGGAGCAATTTTGAATTGCTCCAGGAGCTGGCATGACCTCTGCTGATGGAGCACATTTGCCGGTACTCCCAGATTAGCCGCCAGGCAGCACTGAGCAGCGCCTGGCTCGCCGTTGTTTCGTCAAACATGTCGTGTCCCTCGCCCAGGAGCTCAACATCCTGCAGGAGATCGGTGAGAGATGGTTCTCTCTGTTTGTGTTCGTCCAGAGACATGTATGTTTGCTTCCATTTCTCTGCTGTTGCTGCCAGCCATAGGCTCTCGGCTTCTGGCAGAGGCAGTCCGAGTTCTGCGTATGAAATGAGTGGATTCGTGAACAGTGCGATCGATTGACGGGTGTCGTACTCGAACAGATAGAAGACCAGCCTCTTTCGCATCTCCTGCTTGGCCCAAGCATGCCATTTGTCTTCGAGAACCTTGCCCACATCGGTAGAATAGGGGACTATAGTTTCGTAGGCGGATCTGCGGAACCAGCCTCGCCGGCGGCACATGGTGAGATAGGGTTGAAGGAAGCTCTCTGCAATTTCCATTTTGCGTGAGTTGCCGCTCCACAAGCCAGAGCTCAAGCCTATGCCGAGCGAGGTCACACACTCGACGTCGCCGATAAGGGTATTGTCTCTTTCGATGTTTTGAGGCACCCCAACACGAACCACTTCCATTAGGGCAAATCCCATCTTCCTAAGACTGATATCAGGGGCTAAAGTTGCTCCTCCGACGACCATTGCTGCTATCAGCTCTGGTCTTGCATTATTCGGTCGAAACGTTGGCAGATGGATCATTCGATTCGATATCGCGGTCTTTGAAGAGAGAAAGTACTGCAACAGGCTGTCAAGAAGCTCAAGCGATGGAAATGACTGCATGGTCTTCTGAAGTATATCCACGTTCGACGAAGACATGAACAGCGCCATGATGCGGTCGCGCATAGTATACGAAAGCATTTCGGATGTCACTCTCCGTTGAACAGGCAATCGCTTGCTGGTATCGCCGCTCGGCAGAGAGATGTTTTGCTGATCGTTCATACCACGGTCTTGCGTTACTGGACGAAAACGCCACGTGGAGGTTTTCTGAAGCGACTCAACACCAAGAGCTGAAGGGGGCTCACTAGTAGAGCCAGGTACAGACCGGTTCGTTTCAGGGGTCTCCACGAAAGAGGCAAATGGTATCTCATGGTTGTAACCATCGAGGAAATTGAGGTCCAGGTCATTGAGTTCAAGATCGGTATTGGCACCAAAATCGAAGACGTTCCGGGGGGTCCATGTCCCTGGTATGTGCTCCCCTGGTGCAGTCTGTCGAGGAAATGGGTCTCCGCCAATAATACTCTGTAGAAAGTCATGCAAAAACCCTCCATCATGGTCATTGACAGGTACTGATACGTGACCTATAATTCAGGGGTATATTAGCATGTTTCTAACGTGGACCGTGGTGCATTTCGAGCACCGTCACATTGCAAAGTGCTGTTCAAGATCTGGCGGACTCCACTGAGAGCCTAGTTTTTTTTTGGAGGGGGCGATGGCAGGCTCTCGATGAATGCCTACTGATACTGAAGAAGACCTTGCAATGTAATGGAGGTTTGATCTCCTGAGACAGGGTTTGAGACATCCCACAAGGTTGTTGAGTCGTGCTATTTGCACTCTCTCTCCCATGCGCGAAGGTGTGCAATGTGTAGCTATCAAGATGCACAATAGTGTTGGACAACAGGGCAGCATCCACAGAAGATCGACATCCAACCGACTCTCCTTGGCCACATCCCTGAACTCCTAACGATTGTGCATTTCCATAGTTGCCACACCGCCCCATATCTTGGGAGGAGAGTGCATATCAGGAGATCGCACACGTACCTGGATTCTGTTGGGTCAACGATGGATCCAGCATTTGTTCATCGCTTGTCGTTATGTTGATCATGGGCTGCTCTATTGGGGCCTGGTAAGCCCTAGGGGGCTCCATGAAAGACGCAGATAGACCCCTGTCGTCGTGACCGGGCCTGTTGTGATCCATTGAGGGGTTCATGGATGGCATATCAGACGGCATGACAATTGATTCACTTGCGAATGCTAAAAGGTCTCGAGCAACCGTCTCCTTGCTAGGGGGTGGTGGTGAGGTCTGATAGACACAGGTGATCTGCTTCTTGTTGCATCTCGTACATGGCTTTTGTTCGTCGCAGCGTATGTGTAGTTCGGCGCAGGCTTCGCATGCTTTGCTTACACGACCTTGACGGTGAGGTGCTGGTGTGTTTGCTGATTGCTCTCCTCGAGCCTCATGACCAGCGACATGTCGCTTCAGGAGATCGCTAGTACATCGTTAGCTCCTGCGTCGCATGCGCAATAGACTCTCCATATGCTAAAGACTCGTTGCTTCAACTCTCCTCTCGGAGCGGATTGTATACTATAGAAATGCACAGTTGTTTTCAGAGGCCAGTCCAGAGAGCGCTTTGAACCACAACTCTAAGCAGAGGCTGCGATATTCTTGATGCTTCTGTACATTCCTATAGCTACAATACGACAGTCTTTAGCATACAGGGAGGACATAGGTCACTTACGCTCTAGCAAAGCTCTTGTTGCATGTCTGACAAAGGTAAGGCTTTTCCTACGGGCAAGATGTTAGTACCACCCCAAGCGGCCGAAAGCCCAGCGGCAAGACTGACTTTGGTATGCAGACGAACATGTCTTGCAAGATGATCAACGCGTGAATAGCTCTTTCTACAATCACCGCACTGGAACAGCTTGGATGACTCCTGGGGTGTTTCTGAAGCTTCTTCCCGAGGGTGTTTACCAAGTACTGAGGGCGGGGAAGCGTTCTCCATCGGTTGCAGGTCGTAATCGCAACAAGCAGGAGATATCATGTCACACGGCAGGCAGGTGGATGTGGAGATAAAAAAGAGATGCCCCGACTCACGACCTCGGACGAACAGCTCGTTCCCTCGTCTTCCCCAGTCGGTTGCTCGGTCTTTGCTGTGGGTCTGCTGATCCTACGGAAGCGACGTTGCGGATTTGTGGCGTTGGCTCGTTCTTTCCTCCACTCTTCCGCTCCACATTCCATCCATCTATCCCCGCACCGTGCCGATGCTTGTACACCTATGTACTCCATAGATTATTATCATCGTCCTGATTTGTACCCAAGCTGCTCTCTTGCTCGATCCACTGCACATCATCGACATACACAACAAACACAACACAATGGGTATGTTCTCTCGAAAGCAAGAGGCTTACTTTCGGATGGCTAACGGCGAGCAGGTTTAACACCAGTCCACTTCTTCAGCCATGGCTCGACCATGATGTTGGGCGAGGAGTCTACCAGTGCGGATTACTGGAAGAAATGCGGCGACGAGGCTTTGACACATGGTATCAAAGGCGTAGTCATGATGGTAAGCACTATATCGCTCGAGTATTGCATTTCATATACTTACAGACTCAGGGAGCACATTGGGATGCCCGAGGCGACAAGATCATGGTCTCAGCAAACCCCAAGCCAAACAAGAGTCCTGTGGCATATGTTCACCCTTCGAAATACATCGACTACGAACTCAAGCCGGATCTGCCGACTTCCGACCGCGTACTAGATCTGCTACTCAAGGCAGGCTTCAACGCAGAAAAGGATGACAAGTTCGACTGGATTCACGACACATTCCTGATCTTGATCCGAATGTTCCCCAACGGTTGTCCTCCTACCACAATCGTCAGCATGAATGCATACTACGACCCCCACTACCACATGAAAGTTGGATCATCATTGCGATCGCTGAGAAAGGAGGGTTACCTCATCGTTGGCACTGGAGGCGCCGTTCACAACCTCTACCGTAACGTCTGGTGGCCCATGGTTCAGCACAGAGATAACTTCGCCCAAGTCGCTCCGCCAGAGAAGTCTCTCCTGGAGTTCAGACAGGCCGTGGAAGATGTCATGACACAAAACCAAGGCCCTGCTCTGCGCAGAGCCATGACTCGCTTGATGAAGCACTACCACTACCGTGAAGCCCACGGCACAGACGATCACTTTATGGCAGCATGTTTTTGTGCTGGAGCTGCGGGTGATTGGGAAGATTTGGAAGAGCAGGGTGGTGTTTTGGGTGCAGAGACATGGGAGCTCCAGAACATGTGCAACTCACAGTTCACAATCGGAAACTGGCAGGGAAGCAGGAGTGTACGCGCTGCCGCTTGAGGACATGACATACGTGGGTTGTGGTGTTATGCTTTATGGTAGTTTCTTTTATGATATCCAGGATTTGACAATTGAACTTGCCATAATTTGGCTCATTGTTTGTTCCTCTATTTCTCGTGATATTTGCCCTTCTCTGAGTAGCGAAACAGTCGCAACCTAAACCAAATGCTCCGAGGACCTGTTATAACCAGTCGCAGCCATATGTTCACTGAAAACACCTCTACATAACATACCACAACCTAAAAAGTCTTGAATTTCGTTTAAAGCGTGCACGTTCAGACCTTCGGTGATCGCTTCAGAGATGCGATGTGCACGTTTTTCTTCTCAAGAGAGGAATAAACGCTGTCGATACGCTAAATATGGTATATCTATTCGCCTTTCTAAACACAAACACACTCTTGTCCACACAGCATCTACTCTTCTTTGGGAGGAATGATGGGAAGAGTGACATAGTTGACAAACTTGTCGCTGAAGTGGACAAAGTTTGTACCCTTGAGTTTCTCCTCAGATCGGTCAACAGAGTCGTTGTGACCGAAGATACCAGAGCCCTGGGTGTCGCCGCTCGAAACCTCGAAGATGATCTTACCGCCCTTGTCGACGACGACGTTGGTAGGCCAGACTTCGATGTCGACGGTGTAGACCTCTCCAGGGATGACGGGCAGTTTGTCGGTGCTGAAGTAGTCTCTGTGGGGCAGGTAGGGACGGTGCTTATAGTGGTCGGGGTTCGTCTTGCGCATAGACACACGGAGCCAGCCCTTGCAGAGCGGTACTGGGTCTCCAGCGGTTCCTGTGTAGAAGACCTCCTTGCCTTCAGGAGAGATGTGTCTCAGAGTGACGAAGAGATCAATGTCCGTTGGTGTAGGTCCGGTGGTGTCGGGAGTTAGAGAGACGTTGAGACGAGCAGTGATGTGGCCAGTGATCTCTGTCTCCTTCTCGAAAGCAGGAGTGGTGAATTGCATCACCTCGGGCTTGTCGAGCGTTCCCAAAGCTCTGTAGCCGAGCTTGGCCTTCCCTGAGGGAGTGGATGTGACGAGCTCCTTCTCGGGTGTGAGATAGTAGTTTGTGTATTGTGTTCTGGCGATAGGCCATTCGTTTTCTTGTCTTCTGGGGTATGTTTGCTCTGCTTTGGAGTCGTTGAAGCCAACGTCTCCCTTGCGGAGGACCATGTCTACCATGGGGACCTTACCCTTGGTAGCCCAGCCGACTCTGTCTTCGCCCTTGAGGAAGGCGTCGAGGAAGCTGCGTTGGATCTCAACCTCTTCACTGTAGTAGAAAGGAAGATCGTGGCGGCCAGTGATACAGCGGAGATATTTGAACTCAGACCCGGCATGGGTGAACCCCTCAATATTTCCGCGAAGATGAAGCAAGATGCCGCCCCAGTTGGCAACCGAGAGCAGGGGAACCTTGATATCGGCCATGTCGTATTCTTTGGAAGCGTAGTAAGGGTCGTCGCGGTAGCTGCCTCGAGTCAATTCGCGTCTCTTTTTCTATTTCTTCTGCAACTTACTAGTTGTTCTGGTTGTCGATGTTCTGGTCCTGTCTGTTGGCAGCTCTTTCCTCGTCCGAAAGGTCACCCTCGATCGTGTCTGGGCCCCAGTTGCTTGCCTTACGGCCCGGTCGGCCATACTGGTTGGTAATAATTTGGCGATTCCACCAGAATCTAATGAACTGGTTCGACAAGATACCGCCATGACGGCAACGGTCTCTATAGTAGTCCGACATACCCTCCCAAGGGACAATGGCCGACAAACCCTTGGGGTTTCTTGCGGCCACACGCCATTGGGATCCGGCAAAGTAACTGATACCCAGGAGGCCAACCTTGCCAGAAGACCACTCTTGCTCTGCAGCCCACTCAACCACGTCGAAGAAAGCCTCTGAAGTACCTCTCGACATGGTGTCAAGCAGACCGGGAGATTGACCAAGTCCACGCTCGTCGGCACGAACAACAGCGTATCCATTCTTGGTCCAGAAGGCAGGGTCGGGAGTCTCCCAAGCCGAGTGCTCTGACTTGTGCTCGGGGTTGACTTCTGAGTAGCTCTTTGCGTGGAAATCAGCGTACGGAATGTCCTTTCCGTATCTGTCTGCTATTAGCTCTAGTTCTTAGAAGAGTTCGATTATCTGCACTTACGGTCCGTAGGTAATCAGAACAGGTACTTTCTCCGAGGTCTTTGGTCGGTAGACATTGACACGAACCAAGCCTTCGCTTGACCTCAAAGTCACGGTGGCATTCTGCTCAAAGACATAATCAAAGGACTTGTCGTCCACAGTGTGGAGTTCCTGAATTTTGTTAGGCATTGTGACAGTCACAAGGATAGAAAAAGAGAAAGGGTCTACGTACCTTGCTACGAAAGTAGATGCTTACCTTTTTGTTCAACAACAATCACATGCATGTATCGGTAGCGGGGTTGCGAAAGACAAATTGCGGCAATCGGGGAGGTCCTCCACTCGGGATGTTTTCCTGATCACGGTATGTGGAGGAGAGATCCACCTGTGTGGATCATGCTATACAATTGTTTGCGGGGCGCGACAGCGGCTATGGATGTTCAATCAACCGAGATGAGGAGGGAATCTATCGATCTCCCAGCTCGAAGACTACCTTTCAATCTCTCTTCTCAACTCCAAGACCTCCGATAATCAATATTCTCACCTCCCTCATATCTCACAAGATCATATTCAAAAAATGGCCCACAAAGGAGAGCTTCCCTCTTACCAGAGACTCATCACAGGACATAACGAAGAAGGCAAGGCTGTCTTCACAAACATCGACGAGACTGGCCCCTGGGATGGCAGTATCAACGGTGGTACTGTCGGCTTCTCTCTCGGCTACACAACATCAACCACGCCAGTAGACATGACCGATGACAAGGATATCGCACAGTACAAGGAGTACTTAGTGTCACCACCCGGTCTTGTCAACAAACAAGGATCCGTCCTCCGTCTCGTGGTATGTATATACAAATCAGAGTCACAGATGCAAAGTGCTAACCAGCTCAGGACTGCCCCCCTGGCTCTACATCCCCAATGCACCGCACAGTTTCGCTCGACTATGGTGTCGTGCTTTACGGAGAGATGGAGTTGGTCCTCGACAGTGGCGAGACCAGAATCATGAAAGTCGGAGATGTTTCCGTGCAAAGAGGAACAAACCACGCCTGGAGAAACACAAGCGATACACAATGGGCTCGCATGATGTATGTCCTCCAGCCATCGCTTCCTATCACTATCAACGGAAAGCCATTGGATGAGGATCTTGGTCCCATGGAAGGTGTTCGCAGCTCGTCTTAGATAAACTACACAACAAGTCGTCAAGAAGAATATAAATCATGATAAAGGATGACTGTAGTACAGCATGTGTGATCTTAAGACGCGCGGACGACAGAGATATTCTATCAAATTTCAAATTTTAGTAAAAGAGAAAAGGGCTGATTGAACGTGATCGAGTAAGAGAGTCGATTGGATAGTTTACGAAGCTCCAAAACGCCAATTATCATATTTCCAAAGCAACAAGCAAATCCACCTAATGTTCTCCTCCAACCTGCCAACGGAAGTATGTGTTGTTCAGCTTTCCTCCTGTGGCTCTCCAAAGTCTGTTTGTCGCCTACGCACACATGAGTATATCAATCTTTTCCTGCTCGGAAGGATTTTGCCTTACCGATGTGAGCACGATTCCGTTAAACATGTTCCAAATGAAAGCTCGCTCGATGCCGTTTTGTGTGGTGTTGCGGTAAGCAAAGTCGAGGTTGTGGTCGACAGGACGGTAGTCTGGCACTCGGCGGAAGGTGTCTTCCCAGTCTGCTGGGTTGTTGCCGGCACCTTGCGGCACAGGACGAGAGTTGGGAGCTTCGGAGACGTCGTTCTCCTCGCCGCTGTGCTGCAAGTCGTAGTCGGCTAGTGTCCTGCCTAGCGAGTAGACTGTTCGGTTCTCGGTGAGTGTGACGGACATTGTTGTAGATGTTTCTGGCGACGGTTATGAGGTTTGGGAAGCGATCTGGCGAGGAGAACTGGAGGTAGACCAAATGTTCAGAGGTAAGCCTTCAGCCTGAGAATGTCGGATGCCGGATCTACGAGTGATAGTCTGAATCAAGGCGACACAACGGGTCCCCGCAATATCGCGGGATGTGGAGAACTTATGGCCCCGGTATGGGGGTTGCATGGATTCTGATCCGCCCTCAGGCGCCATGGTTGCACGGAACCACGGATTTAGTATAGTTGCTGCTGTTGGTTTCAGAGCAAATATCTCGTGTGTATCTCACTTTCCTCGTTCTCATCATATTTCGTATACCATATACTTTCCAGAATGTCGAACAGGCCTTTCGCACAGCTACAAGCCGCTGCCATTGATGGCAGAACAAGAACTGTCTTCTACCGTCAAGCTCAACTGGAGAAGCTGCACAAGAGCCTGGTCTCAAATGCTTCCGAGATCGTAGATGCGATTGTCGCAGATGCTGGTCTGAGCAGAACAGAGGCACAGGTCGAGTACTCGCTTGCTCTTACAACAGTTAGAGAGCGCTTTGCAGAGCTCGAACCGAAGAAAGAGCTCGAGAACGAGTACGCTGTTGCGCGTGGAGAAGATGCCGGTAGCCTGCGCCTTGGATATGGCACTGTGTACATCAAGGCTTCAGCGGACCACACTCCGTTCTACTCTGCTATTGCGCCTCTGAGCGCAGCGATTGCTGCTGGCAACTGCGTGGTCTTGCAGGTACGTGGTCTTATATCCTCCCCGCGTGCTAGAGCTTGCTGGAAGTAGCTGTAGATGCACTGTAATATCAAGAAACAAGGCGGTATCCACTGAGAGCCGAATTTTTGGCGGCTCTCTCTGGCTACCCCCCTATTTCGAAAAGAACTGTGCATTTCTATAGCGTACACAGCGCTTTAAGCTTCTTGTGAGAGAACACTCGCTGACAAAAAGACTAGGTTGAAAACAGCCTTCGCAGCCTCCCAACCATTCTCCGTAACACGCTCAAGTCTGCGTTGGATAACGATACATTTGATATCGCACAACAACCCGTACAAGACGCAGCTTTCTTGAACAACTGCTTGCAAGTGGTCCAGGACGGGTCAGTCGACGGTGCTCCTGCGCTGAACCAGCTCATCTCAAAGGCTGGATCAATCACAGCAGCGATCGTGGACAGAACAGCAAACTTTGACGAGACTGCAAAGGCTCTCGTCAACGCCCGCTTTTCATACAATGGCAAATCGCCGTACGCTCCAGACATCATCTTCGTCAACGAATTCTCCAAGAAGGACTTTTTGCAGGCACTTCTCAGGCACTCCGTATCCTTTGACGAAGTGGTGGAAAGGGAAAAGTCGCCAACCCGAAGAGGTGGTCGCGAGAGTGGCATCAGAGAGTTGATCTCCAGTCTGCAGAAGGACGGAAGCGGACGCATTCTTGCACAAGAATCGAACCGGGCAATCCTAGAATTGACCAAGAGGAGTACAAGCCTGCTCAAGACCAAGGTCAGCGAGCCCGTTTTGCTCGTACACGCCGTCAAGAGTCTTGACGATGCCATCGACTTTGTCAACAACAACGGCAACGAGCTGCTGGCTGCCTACCACTTTGGCGAGAACGCCCAGTGCAAATACCTTAGCCAGTTTGTCGCGTCGCAAGTGTCTTACATCAACCACATTCCAGCAGAACTGCTCGGTCAGTACTCTTACCTGCACTTACCAAAAACTGCAAATCAAGACTAATAGCAATCTCAGTCGGGCCTGCCTTCCCAGTCGGTCACCCCATAACCTCGACCCGCTACCCAACCACCCTCTTCACCCGCCCGACGCCCGCCTTTGTCAACAACACAACACAGTCAAAGGCCGTAGAGTCTGCACTCAACGGCGCATCAAAGTCGGAAAAGTCAGCCGCGGTGCAATCATTGTACCGTCAAGCCGTCTCGGATCTGCCTTCTGCACACAAGCGACCAAGGCAGACGCGTGCGGCGTTTGGTTTCTTCGAGCAGTCCATGCTGTTGAACCTCGGCTTCGTGCTGCTGTCGACTGGCGCCACCATTGCCGCAACCGTGATTCTTGGAAAGCGCGCAAGGGCTTACTACTCTCATTGAGAATTTGTGCTGTTGTTATGTCGGGATAGGTAGCGTTGTTGTTTTTTTCGCGATTGGATCTCGAATTCAAATGTTCCCATTCCCAAGCTTTTTGCAAGCGAGACAGTGTTGTTGTCCAGTTTCTTTCGCGTGCCCTTGCCATCAATGTGATTTGCTTCCCAGCCACTATATCAAACATAATTCATAGCCAAATCCATACATGTACGCGCAAACAAGACATTCCTGCACAAAAACCTTAACGACTAACACCAAGACAGAACCACACAACCCACCACAAACATGCCTCTAATCGAGAGATCGTACGTGGACAAAAAACCAACATCCAAAAACCACAACCATTAAACCCCCCAATTCATAGATATCCCATCATTTTGAGTGCGATCAAAAACTCTTCTGTACCCAAAACTTCCTTCTTGGTCTTTTACTCTTCAATCGTGGATGGCAAGATGTGGTGCCCGGACTGCGTTGACGTCGAGCCTCGCGTCCGCGAAGCCTTTGACGGCGCCGACAAGCCCGAGGCCATGCTCTTCTACGTGGGCAAGAAGGAGGAATGGCGCACGCCTGAGAACGTCGCTCGTGTTGATTGGAATGTCCGTGGTATCCCTACCATCGTCAAGCTGAAAGAGGGCAAGGAGACCGCCCGTGTGACAGAGACTGAAATCCTGGATGGCGGCAAGTGGCAGGCTTTCCTCGAGAACTAGTTGCATTGACATCGGCGACACGAGATGAAACGCAAAATGTGTAAGACTTGTTGTCAAAAGAATTTGGTCAAATTCTGGTTACATAACACGCATTGCTATCTCGTAAAGTACCATCATAACATCGAATAACAGCACGCCGGAAGGATCATTCGCCCCTGGCATATCCCTTCATCACAAGATGACTGGTCGCAACTCTCAATCTCTTGCCGAACAACCAAACGGGCACGGTTGTCAGACCGAAAATTCCCATGAGCAGAGCGAAGATACCGAAAGGAAGCGCAGGTCCTGCCGTCTCGACCCAAGTGCCGACGAAGAAGGTCCAAGCGAAACTGATAATGGCACGGAAAGTGACAACCATGAGGAAGCAATCAGCACTCCAAGCACCATAACTCTCAATAAGGTAGTTGAAGCCGATGGAGGGCACTTGCATAAGACCAAAGGCGACCATGCCATTGCCGAACTCCAGACCAATCCAAGCTTTCGGTGTTGCTGCCTTGGCCGAGAAACCGAAGCAGAGGGAGCCGGCGGTGGCAATGAGGAGAGCGGGGAACATGAGAGGAAGACGTGCTTCGGGTTCACCGAAACCGTGTCGTTCCCGCTTGGCCTGGCGCTTGACGATGAAGTCTGCAGTGAAGTAGGTGTAGATTGCACCGAGTACAGTGCCAACCAGGCCGCCAACATTGATCAGACCAACGGAGCCGCCCCATAGGTAAGGTGGCTGAGCAAGTATCTGCGGTGCAACAGTCGAGATGGTAACGATCAAGCCGACAAGGCCGGCATAGTGCAACATGACCATCCATGTACCAGGGAAGAGCAGTGTAGTGTATGGGGTGATACAACGCTTGAAGAAGCCGGGTCTGTACATGCCAATTTTGAGGCTTCTGGCAAAGGTGTACTCGGGGAAGACAGTCGAGGTGACGGTCTCGACTCTATCCATCTCGGCCTTCTCGCCAATGGGTGAGTCCTTGTCGTAGCCTTCAGGACGGACGATGGACATGGCTGCCTCACGGTCGAAGAGGGTTTCGGGGACGAAGAAGAAACTCAAGAGCAGAATAGCGCCCGAAAGGATAGCTGAGATGTACATGGTCCATCTCCAGCCCATCGAGACGGTGATGTAGCCACCAACGAGGCCACCAATTAAGGAACCGGAAGCGAGGAAGATGGTATAGATGGCCTGAATATGGTCAGCTCGACGTGTCTTTCTTGTAGTAAATGGCTGACTTACCATAGCACGGCCTCTCTGGTGGACAAAGAAGATCTGGCCGACTACATCGGGGGCAAGGGTATCAGCTGCACCACCGCCAATACCCTGGAAGAGTCTAGCAGCGAGTAGACTGTTGTATGATTTGGCTTCACCAGCCCAGATGGATGTAGCACAAAGGATTGCAAGGCAAGCAAGGATAACAGGACGGCGTCCAAAGGCTAGGACAACATCAGTAGGCGTACCAAGTATTGCCCAGTTTAGTACTTACTGTTTCCAAGAGGCACCCACCAGATGTTCGATGCACCAAGGAACAAGTTGTTGATAGCAATGAGATGGGTTAGCTTGCTGAACGGCAGAATGCCAGTAGGCGGTCCCCGCTCGTGGAAGGTCGCAAAGGCCGTGATCAGAGTCGGCAAAGCGCTGCTGATGATCGAACTGGAAACGTTTGTGACGAAGGCGTATAGACTCATTAGCGCTAAGATCATGATCTTGCGCGAATTTGAGAAGTTGAGAGGATCTGCTGGATCCGGTGATGGTCTGTACGCGTTGTCAGGGGATGGATTCTGATAACGTCGCTCTATATTCAACGTACTCTGGGTTCAAGTGGATATGGTTCTCTTCGACTTCGTGATGGCCAGTGTTTGTTCTGACGAGTTCTCTGTCTGTTGTCGATGATCAGTATGTTGTTGTTGTCATCTCCATGGGTCTACTCACCCATCAACGTGACAGTGCCAGGAGGCGCCATCTCGTTGAGTTCCTGCTTGTCCAACGAGAAGGCATGTCTGAATTGAGTCATGATGTGTAGTGTGCCTCGATTGGCAACTGTAATGGAAGCAATGATGCTACGAAAGGAAGGACGTATCGAGATGAAGATGCTTGCGACATACAGAGAAGGAGCGTGGGTTTTATCTGAGCGTCTGGCATGTTAGCGAACCATAACCAATCAGAGATTGCACCAATCTTCCATCGGCAATGCGTTTTGTGTCCACTCTAGGTCTTAGAATTAGGGCACAAAGAGGTTCGCGCTCGTTCTTCTCCACGTTCTGAGTCTATCCCCGCAACGTCTTGGGTCTAGCTAGCGAGACTAACGATGCCCTATGATCTTTCATTGGTCAGCATATCACAATCCTAGACTCGATCCATGCTGGCCAGCCCCATTTAGGCTTTGTGGCGTTTCCTCAGTGTCGGGTCCGCGTGGAGAAGCGGGGACAGAAGTTGGAGAGACCGAGCATGAAGTTCATCGTAGACAGGTATCAAGATGGGGAGAGAGAGCTTCGTAATCATGCCCTAACCACCGGATGAGAAATGCCGAAATATGTGAATAGCTTTGTTGATGCTCTGCAGTATAGAATCTGGAGTCAAAAACTCGAGGCCCCGATGACCTCGAAGACAAGTATTCTTTGCAATTGATGATCCATGCTACTCGCTGGTCCATGTCTCTGTGGAAAGAGCTGGTAGTAGTTCTGCTCGACATTCGCCGAATCCAACACCCTCGCCGCACTTTCCTGTGAACTGTACAACAACTCCATCTGCCAGATAGCCACGTTGGACAGCTGGTGGAGGAAGATTGTGTTCAAGCATGCATCCACGCCCATCTTCAGAGTTCTCTGACACTGTACCACAGGCGAGCAGATCTCCGGCTTGGAAGCCGCAGCCTGCACTGCCTTGATGTGCCAGCAGCTGCTCGAAAGACCATGCCAGGACACTACTGTTTGCGGCACAAGCACGAGTCACATCGTTCTCTGGCGATTGAACGAAAACAGAGAGGTCGATAGACAGGCCTCGATCGTCCTTCTCCACAGCGAGGTGGGGAGGCAAAGTATGTTTCCAGCCGGGCCCACTGACGCGGAACGGCTCCATTGCGTCGTATGTGATGATCCAGGGCGACAGTGTTGTACCAGAGTTCTTTGAGTTCAAGGGACCAAGCGGAATCATCTCCAATATTTGGATGTCGCGGGCTGTTGACGCATCAGCTTTTGTACTGTCTTGACTTGTCCAGCGAGAGACTCACCACTCCAATCATTCAACATCACAAAGCCAAAGATGTGCTCGCCAGCATTGTTTGCCGTAACGGTCTGGCCATACGGAACTGGCTTTCCTATCACGACAGATAGCTCCATCTCATAGTCCATTCTGCGACTGGGTCCATAGACGATCTTCTTGTTTTCTCCTTTCATTGCTGCCATGTGATCTTCCCAAAATTGGCCGATTGGTCTTCTCACAGGAGTTCCGGAGATCTTGATGCTTGAGCATCTGCCGGCATAACCTATCAAAATGAGTCCGATGCATTTACCTGCGATAATTGACGGGCTTACCTGGAGGAATGAACCCCCAAGAGGGAGGAAGTCCTCGTCTTCCTGTGGCAGCATGGCCAGCATTGAGGTTGTGGTATTCTGAACACGAAAAGTCTGTAAAGTCAGAGACCGATACTGGAAGATGCATCTGGCACTTCGAGACATCCTCGGTGCTACTTTCAGGCAACTTGCTCTCCTTGAGAAGCTTTTGAACGGCAGAGCGAACAAGTCTATGAGCAGGTCTGCCCAGTGCTGCGAATGCGTTCAATGTTGGTTGTAAGAAGATGCCATCAGGCAGGCTTTGCAACCCAGAGTCAGACTGCACCAAATCTGCAAGAAAGACCACCTTATTCTCGATACGTGTGACTGCTTGTGGTGATGTATATTTGTCCGAAGATGCAATTCCGAAAGGGATGTTTTCGATGCCAAAATGGCTGCCAAAGTCGGATTGCAGAGACGTCATTGTGTGTGTTTGTAAACAGTGGATAACTTTGGGCCAGCAAGACTTGGAGTAGTAGCGATCGAGTTCATACAAATGTATCGGGAGTGTCTCTCCAAAGACCCGACACCTTTTTGAAGCATGACCATTCTTCTCTACCCCGCTATCTCTCCCGTACACTCCCGCGTTTCTAATTTGGAGTGAGGTGCTCTTATGTGGAGACCCGAGGTTTCCGATGCGGGCGGCCTCTGCATCCAACGCCGTTGCGTGTTATTTTCAGGGTCCAGGCTTGAGGATGTATCACACGGAGTGTCATTCAGGCCGAGTCCGGATAACTATTGTGGATGTCCAGAGTCCGTGATCCAGGAGGGTCGTGAATATTTCCACAGGAGCGGCATCCATCTTCCCTTTATGACTTTCCATCTGCCAAACTTTGCCTAGAAAGAAATACTATCTATCAAGATGGCACTTAACGTTTTGATTGTGGGAGCAGGAATCGGTGGCCTGGTATGTTGCAACGAACTATGCTTGAAAGTGCAGAATTATCCTAACAAGTGAATGTAGATGGCTGCGATTGCTCTTCGGGAGCAAGGACATAATGTCACTCTGCTCGAATCCTCACGGTTCAGCAACGAGACTGGTGCAGCTATCCACATGGCACCAAACGCAAACGGCTTGCTCAGGCGTTATGGAGTTGACATTGAGAAGGTTGGCGCAAATGAGTGCAGCCGCATCGCACAGTACCACGCCGAGTCAGGAAAGGCACTTTTCCAGGTCGATCTTACAATGCCAAACAAGCAGTGGCAACACAAGTGGTTATTGGTGCATCGTGCTCATTTGCACACTGCCTTGAGGGAAAGAGCTATCGGGAAAGAGGGCAAAGGTAAGCCTGCTACACTCAGGCTCGCAAGCAAAGTCGCTTCGGTAGACGCAGAAAAGGCGGAGGTGACTCTGGAGAGCGGCGAGAAGGTGTCTGGCGATGTTCTCCTTGGAGCTGACGGCGTTCACGTAAGTCTTACAACTGATGAAGTCAAGATGCTCCAGGCTGATATGATTCCAGTCGTTGTGTCGTAAAGCACTGGACCTCGAGGATGCGGAAAAGTACACGCCTTTTGACTGCGGTCACAGTGCTTACCGCTTCTTGGTGCCGAAAGAGGAAGTCATGGCTGATCCGTCCTGCCGTGAATTTGTCGAGCAGGAAGGCATGCTCTGCATGATCGTTGGTGAAGACCGCAGAGTTGTGGTGTATCCTTGTGTTGACAACAAGCTCATGAATTTCCTTCTGGTAAGCACTATCATTCAGAATCCAAGCGCTTCATCTGACTTTGGTTCGGTACAGATTCACCCCAGCAGCGAGTCACGCTCAGACGATGCCGGATGGAATCAACAGGGTGACAAGAAGCGCATGCTACAGAGCGGCGCCAGCTTGGCTCCCCAAGTTCGTGCTCTTTTGGAGAAAGCCCCCGAAGACAGCTTGAAGGTCTGGACTTTGCTGGATATGGAGGTGCTCCCTACATGGATCAAGGGAAGCATGGCCTTGCTAGGTGACGCCGCTCATCCATTCTTGCCTCACCAAGCCCAAGGTGGTGGTCAAGCTATGGAGGATGCAGTCTCACTAGCAGCCATCTTGCCTTATGGCACCACAAAGGAAGACATTCCGGAGAGGTTGAGACTGTACGAACAGTGCAGACGCGAACGCGCGAACAGAATTCAAGACGGTACCAGATTGAGTGGAACGCCTCCAAAGGAGCTCGCCAAGACGGGCAAGAAATACGATGGTCAGTATCTGCCGTAACGCGGTCTGGGTGGTTCTCTTGCTGACATTAGTGTTATCAGCTTTTGCCTTCACCAACTACAACTTCGGGCACGATGAATGGGACTTCTCAAAGAATGCTTTGAACAAGCATCTCCAGTCCAAGCAACCATACCGATTCCGTCAGCCGATCTCGTTCGGCCCTAGCCCTGGTCCGCGCCAGCCCCTCAATGCTCAGCTGGACGTACACTCGATGGCAAAGCAGAACCAAACGATCGCCTCGATTCGCTTCAAAACCTCAAGGACCTATTTGCAGAACCTGTTCCCCAGCTCTTCGTTCTCTTTCATGTCTCCAGCAACAGTCGTAGAAGCCTCTATTGTGTGTTGCTCACTGCGCAACATGACATGGCTGGGGAGCACAGGATACGACCACTGCGGCCTCTACATCCACGGAGTCAAGTACACCAAGAAAGACGGCGAGATCCTCCAAGGAACTTTCCTACCGGTTTTGTTCGAGAACTTGACTGATCCCATCATTACTGGTCGTGAAGAGCTTGCCGCACCGAAACTAGGATGCGATATTGATGTCTCTGCTTCTGGTGACTCTCGCAGTGTACGCATGAGTTGGCGTGGAACCACTTTCGCAGAGCTTGAATGGAACGGTCTTCACGCAAAGCCCCAAGAAAATGGCACGAACGGCGTGAATGGCACTCATGCCAAGCCTCCTGGTCCGCCTGGTCCTCCCGGGCCTCCAATGCCCAAGATCGAAGACAATGGCTTATTCATGTATCGTTATGTGCCAGCTGTGGGCGAGCCAGGAAAGGCGGATGCTGAGTATGCTGTCTTTGATGAGTACGAGAAGAAGGAAGCGTCGTCTACAGAGGCTCAGCAAGAGGTGCAAGACCAGACAACCAAGGAGGCAACTATCAAGTTCTCGCCTGGTGATTGGAACTCGCTACCGACCCTTCACCACATTGCTCAAGGCCTCGCAGACGTACCCATTTACGGCATCGTAGAGGCTACCGTCAAAGAAGTGCCATCAGTAGGTGATGTTAGAGGAGCAAGGAGGATTGAATAGATCTCAAAGGCAGGATCCAGCTCGTGACAATTTTCTTTGCGGTTCAGCGATGTATTTGTGGAGTTGGTGTCTGCTTGGTGGTTATACAGATTGTCGTACTCTGTTAAGACTATTTCGAGACATGAAATTCGTCCGACTGTGCGTGAGGAAATTCGCTATGGTATTGGAGCTCCGTGGACGATCGAGATTGGATGTCGGTATATCATCTTGCCAAGTACATCATGATTGTCAAATGTCAAAGGCAAAACGGCTACAGGGCACGTTTGACATTCGAGTCGGCATTCTGGATGCAGCGTGGCCTCTTAGTGCAAAGCATCGGATGACGCCTACAAGTGTCCTCCGCGAGCCGAAGTTCTACCTGTAGGTATCAGCAAATAGAATGCTCTTTTGCGACCAGATAGCCGAACACGAATCGATATTGCAATGTCATGAAAGCTCTCACAGGAGCGTGTTGAGATTCTTTCCTTGTTCTGGTCGGTATGTCAATGGAGTTCCTGTAGTATCTGCTTCGTATGTTGGTCTTTTTGGAGATAGACAAAGCTGGTGTGAGTACGAGTGATCGGAGGTCGCAAAAGTTCGATCCGCAGGCTCGATCGCGCCGTAAACGCACTCAATAGCAACTCAAACAAGGACCAATAGCCGCTAAAATCGACTTGGGGAGATTGCCTGGTTGGTCGATAGCGCGATTAATCCTGTTGTTTCGAGCACTCGACTCGTGCATGTCATGAAGGGCCTGGTCGCCTTCGCCGCCGCTTCCGCCTTCGGGATATCTTGACTTTCTGAACCAGTTTGACCATGTCATCTCGTGCTTGTGTCCCACCACCCTTTTCTCATCTATCCCCTTTGGCTGTCTTCGTTCGCTAAGAGGCTCCTGTCATTTTCGCACGACCTTTGATCGCGTGCGCAGCAAAAGTGGTCTTTGAGTGTCCCGAGTCCGGTGCACCTCTCGCACAAACACCGAAGTGGTCTCGACGTCATCCAGCAGCAAAGACCCTTGGACATATTCCACGTACCGAAAGTCCGACGCACCTCTCCAACTCTGCACCTCTACCCAGCACGTAAAGAGAAGCAAGATACGAGTAGCAAGAAGCCGTGCTAGATGGAAAGGTGGTCCGATTGCGCACACAGCACATGAATCTGCTGGACGACACTATCAGGACCTCGTATATGGCCGACGGCGAGGCCCGCCTGCCAGCCTCTATGGACATGGATGAACTTGCCATGGACAGGCAGCGAGCCTCCGCTCTGACCGCACACCAAGATGCCCGCGCCCTCATTCGCTTGATCCAGTGCCCCCAGTGCTCCAAGCCCTACACCAGCCCCGTCACCCTACCCTGCGGCAACTCGCTATGCCGCACTTGTCTACCTTCAACCTACCGCCGTGAGGGCGTCTCATACCCCGATACTCCTGGACGACAACGTGGCTTCGCCTGTCCCTACACCGAATGTTCCGAGGAGCATGTGCTGGCAGACTGCAGCATCGACGTGACTCTGTCGAAGCTGATGGAAGCCATCGCCGAACTCGTGCACCGAAACATTCAACTCGCCGGCGATAGACAGACATATATGGAAGAGGTGGTGAAACAGGACGAGGTGCTGGGAACAATCACATCCGTAGATCTGGACAAGGACAGTCCTCGATGCTGGACCATGCCCGGAGCTCGTCTGGTGGCCACATACAATCTCGCTGGTACCGGCATTCTCGGCTACAAGACTGAGGTCACCTACACCGACTTGCCCGAAACAGAACAAGCTGCGCAAGAAACAGACCAAGGGCTGTTGCTTCAATTGCTTGATACGGCACAGAAAGAGGTCGACTGTCAAGTCTGCTACAACATCATGTTTGACCCTGTCACCACGGCTTGCGGTCATACACTTTGTCGCAAATGTTTGGCTCGCACGCTTGATCACTCGACCCACTGTCCTGTGTGCCGCCGCTCTGTCATCACCCCGCCTTCACTTCTCAGGTATCCGAGCAACAAGACTCTGGTCAGTCTGCTCGAGGGGCTCGTTCCAGAGATTGTCTCTGCTCGCGCCGAAGCTGCCGCTCTCGAGGACGCCATTGCTCTCCCAGACTTCGAAACTCCTTTGTTCGTCTGCACCCTCGGCTTCCCCGGTTGTCCTACTTTTCTACGCGTCTTCGAGCCAAGATACCGACTCATGATCAGACGTGCCATGGAAGGAAATCGACAATTCGGCATGGTTACATACAATCGCCATGGAGTGCCTCAAGAAGGACTAGGCAACACACAGTTTCTCGCCTACGGTGTCATGCTCTACATTGAGAATGTGCAGATGCTTCCCGATGGCCAGAGTATTGTCGAAACCAAAGGCATGTACCGTTTCCGTGTGAAACAGTATGGCACTTTGGACGGCTACACGGTGGGCAGAGTTGAACGTGTCGAAGACGTGTCGCTACAGGAAGAAGAGCGCTTAGAGGCCGAAGAAACGGCACAACCCCCTGCTGCCGAGAACGACATTGAGGGTCAAGTCAGCAGGATGTCGACTCGAGAACTTCTCATGCTCGGACTCGACTTTATCCTCGTCATGCAAGGTCGAAGCGCACCTTGGCTACACCAACGCATTCTAGAAGCTTACGGCGGCCCGCCGGACGACGCCGCCCTGTTCCCTTTTTGGTTCGCCAGCATCCTTCCCATCAGTGAAGACTGGAAGTACCATTTGATGCAGACGACAAGCGTACGGTCAAGACTCAAGATCACAGCTCTTTGGGTCAAGCACATGCAAACATCGCGATGGTACCAGAACAACGCATGCACAGTCTTATGACTGCTCACGCATCTCGCGTTGCGTTTTGGAGCTCCCATCTTGATCCTTGTTATTGCGGTCCGAAATTACGTGCGTGATGCCTGAAAGAGGATTTCCTCGTTTCCATACAACCAGAAAATACGCCTTTTTGAAGCGCTCTCTTTCTGGGCACTTTTATATCTTTTCGTTTCTTTTGTACATCAGGTTTTCTCTGTACCTGGCTTTATTTATTTGTTCTTGCTTTCTCATTTTGGTTCGTTTGCACAGCGGTCATGATATATCCCGAGCTATTAGGCTCATTACCGCCAGGCGTCATGGGGGCAGGATATATATGGACAATGGATGCTTTACTACTTGCTGCTTGAGAGAGGGGATTGTACATTGCACGTCAAAATATGGCCGAGAAGAGTATCTCGAATTCTTATCTTGTTTCACAAACCGCATTCTTTCTCGTGGCCAATGTGTTCCTACCTTGCTAATCGATCGGTGATCGAGTATGCGACCAGTAGGGATGACTCTGATCATCTCTGCCATACATGTTGCGCTCAAAGTAGCAGCTGGACGGATTATACATAGATACTCGATGGGTGGGTCTGCGCAATATACGTGTTCTGCCGAGTGTCGGGAGTATGCAAGAGCATAGGTTGATATGAAGCGAGTTTGTCGACAGGCTGCGTAGCGCCCATTATGGTACAGTGAAAGACCATTTCTTGAGGGCCGGGATGCAGTTTTGCGAAACGGTTTATATGTGTATTTATCGAGACATGAATCTGTGGGTTTATTTTCCATCTCCACCACCCATGACGACCTGGACGAGCAAGAATAGACCGATGGCCCACCAGTACCTGTCAAACGGTTAGCAAGGCAATTCCTAGAGGCTACACAGCAAGACTAGACCGACTTTTGCAAAAAGGACTTTTCGGGTTCCTTCTCCTCGGGCTCTCCTTGTTGGTTCACGACAACGGGCTTGTCGAACGCGACTTGGGGTCCCTGGCGCAGCGGCACAATCTCAACTGCGAGCGTGCCATCGGTAGACTTTGCAGCCGCGGTGCTGAAGCCAACATGCCACACATCCCCAGTCGAATCGAGGTACAAGCGTAGAGCGGGCTTCTTTGTCGCATGGAAATTGCTTCCTGAAGTCGATACGCCGACCCAGTCGCCGGCGCGGTGGACGCCTACTCGTACGAGCTCATCTGATTGGACTGCTGGTGCCGTGTATGAGTCTACCGTGGCATTGAGGGCGGGCCAGGAGTAGGAGACTTTGGCAAAGGGGAGTGGTGATGATGCTGATGAGGGCCAGGCAAAGACGTCGGTGGTGCGGATGGAGTCTGTGGTGGCTGCGGCGATGGCAGAAGTGGCGCAAAGCAGGGCTGCTAGCAGGTTGGTGGCTCCCGTGAGACGCATTTTGTGCTGGGTCTGAAATGTCGGGATATCGTGTCTTGGTCTGCTGGCTGTTGACAACGCTATGCGCATGTTGGACCTTGGAGCTTCGACGCCAAGACGAGAGCAGCCGCAACCTTCGGAGGAAAGTGGCCCGAGTCTGGAAGGAACTGGACCCTGACGGTTCTCCACGTCACTTTCAGTCCAATGGGGAAAGCTCCCTCAGCCATCCTTCTCCGAGGCCGCTGTACCTCTTTTTTGATCGATATGGTTGTTGAGACGGATAGGTACTTGTACAGAGGTCAACCTCTCATGTGGTGACACCATGCCTCAATGCCTTGGAGATTGACAGGAGCCAGCTAAGCAGGTGCAAATGAACCGACGAGAATGGTGCATTTAACCAGCGGCCTCGTGCTTGTCGACCAAAACATCCGGAGGCGAGCACAGGCTTCCCCGAGCCTCCTCGTTTTCTCCACCCTAGCGTCATCACGATCGACATCCCCAAGCTCCCCAGAGATAAGTGCCACGCCTTCGAGAGCTTTACCCGTTGGCTCAGCATTTCAGACGCATTGTTCTTCTTCTTCCTCTTACTCTCTCCAATCTCTCTTTCCTGCCTCTGTTACACTCAATTGGCACCAGTCCAGTGATCAGAGACCTCCACAGCTCAGTCAATACTACTCCTTGAAGTTCAATTCGACTCCCAACACTACTTAATCTTTGACCAAAGCAACCACGCCCATCATGTCTTCAATGCCCTTCCGCCAGCCTTACAGGCAGGCTTCTCGACAGCAGTCGAGACAGATGTCTGTCGACCCTCACAACGAGCTCCACCCCGTCCAGGACCACTACATTGGCATTGATGTCGGTACCGGCAGTGCTCGCGCCTGTATCATGAACGACAAGGGCGACATTGTCGGTCTTGCCAGTGAGAACATTGGCCTTTGGCAGCCCGAAACTGGCTACTACGTGAGTCTTCCGTGGTCTTCGCTCAAACTTCTATGCTCACATCCAAGCAGGAACAATCCACGACAGACATCTGGAGATGCATCTGCAACTCGGTCCAGCGTGCCATGAACCAGCACGGCATCGACGGCTCCACCATCCGCGGTATTGGTTTCGATGCCACCTGCTCGCTCACCGTCTTCTCCAACGACACGGACGAGCCCATCTCTGTCACTGGTCCCAAGTTCGACAATGCCGATGGCAACGACCGCAACGTCATTCTATGGCTCGACCACAGACCCGTCGAGGAGACTGACAAGATCAACGCCACAAACCACAACCTTCTCCGCTACGTTGGTGGCAAGATGAGCATTGAGATGGAGATGCCAAAGGTCCTTTGGCTCAAGAACCACATGCCCAAGGAGCTCTTCGACCGCTGCAGATTCTACGACTTGACCGATGCCCTTACCCACATTGCCACTGGCAACGACGACCGCAGCTTCTGCAGTGTCGTCTGCAAGCAAGGCTTTGTGCCAGTCGGTGTCGACGGCAGTGTCAAGGGCTGGCAAGAAGACTTCCTCAAGGAGATTGGTCTTGAGGACCTGTGCGAAGACAACTTCAAGCGCCTAGGTGGTGTAGACGGGGTGGTAATTACCTGACCTTTATTAGTTCTACTTGTGCAAACGCTGACCCATTTTGCAGAGCGGAAAGTACCACGCGGCTGGTGACAAGATTGGCACTCTTTGCGAAAAGGCTGCTGCTGACCTCGGTCTCCCTCCTGGTATCGCTGTCGGTGCAGGTGTCATTGATGCCTACGCTGGTTGGATTGGTACCGTCGGAGCCAAGGTCCGCTTGCCAAACGGAAACCTTCAATCTGGTGCCGATAAGAACGACGTCTCGCAAGCCTTCACTCGCTTGGCCGCCGTCGCCGGAACTTCGACCTGCCATCTGGCCATGTCTGAAAAGCCCGTCTTTGTCGAAGGTGTCTGGGGACCATACCGCGATGTGCTCATCCCAGACTACTGGATGGCAGAGGGTGGTCAGTCGGCAACTGGCGAGCTGCTGAAGCACGTCCTCGAGACCCACCCAGCCTTCCAGCAGGCCATGAGTGTCGCCGAGACCTTCAACGCAAACATTTACGACTACCTCAACGAACATCTGAACGAGATGATGGCAAAGGAGGACGCTCCAACAATCTCGTACCTAGGCCGTCACTTCTTCTTCTACGGCGATCTGTTCGGCAACCGCAGTCCCATCGCTGACCCCAACATGAAGGGCAGTGTGATTGGCTTGTCGAGTGACCGCAGCTTGGACGGTCTGGCGCTCTACTACTACGCCACCATGGAGTTCATCGCCCTGCAGACCAAGCAGATCATTCAGCGCATGAACGACTCTGGCCACGTCATCAACTCCATCTTCATGTCGGGAAGCCAGTGCCAGAACGGCATTCTCATGGACCTCATGGCGACTGCTTGCGAGATGCCCGTCGTCATCCCCAGATACGTGCATGCCGCCGTCGTCCACGGTGCAGCCATGCTGGGAGCCAAGGCAGCTTCCGCCGACGGCGAGGGCAAGACCGAGCCCCTGTGGGACATCATGGACCGTATGAGCAAGCCCGGTAAGGTCGTGCTGCCCGGCAGGGACCAGAACGAGAAGAAGCTGCTCGAGGCAAAGTACAAGGTCTTCCTCATGCAGTGCGAGCAGCAGCGTGAGATTCGTCGCGACATTGACGAGGCTGTCAGTGGCTGGAAATGAGGAACGATGAAAATTGCTTGAAGAATGATGCTTTGCTACCATAGATATACGATAATGGATGAGATATGATTGTACTTGAATCTCGATCGAGCCACACAACGTGGAAATGCGTGTTTTTGTACGTGTTAATGTGTTGCAACATGCTCGCTTCTACTTTTTCTCCTCGGCAACATCCTCCTTGACTTTGGCATCGCCCCTAGCAGGTCTCTCGCCAAAGATTGTCGTGCCAACCCTAACCTCCGTACTGCCCTGCCGAATCGCAGCCTCAAAGTCCGAACTCATACCCATACTCAGTTCCAATTTGTCGGCATCGATGCCCAATTGGCTAGCCACATCATCCCTACACCGTCTCAATGCCTCAAAATCCTCGTTTTCCGTTTCTTTGGTGGTTGCTTTTGATCTCGCGATCGCGCCAATAGTCATCAAACCCCCTAACTCTAGATGCGGGCATTTTTCCATTATGTGTTTGCAGAGGGCCACTGCATCTTCTGGCTGTACACCGCTTTTTTCCTCTTCGCCCGAGGTATTGATTTGCACCAGCACGCGCAACTTTTTTCCTTTGACCTCTGCATCATTTTCTTCGAGGTTGCAACGTCCTTTTTCCAACCCATCGGCTTTTTTGACACTGTCGACGCTGCTGACGGAAAACAGATTTGGGATGTTTTCGGCTAGGGGACGGCATTTATTTGTTTGGAGGGCGCCGATGAAGTGCCAGTGTATGGATTTTGGGAGTAAAGCGGCTTTTTCGAGCAGTTCTTGCGAGTAGTTTTCGCCGAAATGGGAGTGGTGGGGGGAGGTGTTGTGGAGGGCGAGAATGTCGTTTGCGGGTTTTAGTTTTGAGACGGCGATGAGGCGGACCTGTTGTTCAGGGGATTGTGTCAGTTTTGGGTGGATAGGGAGGATGGGTGGAAGGAGGGGAGGAGGGAGAGGGATGTTTACATTTCTTCCTGCAGTGTTTGCGGTGGTTATCTGGGAGAGGACGTGGCTGAGGTTTTCGGAGAGGTGTTTTGCGCGAGCGGGGTTGATTTGCATTTCTTCTGGCGCGGAGGACATTTGAGATGGTTGTGTTGAAGAGATGAAGAGGGGTTTACTTGGTCAATGTTGTGCTTTGTTGGAAGGTGTGAGTGGGATGGTACGTCGAGGGAGTGTTTTCTGGTGATAGCTCTCTCTGGTCAATGACGATGTTCTCGGTGTCTCGGTTAAAGTTGCTTGTTTTGGAATCCGATCCATCGCGGTGTCGCCCATCTTCGCAGTCGACATGCTACTGCGATGTTTACTGCACCAGTAGGCCAAGAGAGGTTTATACTCATCTTGCCTTCACTGATCTCTCCTTCGTTGGAGTTCTCTTACTCTCCTTCGTTGGAGTTCTCTTACTCTTTTGAATGTCTTGCAGATGGGTTGCATAACCAATACCATCATGGTATATTGTATTCTTGGTGAGCTCTCTGATTTTCAAGCATGAATGCCGAAAATCATGAATATCTACCTCATCTTCACACGACCACTCTTCATACTGATACAGCCGATGGAATGATATTTCAAGCATATCTAGACGAGAGTGAGACTCAACAAATCATACAGAGCGCTCGATAGAGACATATTCTTCTTAGATGTCCTTGTCGGTCGTGCGACCCTGCTCCCGGCCACCCTAGGACAACTATTTCTATAGGAGGATGGAATCCTTCTGTACTGCTGCACACGATAACATCAAGCATAAGTGTATCAAGTATCAAAATCCACATTACAATAGCTATATAAATAAAAGTCTATGTTCTCAGATGTCGTGATAGAGGCAGAGCATAAGTCACAAAAAAGTTTGCGACACATGTAGCCTCTTGAAGCAGATACTCTTCTCTTTTTGCAGAAGCCACAGCTGCCGACGCTTGATCTTCACGCGTCGCATCAATGGCATTGCGTGTCAAGAGTACGAGGTCATTGATCAATTCTTCGTCAGCATCGAGTACAAACCCACACATCCATCTTACCAGTCTCTGCACCAGCTTCTCTGCCGGGACATCCCAGCTACGAATCTCAGTTGTGGATGTCACATGCCTTTTCAGGACTAGCGAGGTAGCTCTTGCCTTGATGTTGGGGAAGCGAGTGCTGTCTCCCCTCTGCACTGCAAGACCGTAGGCTACCAGAATCGTGTAGAGTTCAGCATCTTCGTGTAGATAAGGAGACAGCCTTCCCATATTCAACAGCCATGTCACAAAAGCTTTGTGTAACGCGACGTTGATATCTGAACGACCGTTCGCCGGCGCGATAAGTTGAGTATCGAGTAGTGGTGGACGTTGTGGAGGGTCGACGCGTGGAGAAAAAGGGGGTCCGAGCGAGTCAGGGGTATCGAGCGGATTCAACGAGAAGCTGCTGTTGGTGCATGAGCCTTGGTTTGGAGGTGTCGTTGGCACGAATGAACCGGTGTCCCTGCAAATGGTTGGACGTGGAGAGGGGGTGCAGTCGCTGGCTGGCACCTGAACCTGTTCGTACGCTGGTGGTGGAGCAACGTCTTCAGCAGTTTGTCGACCCCAATGCTTTGCTTGTGGGCCCGCCTCGTCCCAATGCGAGTCCTTTTCTTCTCCTTGTTCATGCCTTGCTCTCTTTCTCTTGTGGGCGTGGCGGTTGTCCAGATCGGCATCAAGGTTGGTTGCTGTGCGAGCACACTTGGTATTCAGGTAGTCGTTCCACGGGTCGAAGGCTCCGCCGTTGTGATTGTAACACGATTCGAGGTTGAATGATGGAACGGTATAGTTGGATTGGAGGGCGTGTATGTTTCGTGTCAGAGCCTGGTGCGCATATGTGCTGTAGCCCATGTAGACTTCGAATCTCTGAGCCGATTCGGCGAATGCCTGAACCGAGAGCATAACGTGTTCAGCCGCGCCTTGTACAGCTCGCATAGTCTTGCGGATAGGCATCAGGGTCCGACTTGGGACGGTCTTGCACAAGGACATTCGGACAAAGCGGGATTTGGAAGAGCCCTCGATTGTTCCGAACATGCGGGATATATCTTCAGGTATCTGATCTATACCCAGGATGGGTGATTCATCACTGACAAGCTTCAAGCCTTCAGGCACCGAGAACAAGTCGAACCTCTTCCTTTTTCCCTTGGAATAGTGCGTGACCGTGAGCTGTAGCATGGCCACGGCTTGGTTGCTGCCTTCGACAAGGCCGAGCCAGAGTATCAAGCTCGCATCCTTGTTGAGGGGGGACGGCTCCCCGAGGTGTAGCGCTTGATCGTGATCTTTGTTGCGCCATGTTAAAACAACTCGCTCCTTCAGATACCACACAGGCTCATGCTCATGAAATGCGACGGAGGGAGGAGATGGATACATGGTTGTTGTATTGGAGGATATGTAACTGCAAGATCAAGATCAATTTTGAAGAGAATGCCCTGACACAGAACGCGTCAGAAACCCTCCCACCCGGGCTTTCGTCGACTGCGAGCAGCCCTGACTCGAGAATACAGAAAGAAGAACGCTTAATATTACGAGGCAGAGAAGAAGACGTGTACTCTCCCAAGTTCGGACGCTGTGGGCTTCCAATCATACAGATACCGTCACACAGTTCTTGCAGGACACCGCGAGACCGCAGATACCAGTCGAAGAACCGGACAGACACCGTATGAAGAGTAGCACGCAGAGACAGGCCGAGCAAGCAAGGTGTGACGCGTGGGTTTGTAGAGTGTGGATGGTATGAGCGTGTTGTGGTAGGAGGTGGTGTTGGGCGCAAAAACAGCCTGGAGTTGACGTTCGCTGGGCGGATGACCGAGTCATGTGCAGATCAATCACGCGTCACGCGTTTTTGGCAACAACTTTCCATTCCCAATCATCTGTTGTCAACAGCTATATGCTGGCCTTTCTATCCATCCGACAACACGGCAACTCTCCTACTTGTCATACATCGTCGACGAATGATACTCGACGACATGGCAAAAGGTTGTACGTGCAGTTCGTGAGTCTGTGTTTCTAAGTTCGTCAGACCAATGAACGAGAGCCTCGAGCGTCTGTTCATGCAAGCTGGCATCTAAAGGAAGAGACGTCGAACAAGACCGCAGAGTTTCAGATCAAGACCATGCGATCGACTCAAACCAGATGGCTGGCACTGTCCAAGCAACAGTTTCGTGTGTGCGAACTGCTCCATTCCAAGGTCTCAGGTTAAGCTACGAGGAACAATCTACTTGGAGACACCCAAAGTCTGGGATAATGTCTTGAATTCGTGCATATTGCAATCAGGACATCCCAGCCATCGCAGAGGATTTGCAATTCTAAACCAGCACCATGGTGTCGCTTTCGCCGTTAGTAGCCAATCAGAACAGATGACTGACTTGCAGAGCTGCGAATAGATTGGAACATATTGTGCATGGAAAGCCATGGGCAAGGTAGGAATCTGCGTACGAAGAGGCTTGGGAGGCCTTCCTGTTCAATCTAAACCTGCCACTCGGATTTGTACTGCACTGCACTGCACGGTGGATCAGCTGGGGTTATGAAGCAAGGCTGGGATATGAATTGTGTTGCATGATTTGAGAAAGGTCGTCGGAATATATTGCGTGCATTAGTCTGGGATCCTCTCGCGCGCGAACGTCAATCCCCCTGACAGCAGCTAGCTCACTAGCTTGTCAATCCACATTGCGCAAGTCTGATTTGCAAGTTTGGTGGAGACTCCCCTCACGAACCTTGGAAAAAGCCAGATATGGGCATCACCGATCGTCACTGCTCTGTCATCAGTAGTCGCAACTGCCGTACGTGAAGGCGTTGTGAGTCTTCTCGCCAAAGGCTTTCGTTGCTGGGTGAATTCTCCCCTGAAAACGCTCAACACGTCCAACAGGGGTCCGCCAAGCGAGCTGTCACGAAAGCCAGCAAAGCTCTGGGAACCTTCTCATCAGCTTCTCACAACGTCAAAACAAACAAAAAACACAGTCACATTCTATAATAACCTGAGAGGCTGCAGCACATGTAACTCATCTGTGCCTCAGCAAGGATACTCGACCCAATGACCAGAAGTTAGGTTGGCGCAGCAGCCCTGCAATAATTACATTCGAGGCTCGCGGCATCTTCGATCCCGCACAAGCCTCGCAAATCCACATCACATCAGCTACGACTCCAACATGCTATATGCGAACCGTGCATGCACAAATCGGGACAACACGCCCGTATCCCAGCTGCCATGTGTCCCCGGGATCTCCGTATGTGGAGCATAGAAGGTATGAACGCCGAACACAACGAGACAGTCGGTCAAGCAAGTGCAGACATAAACCGGGTCCCACAACGTTGGGTCGGACCATATAACGACACGATGCTCGATTCATTCACGTCGACGAAACACGTTCATGAATGATGATGGCAGCAGTGCATTAGCTGTCGCGCCTGTTATGCACCTGGTCTAGACAGGTCAGGTTCGGCGCATCGCCGGTGCCCTATTCCAGTGCGTCGGCACTGGCGATGGCGCTAAGGCTGTTCGGCGCGGCGCGCCCGAGTGTCGTCTAACCTTGTTCTGTCGCAGGCCCGCGATGTTTTCTTCCCTTTTCCTCCTTTTACGATGGCGCGTGTTCCGTGCCACAGCTTGCATCTCTTCCCGGATGGGTTGCTGGCCTCGAATTGGAAGCAGCAAGAGCACCTTTGCGCAATGTGCCTCTGTTAATCTATTTGGCATTGCACTCGAGCGCCTCCCAGGTACCTGGGTTTGCAAGAATGATTTGAAACTGATATTGCAATCAGTATCATGGTGGTGGGAAGGTGGTCGTTGCGTGCATATACATATTCAAAATCATACTTCCTTCGAACGTTGGATATCGATGCGAAGGTGGGTTCCTAGCTTGCGAGTATAACAACGTTTCCTCCCCCCTCCCCTTTCCTACCGTTCAAACATCTATTCCTTCGCTTTCACCTCAACTCACCCTCCTTTACTCCAACGTTGTGTTATCTGGTACCCTGCGAGGCGATAACAACACATAACGGAACCTCTTGGGAACTACTTTCGTGAACCCTTCTTTACCGTCATCGTTCTCTTCCTCAAACCGTCTAATCATGATGGATTCCACACTCATCTCTTCATCTCGATCGACGGTCCAAGGCATCGCAGGCGCTGCCATCGGACTGTCAAGTATCCTCGTCATCGTTCACATTGTCTCCAGACGCGTTGCAAGAGCTTCGATCTGGTGGGATGATGGTTCGTCATGGCTGGGTGGTTGCATGACTCTGGTGATGAACGCTCTCTTCATTCATGGTATGACTTAAACACATACAAGCCTGGGATAGAATGATAACAATGAACAGGAGCACAACTAGGCCTCGGTTCATATGAGGAGCAAGTATCATCGTCACAGCTCGAAGGCATCTTCAAGGTCAGTCTATACCGCAGCATGAGTCGTGACACAACCTAACCTTACATAATAGATCCTCTTTACCAACAACTTGATCCACCTTTGGGCACTGGCCTCCATCAAGGCCTCATTACTCCTCTTTTTCAACCGCATGTTTGCCAGCTCCAACAACACTCTTCGCTGGACAGTTTACTTCTCTCTCTGCCTCATCTTTGTATGGGTCATCACATTCACTGCTGTCTCAACCTTCCAATGTACACCAGTCTCCTTCTTCTGGGACAGTGGTGTAGCTGGAAAGTGTATTACTTCTGACTGGACCTCAAGAACAGCCATTGCCATTTGTGACACCATCTTCAACCTGGCTACCGACTTCCTCTGCTTGATGGCACCATTCCAGGTACTTCGCAAGCTGCAGTTGGCCAGCGGCAAGAAGGCAGGTCTGGCAATTGTCTACCTTCTCGGTGGCTGCAAGATTGTCATCACTGTCATTCGCGTTCTTTACCAGATTGACACTCCTTATCTGGCATCGTCCGACTCTCTCTACTCATCCTTCGCCCCCACCATCTTCATTATCATCGAGACCAACCTTGCAATCGCTTGTGCTTGCTTGCCTTCCTTCTCTGTCATCAACGACCGCACCGTCTTTGTCATGACCAAGCTCAGCTCTCGTGCCAACACTCCCGAGATTCTCGAGCCTCCCAACTCTCCTTACTGCCGTCCCAGCTACCGACAACAATTCTCCGACACTTCTATGTTCTTGACAGAGTTCAAGCGTCAGCCAGCAGCTGAGTTCCCCATTCTCACCACTATCACCAGCAATGTCCCGGAAGAGCCTGCTCGTCTGCCCAGCCTCGAGTTGGGCAGCTTTGCTCAATCTTCAGTCTTTGACATTCTCAAGCCTGCTGGCGCCATTGTCAAGACCTTGGACGTCGAACAGACCATTGAGGAGTACGACTCGGTCAGAACTCTGAACGTCGAACAGACGATCGAGGAGTACGACTACATCATGAGACAAGCATCCTTCTCCATCGTCCCTGCAAACTTCTCCATCGTCTGAGCTGGCTGCCTCTCTCTTCATTCCCTTTCTTGTCCATTCTTTAATCGTTTTCCTGTTTGTTTTTCTGTTTTTCTTCTTCCGTTATACCCCTTTCGTTTTATGTCTGTTGAGGTCTGTTTGGGAGCGAAGCGTTGGTGTTATATCATGATGATCAAGCGCGGTGTTCCGGATGGGATGGGATGGCATGGATGGCTCATTACCTTGTCGTTGGCAAGAGACCCTTTTTCCTTTGTTTCTAGAGAATTTAGATGAAGACAGAATACTCTTCTTGGAGTAGTTTAGAACGATGATAACGGTAGTGGTAGTTAGTTTAGTCAGATACATACCTTCCATGAGATGGTCACAAATGAAAAGAATCGAATCTATGAAACGTCACTTGGCCTGTTCTCACTACAGATTTCCTTTTCTTTGTCTCTTGCGTTACTGTACTTGATTCTGTGGTGTGACGGCTTGTAGACTCACGAATCGTGATGGACTACATCCCTGCCTTGTACGTCTTGTTTCATGCCTCCCAGATGGACCGACATTTGGTGACTGAAATCAAAGAATCGGAAGGGCGGTTTCCTATATGAGCTCAGCTATGACCGGGTTTGACTGTTGTAATTACTGCTCCAAGTGTTCTAGTTTTACTGCCCTTTTGCTTCCAACACATCTGTTTCCCCAAGATAATAGCTCTCCATCTGATCTCATGTCATGGTATTCCGACTTTCCCGCGCTATCGCCGTGACTCTATTCAAAAAAGCACACTCAAGCCGTCTCCTTGACCTCCTTACCCATCTCAGGCACCCAAACAACTCTATCCCTACCAAAAAACTCGATCTCGGGTTTCGGCAACTCGACCTCGCCGGCAAACAACCCATACTGCAAGCACCTATCATCAGGACTGGCTGCCTCAATAATACACACCGGACTTCCGCATTCGGTACACATTGTCCTAGTCATAGGTTTGCCACTTCCAGTGTCTGGATCAGAGTAGGATTTGTGTGTTAAGCCGGTGATGGAAACGTGTTGTTTGGGGATGATGAAGGCGTAGGAGGCTATGCCGCCGGAACGGCGTTTGCAGTTTGTGCAGTTGCAGCAGAGGGTTGGGAATGAGGTGAGGGGTTTTGAGGTTACGTTGACCTGAGATTTGGTGTGAGGAGTGTTTGAGTGATGCTTGATGTATAAAACTCACTTGGACTTTTCCGCAGAGACAGCGGCCGGTCGTTTGGGTTGACATGATTCTTCTTGTGGATGTGTTGATATGCTTGATTTGCAAATAAGGTAAAGCAACCAATTGTTGTACAAAGGGAGAAGATATGACAGTCGATTTTCTAATTGCGAACGGGACAAGTCAAGGAAGAACAATTGATGCCTTTGAGATGTTGTTAACTTCGATATCACCGCTACGTCACAGGGTTCTCTAGAGTTCATGTAAACGGGGCACCCTGGCAGCCGAGCCATACGAACAAGATATCCCATATCGGACCGACAGTGACCTAAAACACTCACCGCCAACATCACACACTCAATCATGACTCATAGTCGCAAGACGAACATACCAATATGACTTTCCTCTCCTCTACACACAAACCGCAAAAGCTATACATCAGAAAAAGATGACTCTCGTCGCCACGAAACCTACCCTCCTGTCCCTCCCCACAGAAATCCAACTCCTCATCTTCGACGCATTATTCTCGGACGAAAAACAACGATCTCTCCACCATCCAATCCTGCAGGTCTCCAAAAAACTATACGATACCTGCAGACCCATCGTATTGTCTTATCTGCGGCTGTATATCGATGCTTTGCCCGACTGTGAGGTGTATCCCTATATCGACAATGTATTCGTAAACTACACTTTCAGCACGCCAGGCAAAACGCCAGCATGGCTAGAGCTAGACGATAGCTTGGGCAAGAAACATTCCTGGCAAGATTTTGTCGCAAAGTCCGAGTTGATTGCTCTTTTGCCTCATATAGGGGGTTTGGGGTTTCATTGTGCGTTGGAGTGGAATGATTCTTGCTGTTATACGGAGTACTGGGCGATTGTCAGGTGGAGATGTGGACATGGGGAGCAGAGAGTCGAGTCCGAGACAAACGGCGTTGATTGTGGTTGGTCTTGTTGGGTGCCGGATGATGCTCCCGATCGTGATGAGGTATGGAAGAGTCGAGAGAAGGCGGCGGCTGAGGTTGCTAAAGCTCGTGTGCTTTCTCTGGAGGTTTTGGAAAGGCTTGTTGGTGTCTTGACCGAAGAAGACTGAAACACGTTTGGTGGGATTTGGAGATCAGATTCGTCTTCCGAAGTTGGCAATGATGTATAATTCTAGATTGTGGTCTACCTTGATATCAAGGGTCTCCTGAAGAGCGTATGCAGGTTTATCACAGCATTACGATTCTAAACGGCCATCGAAGGGACCAGGGAGGAATGGGAGGCTGATGTACTGCTCGCACTTTCTGTTCGCTCTCATAACGTGACTATCCGATGCGAATCTCCCTCTCACGCAATGCAATTCTAAACTTCTCCTTGACATTCTCATCCACGTCCTCGGCCTTGATCAACTCAGCAGCGAGCAGAACAGCATTATCCCTCTCTTTCTCCTTCAGCCACTCTGGACGTGAATCCTTAGTCTCTTCACCATCCGCGACCTGCAACACTTGCCCACCCAATCTTGAGCTGAACAGCGTGAACAAGTCTTCATCCTCGGAAAAGGCATTGCCAACTTTACTTGCACCATGAGGGAGACGAGCAGCAAGGTTTAGGCCAAGCCATGCCTCCGCTTGAATAGCGATGATGCCAGGTTCAGCTGCATGTTTGATGCTAAAGATGAGTGGATCGAGGATAGAAGATGTGTTGACCGGTGTGTCGAATAGCGCCTTTGTGGCTTCTTCTTCGCCGCATCCAATCTCTGATACCGTGGCCGAAGACGCTTGCAAGGTGCGGAAGAAACTGACGGCAAGTCTCGACAACTCTAGTTTGACTGATGTGGAAGTGGTGGTTTGGTAGGTGGTCAAGATTGTGGCGAGCAAGTCGTTGTTTGACTCTGACAATACTGCTATTAATCTCGATTTCATGTTTGCGAGCATTTGACGTGTGAGTGCAAGACCACCCATCTGGACTTGCTCTAGTGAGATGTCGGTATAGAGATGTCTGGTTGATTGCAAATATTCGGCGTCTGCAAAGTAACGTTCGCGGTTTTGCATTGGTGTTGCAAGATGACGCAACAGTCCTGAGGCTGCGTTCAGGAAGGCAGAGTCATTGGATCGACCAAGCTCAACGAAAATGTCTTTGATCGGTACGTGAGGGGCCAGAGAGATGGCTGCTTCGTCGGAGATGATGAGGTTTCCAAGGATCAGGCAGGCTGCTGGTGCAATAGGTAATCGTGAGGCAGGATCTGCTGACGTAGGGATGGTTTGCGAGTAGAGAGATTGTATGAAGGTATCGTCCGTGTTGTACTTTTCGTTGTAGAGCGGCAAGGCGGTCATGTCGGCCAAGCCCTGTGATAGTACGAGCTGAAACTGCAGATATTGCTTTTCGTCGTAGTCTTCCTCGTCTCCTGCTTCGCGGTCGCTGAGCATTCTGTGTTCGGTACGTTTGAGCAGTTTCCAGATGTATTCGATTTGCTTGTGCTCCACGAGGGCCTGAACAAAGTTCTTGTCCAGAAGATGAGCGGCGACTAGCGTCAAGGCATCGAGGAAAGCTGTTGCATCGACCTCCGCAAGAGGCAGTCTCAGCAACCGCGGTGCGTTCACTTCGAACTCTGGATAGTCGGCTGATGGTTTCAACTTTTGCTTGTGTTCCACGATCATGCACGTTAGATGCAAAGCCAGACCCCAGACAACGTCCTCGGGAGAAAATCGCGTGTCGAGACAGTAGACCAAAGACTGATGGATATCTTGCAGGAAACACTCTTCTTGAGCAGGAGCTAGACAAATCAACACCTCAAGACCTGCCTTGTTTGAGAGCTAGACTTACTGTAATCAGTGCACAAATTAAAGATGACTTTGATAGTGGTGTCTGCCAACATCGTGGCCCAAGCAGATGGTGAAGTGGATGTCAAGAATGAGTTCAAAGTCTTCAAATATGTTGGATCGGCAATAATTGCAGATCTACGAGTATCTTTACAGAAAGAACATAACAATCAGCATTGCTATTTTCCACACTCTTGTGTCCTTCTCTTACCATTGTCGGCGATCATGTTGCCGATACAGCGAAGCAGATTTCTCCATAAAGTTGGATCGGAAGCATCTTGCTCGCTGCTCACGGCAAGACCAGAAAACAACGAAAGCAACTGCTGGAACGAAACATCTTGCATGCGTGGTCTCAAAACGGGGTCGGCACTGGAATCAGCAAGAATTTGAAGTGCTTTTGCGATGTTGCTCAGGCTGGGACGCTCATCGGCATCCAACACAGACTGGGCCCAGTCGAAGTCAGACATCACTCCGACTTCTGAATTCGATGGAATACAAAGAACGTATATCCAAATACCGGAAGAGAAGAGGTGATTGAAATTAGCAGTGACGGACCAACGCCAAGACAAATCCAGGGCGGCGCATTGTTGGACCCCGGACTTTCAGGTGATGGAGGGAGCTTGTCGAAGGAGCGACAACAGCAACGTTGACTTTCCCCTTCTTCGAGTCTATACAACCACACAGACAATCAAAATGACAAGGGCCACGCAAACCATCTCCATCTTCCTTCTCGTCTCCTCCGTATGTTGAGCTACTTAGTGCGTCGTGTGCAGATGACTGATGCAATCTCATACAGCTCTACCTGGCCTTGTTCCTTGGCTTGATCCCCTTGCCAGCAAAGATTCAGGAGGACCTCATTCCCTACGTACGATTCCTTCGCCCTGAATAGACAACCACGATCCACAAGATTCTGACTGTTCGATCCAGCTTCCCTTCTGGGCCCTTATCTCGTTCGGCGCATACCTCCTGGGCAAGCTCGGCTACAATGTCATGACCTTCCACGACGTCCCAGAGGCTCACAAAGAGCTCATGGCCGAGATTGAGATTGCTCGTGCAGATCTGAAGAAGATGGGCGTTCAAGTCGATTAAGTGCTACGACCAACACGGCGTTCAGTCAGGCGTCGTTGGGTGTAACAGCAGGTGCCAATATCACAAGGAATCAAAGGGCGTTACAAAGGGAAAAAGTCAATGTACACATACTCGTTCGCCGAGGCTTAGGTTGTTCTATCAAACATGCCTACCATCTTCAACCTGCTCGCAAGCTCGCCAATCTCTTGCTTCGGGGTCTCTCCACCTCGCAGATAGGACAGTCATGGTCGTTCTCTGGATGTCCACCAATCTCACGTTGCCAGTCCACCTCTTTCTGTTGTGCCAGCTGCTCACGTCTGGCAGCCCAGTATGCCTTGTGGTCTGGAGGACTGGCGTCCATGATAGTGCTGAGACCTCCGTACTTGACGTGTCCGCTCTGTTCGTCGATAACAGCATGCGATTTAGGATATCTCTCCCATCTTTGTTTGGCCAGCACAATAGAGTCCCGCGTGCAAGACAGCTGAGGGTCAACCATCGGCCATTCTTCGCCCATACGGTGGCGTACAAGCTCGAGACTATCCTTATGTGATGGTACAGATCGATTGTACATAGCACTTACACCACTAGGCATGCTGGGACCGGCATGTTTCAGGGCTGGCTTGAGGTGAGGCGATACTCGGGCGCTCTGCGTTGGGGACTGTGGCTCACTTCGAACCATCGCGGCCGGCGTTGGAAGGGGCGACGAGCCATTCGAACGACTGTGTCTGGCTGCATATCCTCCATGTCCCTTCTTTGGGGTATGGCTTGTTGCACGAGTATTAGGTGGCACAGCTGAAACTTCATCAGGGCTAGATGAAGGCTCTGGGCTTCGCATCCTGCTGTGTTTCACGTTGGCTTTCCTCGAGCGTGACATGGTCGAGAGTTTTCTTCTGACCGCTTCCAAGGCAAATTCACTTCTGGATCCTGACGGGCTTCTTGTATTTCCACCCGAGCTGGATGCCTCGCTCGGCGGACCCGACCTTTCGTTGGCACTTGCTGTGACTATGTCGTCCCATGTTGTTGAAGATGCGCTGTTGCCAGACACGGAGCTTCCGGTCTGGCTTCGAGACAAACGCGGCATGTCCCCAAGTCGCTCGCCTTCATCATTGTTGTCAACAGGTGTTGTGCAAAAGTCAAAACGTATGGGACTGCCAGCGACGTGTGCTTTGATGATCGGGCTATGGGCCGGCTTGGAGTAGAGCCCTGATGCCGACGACGTGCGGTAGAATTTGGCCGATGCTGGTCTCTCCTGAGAGATGGTCGAGGTACCTGAGATCGAATGTGATTTGGCATGCCTCAGCGAGAAGATGGGGTCCTTCGCATCGTCTGCGTCGTCATTCTCGTCCTGAGATACCTGCGGGAGGTCCTCGGTCGGGGTAGAGTCATCATTGTATGTTGCCATTTCCACGTCCACGTCGTAGAAGTCCTGATCTCCTTCATGACTGTCGAGAGAAACCTCTTCCAGATCTTCGCTTGCTTTGGAGGGCGCTTCCTCGGGATCTTCGAAGGAGATCAAATCAGATTGTGTCTCTTCAGGATCTGGCTCTCTCGGAAGAGTCGGCTCTCGATCCAAATTTGTCGTTGACGAGATCCGGAGGCCAGGAGGAGCTGTGTTGGACCTTCGTGGGGCAACATCCTCGGGCGATGGCTCGATGAAATGTATCTTCCTCTTGGTCCGCGGCGTTGTTGGAGCACTCGGTGAGCTGACGAGTTTCTGCAATTCATCCCACTCGCCTGTGATATTCAGTTTTACATCCACAGCCTGCAAGAGTTCGAACTCACCACCATCGTCTGGCTTGTCCTGTCCCACAGATGGTCGACGTCCAATGTCGAAGGTGGTAGCAGGTGTGGCCGTGACACTGTCTCTTCTTGATCTGCGGTATGTAGTCATGGCAGAGAATGGTCCCGAGCCGATGTACGGGATCCTAGGGTGTAGAAAGCAAGAGGCTGCAATCGGTGTAGTAGAGGTATGGTGGAAGAACCTCGATAGAATGGCGATCAAGGTGAATGGACGACTGAGTATAGGATAGCGATAAAAGGGGAGAGGGAAAAGCTGTGGCTCGAGTTAAGTAGAATGTAGGTATCAATGGAGGTGGTTGGAAGTTGTAGGCCGCGTACATTCGATAGGTATGCACTTATCCATAGTCGCACCTACCTTTTCCTCTGCATTGTACTACTTCAACCAAAATGGAAAGAGCAGCATTGCTTTCAGGTGCAACTTTCTTTCTACACCGACTAGCGCCTCTTCTTCAAGTATTTTCGTCCGACGACGCCATATTGGAGTGGCTTGATGTTGCGCGACACCATACGGGAAGACCATCGACTATTTGTGCTTCTACCTTGAGCCCGTCAACTCTGCAGCGTTAATTCAGAAGTGAATGTCGCTCGCAATCAAGAGTTGACGAAAGGTTCGAGAGGGCGGAGAAATGGAGAGAGCTGCCCCTCCATTGCATCATCCGAGGCCCGTTCCTGACTGCCATCAGCATCATAGGTACTTTCTGAACCCATCAAGAACAATGCCATCCCAGCTTCTACTCTCTCAAATCTACTCTCCCGACTTCAATTATATTGACAATGAGCGGCGGAACAAAAACCATCCTGGCCTTTGACGCCTACGGCACACTTCTCTCGACTGAGTCCATTGCTAAGAAGCTCGCTTCACATTTCGGGCAAGAAAAGGCCCAGACGATTGCAACAACATGGCGCAAGTACCAATTAGAATACACCTGGCGATTGAACAGCATGAGTATGCAGTCCATCAAGCCCTGACTCCATGGTTCCACTAACACAGACAGACCAATACGAGGACTTTAGTAAAGTCACACTGCGCTCGTTGCGGCACGCATTGGCCGAATCTTCCGTCTCGCTGGAGCAAAAGGACTTTGATGACTTGATGAAGGCGTACGACTCACTCTCCATCTTCCCGGATGTGGCTCCAGCCCTCGAGGCCATCGCGAAACGCAGTGACTTTTACCCCGTAGTTTTTTCCAACGGCACCAACACGATGGTCTCAAATTCGGTCAACAAGTCGCCGGATCTCGCAAAGCACGCGTCTACGTTCAAGGATATCGTTGTGGTCGAGGAGCCCAGGCGATTCAAACCTGCGCCAGAGTCGTACGCTCATCTGGCCAAAGCGGTTGGCAAGGATCCCAATAGCAAAGAGGATATGGCGAGTATGTGGTTGATTAGTGGCAATCCATTCGACATCACGGGTGCTCGTGCGGTTGGTATGCAAGCGTGTTGGGTGGACAGGGCAGGCAATGGATGGCAAGACGCAATGATTGAGGGTGATCTTGGGAAACCATCAGCGATTGTTAAAAGCCTGGAGGAGGTACCCAGCGCGGTTGGCGGAGTCTTGCCAGTACAATGAGTGCTGGTATTGACAATAAAATCATAAACCCAAAGATTCGAAATCGTTTCATCAAAGTCGCAGTGGTTTAGTGGTAAAATTCGTGCTTGCCATGCACGAGCCCCGTGTTCGATTCACGGCTGCGACATCCTTTTGCCGATGGGCACAAGAGTCTGCGAACCTTTTGCCAAAATCTCTTTCCCCCTGCAACAGCGCAGAGTGAGAGGTACGCTATGGAGATGTAGAAAGGATTGCAGAAAGCCGCATTGACCAAAGAGAGCAGCCGAGATATTGACTAACAGTGGATACTACCTTTTTTCTTGATAGCTCTGTACATTTCTATAGCTACTCGCGTTCCGCTTTAGCACACGGGGAGAAAGAGCCTGTCTCGACCTGCTCCTCCTCCTCCTTGGTCAAACCCGCGGATAGACTGTCCTCACGTATCTCCCAGCCCGTAGTGAGAAGAATAGGTAGCCATCGAAATGCACAGTTACAATCAAACTTCGACAAGATCCACGGAGACATTCTGCATGCAGTATTTGTCCGTAGACTTCGAGCATATCAGACTCGCTGTGTCGTGAACTGGCAAGAGGGTCTAGGCATCGTAGGAATAGCCCAGTGGATGATGACCATTGTGAAGAGCAGATGCAAAGTCGAACCAAAGCATCGGTATGGATCCTTGATTAGACACACAGCAAGAACAGATTGACAAGCTACTTCAAACGAGCGGCTTCGAGAGTTGCTGGTGCAGACAAGCTGGACGCGACTTTGTGACAGCAGACGAGAAATCACAACAGCGCATGGCAGAAGCAGAGCAGCAGATGGCCAGAATAGTGAACAAAAGCCATCACAACCACGAGCGAGCAGGAGTTGTTGCTCGTGACACATGTTCCTGAGAAAAACGCGGTTGCAGAATTTTCTGTCTCATCCAAATATTTCCTTGATCCTCATTGAGTCTGAAGATTTCGGGGTAAGCAGACGAATGTCAATCTATTCCCTTTTTCCCCCCTCGCTCGCAACAGAGAACAGCACGGCGTTGGTGAATAAAGGGAAACCAGTTTTTATGTAATTCAGAAAAGAGGATCGAAAGGGAGGACTGGTATATATACGTCGGGCGAGGCCGCCAAGCACGGCGCCAAGGACGATGACTGCGGGTCAGCAAATTCCAGTCGGGAGTCAAGTGAAGGTCAGCCCAAATCAGCGCTTAGAGTAATTTGTGCTTCGTCAATACCATAACAGAACATTTGTTGCGACTTGTCTCGAGACATCGTGACTTGGATCACACAGGACTTCTCCCGGGAACTTCGAAATTTGCACCGCAAGGTCAACCAAAAAACACTCACAAACCAACAACCTTCACAACTGCAATCATGTCTACTAGAGGTAGAGGCGGCAAGTTCATGAAGCCCAAGCGAGGTGGTAAGTGAAGTTGTCTTCTTGTGTGCTATGTGACGTGCTGACTCGCTTCAACAGGCGGCAAGCACTTCAGCAGAGACCTCCGTCCCGTTGACGCCGAAGGCGCCGAGAAGAGCATGTGGGCATCAGACTCGGACAAGTCGTCTTCCGAGGAGGAGTCATCTTCAGAGGAGGAGTCGAGCGAGGAGGAGGCACCCAAGCCCGCTGAGCAGGAAATGACTCGTGAGCAAAGACGCGAGGCAGCCAAGGCACGCAAGGCCGCAGCCATCGCAAAGAAGAAGGGACCCGTTCAGGTCGGCGACATGCCCTCAGGAAGCGATTCGGAATCATCAGACGACGACGACATGCCCGCAAACCCCAACCACACCGCCAAGGCCGCAAAGATGGCTGCAAAGCCCGTGGTGGCTGGATCCGACGATGAGGCGCCCAAGAAAAAGGCCACCAAGCCCACCGACATGTCGCAACTGTCCAGAAGAGAGCGCGAGGCACTGCAAGCCGTGCAGGCCAAGCAGAGATACGAAAAGTTGCACGCCGAGGGCAAGACGGAGCAGGCCAGAAACGACATGGAGAGACTGCAACTGGTCAGACAACGCAGAGAGGAAGAGTCGGCACGCAAGGCAGCCGAAAAGGCCGAGAAGGAAGAGCACGAGAAGGAAAAGGCCGAGCAGCTGGCAAGAATGGAGAGGCAGAGAGCAGCCGCTGCAGCCAAGAAGAACCGCGGCAACAAGAAGAAGTAAAGGGCACTCATGGCTTTTATGACTTGATGAAGCAGAAGGGTCGTCGGAAGCATGGCTCTCGGAGCAGGATACCAGGTCGTCTTTCGGAGTTACGTGCATAGCATTTGGTAGCTTTCGACACGATAGCTCCTTTGGCATGATACTCGATCTCTTTTTCGTGTTACCCAGGTTGTCTCGTGCCCATGTGAATTTCTGATGATGCATATCGAGTCCGGAGTTAAGAGCAAAATAGGCGGAGCGAATTCGGGGAAGTCGACGCCCGCAGTTGCATGTGCTTCAGGAAGTTTTCCGGACAGCGTCACCACTTCCGTATCACCTGTAGAGGCAAGCTCACATAGAATGCGCAGGTCCAAGCTATTGAGGGTGAGAATGCATAACCAAACATACGAGAAATCGAACTAACCGTCGTGTTCAGGCGTCCTCGAGCCAAAGCGTCTGCAGCTTCTGCGCTGGTCGCATCAACCCTCACGCCCTCCAGACAACTACTACCCGTAGTAATGCATTCCATTCGACCGCCACGCGGAACCAGGATCCCAACGACCCTTTCTCCTCGTTCGAAATCCCTGATGCCGCTCTGGAAGCTCAAAAGGTCCTGCAGGCGGCAAAACGCCAGAGGGAAGAACAAGAGGCTGCTCGCCGCAAGCAGCAGGAAGAACAAGTAATCGCTCGCCGTAAGCAGCAGGAAGAATTGAGCGAAAAGCTCGCTGCCCAGAGGGTCTTTGGGAATGCGCAGAGGCAGGGCTCGCAGACACATCAGAATCAGTCAAACCACCCGCAGCAGCCACAACAGTCGAAACAGCAGTCGCGACAACCTCGCCCGCAGAAAGTCATATCCATAAATCAGGCGCTGCAGCAGAGGCAGCAGAAGCCGAATCAGCACACCCATAGACCGCCGCCTGCTGAAGCTCGAGCAATCGCCTCAGCTCGAGCAGCCGACATGGCCGCTAATGCCCCCCTGAATCGCGTTCAGACTGCTCAGCGAGATGGACGTAACCTTGATGCAGCAAGGAGACGTTCGCACGACCAGCATCTCGAGTCGCAAAGGTCAGAAAATATTATGCCTAGTTTGGATAGACTAGGGACACAGCAGAAGACATCCAACAACAAGCCTGCACCGAGCCCAGTATCAAATTCTGTTCCGAGGCCTCAATTCAAGGCCGGGTCGTTTCCTTCTTCGAAGCCTGCAGTAAAACCTCCGTCCTGGATGTCTGCCACTGCTGCTCCTCAGCCAGCTGCTCCTTTACCGAGTTCCGCTCCAACATCACGACCCTCCGAGGACCCCTTCTCGGAACCGTCGCGACCTTCGGAGGATTTCGAAGATATCTTTTCGGCTGACCTGAAGCAGGCAAGAAAAGCAATGGAACCAGTTCCCGCGCCGCCACTCAAGATACGATACGCACCTCACGATTTGCCATATGAGACACCAAGAGTTGTTGAAAAGTCCGAATCCAGCGTAGACAATGCTCGCAGAATCTGGCAGGAAAAAAGCATCAAGAACCAGCAGAGAGAAGAAGTGCGCCAGTCCGCATCAGAAATATCAGCCGAGGCCGGCGGGCTGTCGCAAGAGGAAGAGAGAATGCTCGAAGCACTATTGGCTCGCAAGAACAAGTCGTCGTCAACACTTTCGTCGTCCCCTATGGATTCTCTTTTCGGAGAGCAAGAACAACAGACAAGACGTGCACTCGTCGAAGAGTCGAAAATGCGCGTTCAGCAAGAGCAGGCCAAAAAGATCGAGGAAGAACGTTCTCGCGGTCCTCGTTTCTCTACCACCATGGTCAATAGCCGCGATGAGCCAGACGAGACGCCATTCGAAAATGCGCAAAACTGGAATATCTTAAAGTCAAGAAGACAGCCTTCCACGCAGCACAACGATCAAACACAATCTAGGCAACAAGAGCGGGAGAGCAACACTGGAGGCAACGCAAGATTCTCGCCCATTTCAGCAGGAGACATTGATGCAAGATTCGAAGAGTACAGACAGAGGCGACCAAAATTCGGTGGTTTCAACATCAACTCCCTAAATGTCGAGAGCAGACCGGCCGATCGTGCCCGCCCTGCTATGATTTGTGTCAGATGTAATCAGCCAGGCCACGGGTTCCGCGACTGCCCCAATCCGCCCAAGCCTGGTTGGGTTGACAGAGCTCCAGGTCAGAAGCCTGCCCGTGGTGAGCGATCCGATCGCAACGCAACACGAGCCGACAGAGACGAACGACGACTGAGGGAACCCAGGGAAGTCAGGAGCGCTGGAGGAGACATGGCCACTGCATATGGATCCTCAGTGACCGAAGAAGCTTCAGCAGAAGCTCAAGAACCGGACCCTGCTGAAAGCGAAGCAGCCAGAAAACTGGCAGAGCGCACTGCTCGTAGAGCAGCTCGTTTCGTTGAAGAAGACGATGAGGCTGATGCACCTAAAGCTGCACCTGTCAAGGGACGCCGCAGTCGCTTTGATGATGAAGTAGACGACGCAGAGGATGATGACAAGCCTCGCAGAGGTCGCCGCAGCAGATTCGACGACGATGATGTGGAAGGCGACTATGGCGCCATGCGCAACAACCGCGACGAACGCAAGAAAGCCCGTCAAGCAAAGAAGGACAAGGCGGCGAAGGAAGCTGCACGTCAAGCTGCCAGACAAGCAAGACGTGCAGAGGCTATGAGCCCCATCAACCTGCCCGAGTTCGTCAGCGTATCGAAACTTGCACAGCTGACAAACGTCACCTACCAAGAGATGGCCGAGAAGATGGAGGAACTCGGCTTCGAAAACACATCACACGACCATATTCTTGGTGCTGAAGAGGCAGGCTTGATTGCTATGGAATACAACTTCGATCCTACTCTGGGTGCTCAAGAGGAAGCAGAGGCTGAGGAGCGTGACCTTAAAGCGCTGCCTGAGCCTGCACCCGAAGACAAGGAGTTCTTGCCTGTCAGGCCTCCTGTTGTTGCCATCATGGGTCACGTCGACCATGGAAAGACGACCATCCTCGACTATCTCCGCAAGTCTTCGATTGCAGCTTCCGAGCACGGAGGCATCACACAACACATTGGTGCCTTCAGCGTTGCTCTCTCCAGCGGCAAGACCATTACCTTCCTCGATACACCCGGCCACGCAGCTTTCCTCGAGATGCGCAAGCGTGGTGCTACCGTGACTGACATAATCATTCTGGTTGTTGCAGCCGACGATTCCGTCAAGCCGCAGACCATCGAAGCCATCAAGCACGCCCAGTCTGCACACGTTCCCATCATTGTCGCCGTCAATAAAATCGATAAGGAAGAGGCCAATGTCGACCGCGTCAAGCAAGACCTGGCTCGCCATGGAGTCGAAATCGAAGACTTTGGTGGCGAGACCCAAGTCGTGCCCGTCAGCGGCAAGACTGGCCAAGGTATCGACGAACTCGAAGATGCAGCAGTCACTCTTTCCGAGATTCTGGACCATCGCGCCGACACCGAGGGTCAAGTCGAGGGCTGGGTCATCGAAGCCACAACCAAACCTCAAGGCCGTGTAGCTACCGTGCTTGTCCGCCGCGGCACCCTCAAACCCGGTACCATCATCGTGGCAGGTAAGACCTGGGCTCGCGTGCGTAGTATTCGTAATGAAGCAGGTGTCACTCAGATGTCCGCCGGTCCCGGTACCCCCATCGAAGTCGACGGCTGGCGCGACCAACCCGACGCCGGCGACGAAGTCCTCCAAGCGCCCAACGAGCAAAAAGCCGCCGACGTCGTCTCCTTCCGCGACGAAAAGGCCGAGCGCATCCGCATGGCCGAAGACATGGAAAAAATCAACATCCAACGCCGCGAACAGCAAGTCCAACGCGACCTGACCAAAGAAGCCGCCGCCGCCGAAAAGGCAGCCGAGAAGGCAGCAAGAGCCGGCGGCACCGAGGTCGAAGCCCAACCAAGCCGCAAAGTCGCCCTCGATGCCGATGACAACGAGACGCCAGGCCACCAAACCGTGCCGTTTATCATCAAGGCTGATGTCAGCGGCAGTGTGGAAGCGGTATCTACCTACCTACTCCAAATGACCAACCCCCTGTGCTCGCCAAAACTCCTCCGCGCCTCCGTAGGCCCAGTCTCTGAATTCGACATTGAGCACGCCGACGCAGCAGGCGGACACATCATTTCCTTCAACCTGCCCCACGACCCCGATAGTGTTGGTAGAGCTGAACGCAAGGGCATCAAGATCCTCGAGCAAAACGTCATTTACCGCATCGTCGACGACGTGCGCGCCGTCCTCGAAGAAAAACTGCCGCCCCAGAAGATCCAAAAGGTCACGGGAGAAGCCGAGGTGGCCATGAGTTTTGAGATTGGCGTTGGTGGGCGCAAGAAGATGAAGATTGCGGGATTGAAGGTTAGGAATGGTGTTGTGGCCAGAGGGTCGCGGGTCAGAGTTACTAGGGGCGAGGATAGGGTGTATGATGGTGAGTTTTTGTTTTCCTTTTCTGCCATGTTTGCTTCAAGAGGACTTGTTTACTGACTTTGGAAATACAGGTATCGTGACTAGTCTCAAGAATGTCAAAAAGGACGTTCAAGAGATGCGTAGAGGTACAGAGTGCGGTATGGGCTTTGAAGGCTGGGAAGGCTTTGAAGTCGGCGACATGATTCAGACTTTTGAGGAGAGGACGCAGAAGCGTACCCTGCCGCTTTGAGACACGGTATAGGTCAAGGTAAGAGTATTTGGAGTGGATGGTTCACATCTTGTGTATATCTAAGAGGATAGAAGCATGGCATGTACAGCGGCGTTTTCTTTGTTTTTCATAGACATTACACTCGACTCTGGACTGTATATAGGCTGGTCAAAGTTCAATAGATGCGAGGAGATAAGTTAAAACAGCACGAACGAGAGGTTACTTGTCCAAGTGAGAGAGGAGGAAGAAGCTTTTATTAAAGTGTACATGGTTGAAACCTCAAACAGACTTGCGCAAGTCGGCACCAGCCCATAGAACAGGCGCAAAGTGTTTTGGCAAGTTGAGACCAAACAAGCTGACGATCCAGAATATGGCAAAGGCCACGATAGGAGTCAACAGTAGCTGGGTATGGTGCAGGAACGGCAGAGCATTGTAGCCGAGGAAAGTGACGACAAAATAGTAGCCGAAAGCGACCAGATACAAGAGGTTGCCAAAAAAGAGCGATACCCAGTAGTCGCGCGAGATGACAGGCATGAGTAGGAACTGGACGACGTACAGCCAGACCCAGACGGGGAAAAAGGCACGGATGGAGACGTCAAAACAGTAGCCAAACTCGAGCTGCTCGACAGCATCGTTGCCCGGTGGGCCAAACAAGCCAGCTCTTTTGTTCCTGCCTGGTAAACCCTTGACACCAGGACCGAGTAGCTTTCCGACGAGGAAGTAGGCGGCGGTGGACACGAGTAGCGAGGTGAGCAGAAAATGGCCGAAGATGAAGACGAGAGTGATGCGTAATGTTTTGGAGAAGCCGTCGGCGTAGGCCAGGCCCCAGGACAGGGCAGTCAGGAGCAAGAAGAAGGAGAGCAGGTAGGTGAAGGAGGGGTCTGCTCTATGCCATGTATTGCGGGTCTGTTTGTGGTAGTAGACCTGGCGGAAGACCTTCCTGGGAGCGATGATCAGGCTTGTCATCTCCCAGACGGCCATTTCGAAATCCATCTGCGGGAACTTGAATAGGCGTCTGAAGAATCGAGGCATGCGGACTCGGCCATCTTTCCGTCGTGACGATGAGGGTACGGGACCAAAGGACGAGACGTTCGAGTTATTCCTCGGGAGGGTGATAGTCGGATTCATGTTGCGACAGGAGAAGGAGCGAGGATGCAAGCCGCTCGAGCGCAAAGAGTCGACATGGACAGGAGAGGCAGGGACAATGCGCTTAGAGACAGCACATGCGGCTGCCTTTGATGTCATTGCGGGCCCGCCCGGCGCTAGTGCCCTTAGCGCGTGCAGAGCAGCCTCGGAGCTCTGGCGTCTGGCGCAGCGCAAAGTCGTCGTCGTTGTTCAAACCATCTCACTGTCGCATTTCTCCGCATTCATTCCGTCGTCTGTTTGCTCGTGTTTCCTTCTTCCTTCTCGTGCCTCACCCTTCTCAATCTCTCGTATACCCTCGCGAACCCGCTCAAGTTCCCTTTGTGCACACGACACTCGATCGCTTCTTCCCCGCGCGTCATCCATCCCCTCGCGCGCCTATCGTCGCCATCATGGCCGACATGAGTGGTGAAGACGCTTTCCTCGCTTCAATGAGCGCCCAAGAGTACGACCCTGCCTCGTACGACCCCGCCGAACAGACCGCCCTCCCGGACCAGGAAGAAGAAGAAGAGGATGACGAAGACTATGACCCTTCTAGCTTCATGCCCGACCAGCCTCAATCTCAGCCTCAGCCCGAGGCCACCCCCCAGCCCGCCGCCGTCCAGTCTCAGCCGCCCTCCCAGATCCCCTCCCGTACCGCCTCGCGCATGTCCGAGGCCGCGACTTCGCAAAAGCCAAAGACGATTGGTGGCTTCATTGAAGAGGACGATGACGAAGACGAGGAAGAGCAAGACCAAGGCACAGGCACAAACGGTTCGCTCGCCCAGACTCCTGTGCAGCAGCAGCAGAATGTACAAGCCGTATATAACCCTCCTCCTACTGATCTACTTGAACAAGACCATGCCCCTTCTGCCATTCCCACACAAGGTGCTCCTGCCGCTCCTGTCCCCTCTGCTCAAATCTCTTCATCTTCTGCTGCCCAGTCAAAGCCCCGCTTGCCTCAGGACCGTGTCGGTCAGTTGGAGGACAGGATCGCCGATGATCCCAAGGGTGATGTTGATGCTTGGCTTGACTTGATTGCTCTGCACAGATCCAAGAACAAGCTCGACGATGCTCGTAGCGTCTACGACCGCTTCTTCGACGTCTTTCCCACTGCTGTAAGTTCCTCTCTCTTTGACTTTGCACCAACTCCAGCTAACTAGCCTCGAGGCCGAACAATGGGTCGCATACGCCCTCATGGAGCAAGACCAGGACGACTTCCTCCGCTTGGAAAACATCTTCAACATGGCTCTCCTCAAGAATTACAACGTGCAGCTCTGGGGCATCTACCTCGACTACATCAGACGTCGCAACAACGTCATGACCGACGCGACGGGCCAGGCTCGCCAGACTATTACTCAGGCGTACGACTTTGCCCTCAACCTGATCGGCAACGACAAGGATTCTGGAAGCATGTGGCAGGATTACATCAACTTCATCAAGTCGGGTCCTGGCAATCCTGGTGGCAACGGCTGGCAGGACGCCCAGAAGATGGACCTCTTGCGCAAGGCTTACCAGCGTGCCATTACTGTTCCTATGCAGGCCACCACCAGCTTGTGGAAGGAGTACGATTCGTTCGAGATGGGCCTCAACAAGATGACGGTAAGTTGCTGACATGCACACTCTGACGGCACTCTGCTAACGTGTGCAGGGCCGGAAGTTCCTCCAGGAAAAGTCGCCCGCTTACATGACCGCCCGCACATCGTACAACATCCTCCAGAAAATCACTCAGGATCTGAAGCGCAGAACCGTCCCGACCTTACCTCCTGCACCCGGCTGCGAAGGCGACGATGATTATCAACACCAAGTCACCATCTGGCAAAACTGGGTCGAATGGGAAAAGGAGGATCCGCTCGTATTGAAAGAGGAGGATATCAAGGCCTACCGCGACCGTGTTCTCTACGTCTACAGACAAGCTACCATGGCTCTTCGCTTCTGGCCCCAGATCTGGTACGACGCTGCCGAGTTCTGCTTCGACAACGACATGGAGACCGAGGCCAACGATTTCCTCACCCAAGGTGCTGCCGCCAACCCCGAGAGCTGCCTACTTGCTTTCACCCGTGCCGACCGCATCGAGCAGACCATGCCTGTCGAAGATGGCGAGGAGAGCCTTGTCCGCCGCGGCGACGCCGTCAAGGAGCCCTACGACAACTGCCTGAACGCATTGTACGCCCTGATTGACAAGATCAAGGCACGTGAGCCCAAGGCCATTGCTCAGATCAAAGAGTACTACGAGTCCCTACCTCCGCTGTCTCGCGAACCCACTCCTGAAGCCAGAGATGATGACGACGAGGACGACTCAAAAGACAGACCTGCCGCAAACTCCAGAGAGGCCGAGGAGAAGAGACAAGTCGACGAGGTGCAGAAGAACACTGCAGCCCAAATCAGGACTGTTTCGAAGACACTATCCTTTGTCTGGATCGCTTTGATGCGTGCGATGCGTCGTATCCAAGGAAAGGGCAAGCCTGATGCGCCTGTCGGAGGTCTAAGAAACGTCTTTGCTCTTGCGAGAAAGAGAGGCCGTATCACCAGCGATGTCTATGTGGCAACCGCACTGATCGAGTACCACTGTTACAAGGACCCGGCAGCAACCAAGATCTTTGAACGTGGCATGAAGCTATTCCCCGAGGACGAGCTCTTCGCCATGGAATACCTTAAGCACCTGATCGCGACCAACGATGTCACAAGTAAGCCTTTCTATTCCTTTGATTATATACTTCGTACTGACAATTCCTTTAGATGCCCGTGCTGTCTTTGAGACTACCGTCTCCAAGCTCTCCGCCAAACCCGAGAATGTTGCCAAAACCAAGCCTCTTTTCCTCTTCATCCACGAGTACGAGTCCAATTATGGCGAACTTGCACAGATCACGAAGCTTGAGAAGCGCATGGCCGACCTCTTCCCCGAAGACCCTTCTCTTGTCCGCTTTGGCCACCGCTTCAGAATCCCTACCTTCGACCCTTGCACAGTCCGCACAATCATCAGCCCCAATGCCCAGACAAGACCCAAGGGCTCAGAATCAGCCATGCCCAGCACAGAGGTCGAGCCAGTGCCCAACCCTGCCGTCCTGTCTGCCGTCGCCGGCTACGTACAGTCGCCCAAGCGTCCGCTCGACAATGCAGATTCTGATGCCGAACAACCTGCACGTAAGCTCGCGCGCGGTGAGTCTCCGCTCAAGGGCGCTGCAGGTCGTCGCCAACAACAGCGACAGCGTGCAGAGGGCTACGGCTCGCAGGTGGTTGCCCCACCACCCAAGCCTCTCCCCAGGGACATTACTCTCCTTCTCAGCATGATCCCCAATGCTTCCACATATCCAGCTCAAGCGAGACTGAACCCTGAGAGCATGGTTGCCCTGATCAGAGGCATCGATCCCAGCAGAGCCATGGTTCAAGGAGGTGGCTATGGAGGTGGCTACAACTACGGCCGCTGAAGCTGAGCAATCCTTCGATGGGACTCTTGGAGACCGCGCTCGCTATACGAATGCGGTAACTTGAACTTCTTGGCGGAAGCATACATGACATGCAAAAAACAACTCGTCGATCAACGATAGAATGCGGGCTGCGGAACATTGCATTGCAGGGAGCATCTGGGCGTTCATTTGATTTTCCATACTGCAAGATGGGGGCTTGGAGCAGAGAGGAGCAAATGGTTGCTTACCTTTGGCTGCTACTCACCCATACTGCTAACTGTAATATATAAACGAAGAACGAGGACAAATTTGACGAACTTGCACACATTGTTCCATAAACTCAATTGACCGTGCTGTCGTTGCATGGGGGAGAGATGAAACGACTTGTCGCTTGCCGGCAGCGGCTCTGCGCAGACATGGTGGTTCGGCAACGCCATGCAGCTCTCCACTTTTTTCCTTGCCAACGATCAACGTACAGCTCTCTTGATTCTGCCCATGCATCGCGCAGCGGACAGTCGCTCTCCTGTCGCCCAGACTCGTGCGATTCTCGTTTGCTGGAACTGTGTTGGGCTGCCGAGGCAAGCTCGTGAAGCCTGATGTGGGCTTCGTTTCTGCAGACAAGCCGAACACCAAGGACCTGCAAATAATCAATCGTTCCTGATGCATCTCTTTCTCTGCTCTTGGAGTATGCAGCGCCTACTAGGCACCTAGCGGCTATTTGCTGCCACGCGCCGAAAGCGTGACGCTAACGCCGAACTGTGGTTTGGTCTGACAAACTTGATGCTTGTCTTGCTTGATCGTCTCTTTTTGCCAGCTGCAAAAGTCTTGTGCTTGGTGCGTCCTACGTTACCTGATTGCTCGAGCAGGTCTGAGCTGTGAGAACCAGTTCTTTCTTGGATCTTGGACATTGCGTCTGGTGCGTGGTTCGAAGCGTCAGGCATTGATATCGTCTGGTTGCTGTCTTGACGCTCTCTGTATCAGTGTTTGAGCCAAGTTGGTAAAGACAGGCAGGACTGTGGACTCATCGATGACGCTGTTTCCTGCAGTAAAGGGATGCAAAGAAGATGCATGCTGGCTTGCTTGGTGCCTTCGACGCAAGGAAGGCAGTATCCACGGTTTGCACTCGCTGCAAGTCTCATCGCAACTTCTTCGCATCGTCTGCACCCTCCTGCACTGAGCGCGAGACGGTATCTGTTTGTTGCTAGCTTCTCGGCTTCCCACGCAGCAAGCTCTTTTTCTCTAATTGCTTACGTTTGTGCTATACACTGACACCCACCTTCCTTGTAGCTTGCTTGCTCAACCACAAAAGCTTTTGCTCTTCATCCAGCTCATCCTTTCCTTTCTTCATCTCCCCAGCCATCCCTCTACTGAGTATCTCAGGTCCTTCTTTCTCATCGAGTGCGCTTTGCGCCGTTGCTTGGTAAGTCTTTGCCTGTGCGCAAACACTCGTGCTTGCTCTCCCACCAATCTAACCATCATCATCACAGCTCATCTTCAACAAACATCACAACCACCTGGCTCCTGCCTTGAGAATTACTCTCACCACTTTTGGTACGTTCTTTGTTGCTTTCCTCCCCGCGCTTGCAACTCTCCATCTCTTCATCTCGCATCTTGGCCAAACTTCACAGAAAGATCTTCTACCACAAGCACCTTCCTCAGTGCCTTGAACCTCATCAATTGCTATCGATTGGCTCAATCATCACACCTTTCTTCCTTTCACCCTCTTCTTCCAAGCGATCACTCTGCTTCTCACTCAGGCGGAGCTTGCTATTCGGGGCTCGTTACTTACCAATCCGAAGCTTCAGTCAACCCTATCTTCCTTTTTCCAACCACCATCTCAGCTATCAGCTAGGTATGTTCGCTTCTTACTCCTCCAATTCACCACTCCTCCCTCCTCATCACTTAGTCTATCAGTTCTTTCACCACTTCTTCCTTCTCACCTCTCATCTTCACATCTGTAGCAAACAACACCTTCCACTGCCTATATAACCCGTCCCCTCTTCCACCACAACCTCTTCCTCTTCCATCCACTCCACTCTTCCTTCAACACCTTCAACACTCATCCACCTTCTTCAACATCTATCTTCATCTCATCTATCCTTCATCTCAAGTCACATCTTCAACCATCCACTGACGATCTCTGCGCATCAGTCAAAGCAAGATCCTTATTCAACCCAATCAACTCAGTCAACTTCATCCAACATGCTCAGCTCCAGCAAGCGCAACGCTCAGCGTGAGGGTCAGTCTCGTGGTGCTCCTTCGGCTACTCAGTCGAGCGCTCACCTGTCCCTTGCTCGCTTTGATGGCAACCGTGATCCCGTTCCCACTGGACCTGCACCTCAGTTCATCGAGGGCATTTCCAACAATGTCAAGAACATCGACCTTGGCGCTGGCATGTGGTCTGATGCTCGCGGTGCTCGCAACGCTTTCCAAGGCCGCCAGCCTGCTTCCAAGCTTGGCAAGGAGGTCAACATCAGGTTGAACGCATTCCCCGTCGCTCAACTGCCCACGAAGCCCATCTACCAGTACCAGGTCATGGTTGGCTCTGGCGCTGAGAAGCGTGGCTTGATCAAGGCCGTGTGGAACAGCCAGGCCACGAAGAAGGCCCTGGGCGCTGGCTGGATCTTTGATGGCCAGAGTCTCGCCTGGAGCAGCGTGAAGAAGGAGTCTGAGATCCGCTTCAACGTTAATCTCGACGAGGAGGCTGGTCACAAGGCTCGTCCTGGCCGTACCGACCTGCATCGTGTCATCCTCAGACTGACTACGGTCATCGACTTCACGATCTTGTCCGCCTACCTCAACAACCAGGCCGCTTACGACAAGAAGATCCTCGAAGCCATCACCGTATTGGATCACATCATGCGCGAGAACCCTTCCAGCAAGTTTATCTCAATCAAGCGCTCATTCTTCGCTGCTACCTCTCAACGCAATCCACTGGGTGGCCACGTCGAGCACACCAATGGTGTCTATCAGTCTTTGCGCATTGCCCACCACCCTAGCGGTAATCGTCTGGTTGTCAATGCCGACGTTGCCAATGGGACCTTCTGGTCGCCTGGTCCCGTCTCGAGAGCCGTCATCGCTGTCACGAGACTTAGCTCTGAGGCTGACATTGCGCGCTTGCTCACCCCCAACAACAACAAGTGGTACGACCTTCGCCGTCTAAAGAAGCTTCGCGTCTATGCCGCTCATCGCAAGGGCGCCGTTGATGACTATGTGATCGACCACTTCATGAGAGCAGACTCGTCTCACCTATTGGACCTCAAGGACGGTGTCAAGAAGTCTGTCAAGGATTACTTCCAGCAAACCCACAACATTAGGCTGCAGTATCCTGGCTGGCCTGTCGTTCAGATGACCAAGAAGGCCATTCTTCCCTTGGAGCTTCTCAAGATCAAGGAGAACCAGCGCTACACTTTCAAGCTCGATGAGGTTCAGACCTCTGCCATGATCAAGCGCGCTGTTACTCCTCCTGACCAGCGCTGGACCGCCATCCAGAATGGCGTCAACATGATCAACTGGTCCACGGATCCCTGCCTTGCCCACTTTGGCATGTCCATCGAGCAGAAGCCTGTTGATGCTAAGGCTCGCTTGTTGAATAACCCCAAGCTGCAATTTGGTGGCACCGGCAGCGCTGCTCAGGCCGATCCCAGAACCACTGGTCGTTGGGACCTCAAGGGCAAGAAGTTTGCATCCGTCCCTCCGCCCGCTGTTCTGAACGGAACTTGGGGTGTTTGCGTGGTGCCTGGCAGGTTCCAGGTTGACAAGGCTGCCATCGAGAGATTTGTTAGGGCCTTTGCCCAATCCTACAACGCTCACGGCGCATCACTCCCTCCTGCCTACCAGAACCCTGCCATTCACTACCCTTCAAACTCCGACCCTGCTACCTTTGCGCAGGAGACCTTTACCGTCTCTGGCAACAAGCACAAGTTGAGACCACAGATTCTCATGTTTATCCTGATGGACAAGAACAGCTTTGTCTATGGCAAGATTAAGAGATATTGCGAGTGCAGGCTCGGTATCCCCTCTCAATGCGTGCAGTACGCCCACGTTCAGAAGGCTCAACCTCAGTACATCTCAAACGTTCTAATGAAGTTCAACGCCAAGTTGGGCGGCTTCACCAACACCGCCTTTACGCAGCAGACCGTCAAGGGTATTCTCGACAACACCACGGTCGTTATTGGCGCCGATGTGTCTCACTCTGCTCCCGGTCTGCCGGGCCCATCCATGGCTGCCATGACTGTCTCGATGAACCTGACTGGCACTCGTTATGCCGCCGCCGTCGAGACCAACGGCTGCCGCGTCGAGATGATTACTGATGAGAACATTGAGAAGCACATCATGTCACTCATCAAGAACGGCTGGGTCAACAAGGTTGGCCAGGGCAGAGCTCCCGCCACTGTCCTCTACTTCCGTGATGGTGTCTCAGAGGGTCAGTTCGTTCAGGTCATTGACCAGGAAGTGGCTGCCATGAAGAAGGCTTTTACCAAGATGCTCAGCGCCTCTCCCAAGTTCTTGGTCGTTATCGCCTCTAAGCGCCACCACGTCCGCTTCTTCCCCCAGAGCGGAGGCGACAAGAACAAGAACCCCCTTCCTGGCACTCTCGTCGAGACTGGAGTTACTCAGCCCTACGAGAACGACTTTTACCTCTGCGCCCACGCTGCCATCAAGGGTACCGCTCGTCCCGTGCACTACAACGTGCTGCTCAACGAGCCTCAGTGGCCCAACGACAAGATCCAGACTCTGATCTACGAGCACTCGTACCAGTACATCCGTGCTACCACTCCTGTCTCCATCTTCCCTGCCGTCTACTATGCCCACATTGCCTCTCTGCGTGCTGTTCACCACAGCAAGAGCTTCGGCGTGGAGCTCGACCAGCAGACCACTGTTCAGGGCACCCCTAGCCCCGAGGACCTGGTCTTCCCCCCTCTCCTTCCCATGGCCAACCCTGCCGTCATGAACCCTGGCATGTGGTACATCTAGATGCGCCGGTCCGGAATGATCTTGGGCCTGGTTAGCTGAGCCTACGAGCTCATTTGGGAGCGATTCTCCATCTTTTCTTTCCTCTTGCACAGCCCGATTGAGGGCCACGACATTCATGTAAAATTAGATTAACTCTTCTGAAATTGAAAGCACATTTTGACTTTCACGCAATGTTCCCTCCTCTTGAATGTGACAATGACCATGATGACTTTGACTTGAGATTGTTATGAGAACTGACAAGATAAAGAAGAGAGGAAAGCTACAAGAAATTGACTTGTCATTAGGAAAGCTGCAAGAAACTGACTTGTCGACAGGAAAAAGAGGACATGGATATTCGCACTTCTCTACATGAACTCACAAGGACACTACACTCCTGACGAGACAAATACTCACGATACGACCACCAACAGAGCAAACCAGATACACAACTCACAATGCTGGAGGAAACAAACACGAGACCACAAGAGACGGAAAGCACCAAAGAAACAAAAGAGAGAGAGATAGACAAACCAGCAAAGAAACAAAAGAGAGAGACAGATAGAACAGCAGAGGAACAACGACAGAGCGAGTGAAACAGCAGAGCACAAACAAGGACACCAACAGTGAGAGACGATGGCATAAAAGACTCACGAGAGATGACGAGGACCTGTGCAGATCAACTCACACAAGCTTCACTTGAATGTTGAATCGCTGTTGAATACACGAGGCAGAGAGAGGCAACACAAAAGACTAGTAGAGACGAAGCGCAAAAACCACTGGCAGATCGAAAGACCACAGCTAGACTGAAGAAGACAGCGCACTCGGCAAAAGATAGAGGACCTCGTGTGCTGGCATGATGCCCCCCAACACAGCGAGCGAGGGCAGCGGCACAAGGGACGCAAGACCAGAGTCTCAGCTGCGCGATGGAGTGTCATCCCTCGGTCAAGTCACACATGTTTCCACAGCTCTTTCTATTCTTCAAGTAGTTGGACAAAGTTGTGTTGATTGACTTTCAAAATTTTTGCATTCGAGGTTGGTGGATATCATTTTCGTGATACAAAGATAAATGGAGAGCAAAGGAGACGAGGGTTTGAAGTAGAGTGTTGCCAGTTGGGGGTGGTCGAAGCAGATAAACACGGATGATGCTGAGCAGAAAGCTTTCGATCAAATGCTTGGAGAGGAGACAGGACGTCGAAGGGGGAACAGCGAGTCCTCGGCGTAGATATTCCGGTCGAGTAGCGAAAGCAATGGCAACGAACGATTCAGAAAGGGAATATGGCGATGTGTGGAGAGAGCAAAAAGGGCGGCGCTTTTCTACTTGCGCACTTTTTCCTCGAGCGACTTGACATAGCCCTCTATGCGTGAGACGGCGGATTGCAGGGCCTGTGTGTCACCAGAGCAGTTAGTCTTGGGGCGTGCTCTCATCGGCGCAAAGCGTGCGGGAAGGAGGCTCACGTAAATGTCTTCGGTCAACAGCTCGTTGGAGACGCGATACTCGTCAATGACATAGTAGTACAGGGCTCCTCCGCTCAAGACGGCTCCAGAGAGAAATCCAAGGACACTAGGATGCAGGCACAAGGTCAGTCAAAGTCACGCGACGGGGCTCTGTGGTCGGCAAAAGGCGCAAGACAAGAAGAGGGCAAGAGCAGAAGAGGCGGTGTGTGTTTCGTACCCTCCACGGAAGGCACCGACAGGCTTGCGGACGGGCATGGCTCCTGCCGGCACCTCGAGCAGGCGTGCTGAGCTCTGGAAGCTGTGACGGGTCATGGCGGGAGTGGAGACGCTGGCGGCCAGGCGGCGTGCCGGCATCGACATTGCGCGTGAGGCCATTGTGTGTTTGTGTGATGTGAGATGTGTGCGAGCTGCTTGAATGGTATTTGAGTCCTCTGAGTGCTTGCGACAACGACTTTGCTTGCTCCTCGGGTTTGTGATGCAAAGACGGACGGCGACGGTGCTCGGGTGATGACCATTTGGGATCTGCGAAACATGGAGAAGCTCTCTCCGCACCATCCATCCCCGACTGCCGACTATTCCTCAATCATGTGCTTCTTCTAATCAAATTATCATTATGTTAAAACGCTATTTACTTCTCCAATCAGAAATGCCACTCATGCCGGTACAATATTGAGCGACACGGGCTTGCACTGCCCATTGTCGTAGACCGAAGGTCCAAGAACCAGCGATGTCGTTCCCCAAACTGAGCACCAATACAGCTGCTCGAGGTCGCCACTCTTGCACGAGAGCTGTCCACCTTGGTTGCGACAAGCCAGCGGTACCGCATTCACCTGGTACATCCGATCCACCGAGTTCATCCAGAACGACGTCGCCCAATCTCCCTCTTCGACATTAGCCAGCCAATTCGATCGTGATTCCACGAGCAGATCGCCCGAGGCGAAGAAGAATTCGCTGCCTCCCGCTTTGCTTGTTGTGAATCCGAGGAGTTCGTCGCCTCCTGGCAGTGTCGCGAATTTTCCGTCAATCGATGTCTTGCTCTTGCTCGAAACCTGCAAGTAGAAGAGGCTGGGTGTTGCAGTCGTCTGTTCACATTTGTCAGCTAATTTGCAAAAGAAAATATTCCGTGCCTTGTCAACTTACAGTGTGATATGCTGTTGTCGTCTTCGAACTGACAAGAGTCTGTACAGCCGTCACTGTCGACGTGACGGTGGTGAACGTGTCCACAAAGATGCTTCTGGTGACCGTTGAAGTGGGTACGTGCAAGCAGCTACAGATGCTTGACTGCTGTGCGTTGTTGAGCCCATTGAACAGCGCGGGCTGACCCTTGTTGCTGGGAACACTCGGTGCCTTTGATGTAGACACAGCCTTCAACGTAGTACTGGCTTTCTTGCTAGTAGTCACCACCTTCTTGACGCTGGTCGGCTTTACGCTTGTGCTGGCCTTCTTTGTGCTCGACGACTTTTGGCTACTGGTGGCCTTCTTCACGATCTGTTGCTTCTTGGTGGTGCTGGCCGCCTTTGTCGATGTCGTCTTCTTGACGCTCGTCGTCTTCTTGTTCGAAGTTGCTGCATTCGCGCGCTCCTCCAAGTCACGCTTGCTCATCCCTGAACTTGCTGTTGCAGAGGTCGACGAGAGGTCGGCAAATCCTGTGGATGATCCAGTGCGTGTAGATGTCTGGTTCGTAAAGGTCCCATTGGTCGAGGCAGTAGCGTTAGTCGAAGAAACGGACGAAGGTAGTCCGCTGCTGCTCGAGGTTGACGTAGAGACAACGGACGAAGATGAGGACGAGGTGATCGATGAGGACGAGGCGATTGGTGAGGACGAGGTGATTGATGAGCTTGAAGCAGTCTCAGATGCAGACGTTGAAGCAGTCTCAGATGCAGACGTTGAAGCAGTCTCAGATGCAGATGTTGAAGCAGTCTCCGATGTGGAGGCGGAGTTCGAGACTGTGGCCATGATGGCGTTGGCGCGCAAGCTTCCTCCAGATGAACTGCTCGAGCTAGACATTGACTTTGTGCTCGAGCTGGAGATTGAGTTGGTGCCCGAGCTGGACACGGACTTGGAGCTTGAGCTGGACATTGGCTGCGTGCTCGAAGAGCTCGTGGTTGGCTTGCTGACCGACGAAGACGAGGTAGAGCGAACACTGCTAACCGAGCTTGACGTAGAACTTCTAATGCCGCTGGAAGATGACATCGAAGTTGAGCGAACATTGCTTGACGAGCTCGATGTAGAACTTTTGATGCTGCTGCTAGAAGATAGCGTCAAAGTAGGTCGAGCGCTGCTGGATGATCTCAACGTGGAGCTTCCGACAATGCTGCTGGAAGGTGATGTCGACGTTGAGCGAGCACTGCTTGACGAACTCGATACGATGGTACTCGATGAGAATGGGTTGCTAACTTTCGACGGCTTCACATAAGCTCGCGAGGAGGTCGAAGATTGCGAAGCTGAAGGGCTACTGGCAGCGTTACTGCTGCTGGGTTTGGAAGAAGTGCTTGTACTCTTCTTGATCCTGGTGTCTGATGCATTGAATGAGCTCGACGTCGTAGCCGTAACATTCTTGGTAACGGTCCTGCGAGTTGTCAATCTTTCTATTTCTTTTCACGTTCTGCATCACTTGACATACTTGGTTGATGTGACTTTTTTGGACACAGTTGCTGTCACGACGTGCTTCGAGGGGACGGCGGGTTTGACGGTCTTGATTACAGTCTGCGTCGAAATCTTGAGAAGAGAGTGGCAGTAAGGAGTGGCCACAGAAGGATTCAGTTTGGTTACGACAGACTGAATACTTTTGATTGTACATGTGTTGGCAGCACGCTCCTGGAAATCCAGAGGCGAGCCAGCAACGATGCCGGCAGCTGCGAGGGAGAAAAGAATGTCTGGCGCGCGCATCGTTTCTTTCTGCTAGGTATAGCTAATTTCTCAGGATTAATGGAGCAGACGTGGATCGGGATGTAGCATGAATGTCGCGAACAGAGGGGCCGCAAATTCTATGTGACAGAACATTCGAATATTATATCTTGCGAAGACCTTTCTGCCGGCAGTATACGAACAATCATTTTCACCGTTGCCGGCAAGGCGATGATGTACCGTACGCCGTCAATAAAGGCAGAGTGTTTCAGGAAGCCATGTGCTCCCAGTGAGTTGGATTGGGTGGACGACCGTTGGAAGTCGAAATAAAGACCGTTGCAGCGTCCAGCCCTGCGCCCATCCAGCTTAGGTCCTTCCGAATCGGGTCATTTGTGACTCTGATTGATACTTGTTTATCGATTTTGAGAGACGCATCTAAGGTCGAGAACATCCTGCAATCGGCTTTGTAGAGTGCTCCCAGTCATGTTTTGTTGCCCTACATCTGCATTATCTCCGAAGCCAGTCCAGAATGCCTCACGTTCGATTCTGCACAACGTAATTCAGACAACAGAAAGCGATGCGCTGGCAATCTTGAGTGTGCAAATCATGGGCGAAGCAGCCATGCCGCGTGCGTCTTCAAGCACACTGGCGAATTTTAACAGCTTGACCCTTCCTCTACCTTGGTGAGTATTCTTCAGATGAGTGATACCAGCTGGAGTCGCTGTTGCCAGAACTGAGCAAGCTGTATCTTCCATACGACAGTTTCTGGCCCCGGTACAGATCCTTTGGTTGTTTAGTTGCGAATCTGCGCGCGAGTCTAAGATGGAACGACAACTTGTTCCTTCGAGGGTGTCCAATGCCTTTAGTCGCGAGACGCTGCATGAGCTTACCACTCATGGCAGCATGAATGTAGCATTCAGCATATGCGCGCTCGATTGCTCAAGATGGAAATGCGCCGGGGCTAGGAGAATTTCGTAAGTCGTACACCCCAAGGATGCCACACGACGACCATGACACAGAAGTTTTCATGATCAAGAGCCAATATACCACAACTCGACACCGAGTATGCCAAACTTCTCGCCCTCGTCGCTCAGACGCGCATTGCCAAAAGTAGGACAGGGTGAACTGATGCCTCTGGCCAAGTTGTTGTCTAGCCAAAGTCCATAGTGGCCATCGCCGCCACCAACACTCAGGAAGGCTTGCTGACAGAAGATTGTGTAATCGTTCTCGCCGGTGTAAGGGAAAGCCTTGAAACGTATCCTGTCGGGTGTCGAAGTGCCACTTGTTGACGATGGAGTCAACGAGGGCTTCTTGGTGGCGGTAGCAATTGTCGTGCTACGTTGCATGTGTGTAGTGTCGGCAGACGGGGGTGGAGGTAATGATGAGAGATCAGGAAGAGATGGTAGGCGGAACGCGCTCCACAAGAAACACTCGCCAGTGCCGTAATAATGCGGATGAGGCTGCGGAGGGTCGGAAAGATATGCACCAAAGACCTATAGCGTATTGTCAGTTGTGGCATGAGAAGTGCTGGACGTAGATCGACTGACGCCTTGGGTGGCATCTCTGACTACCAGTACAAAGCCGCCCCTCTTGCCTCTGTACTCGTCGCTCAAGCTATACAAGCTGCCCAAAGATGTTCCATTCTGTTCCAACGAGTAGACTAGCTTCCATTCATCGACAAGCTGGACTCGCGGCGGCACAAGCAAGCGGATCTCTTCTGCCAGAGCCTTTTCCAGCAGGCGACTAGCAAGTGGTGTGCTCTCTCTGTAGCCGAGGAGAGTCAAGGGGGTCAAGGGTGGGGGCTGGAATGGCGAGAGACGGCGTTTAGGAGCGTCGAAAAAGGTGGCAGAGGGAGCCATGGCGCCGTTGTAGTTGGCTGACAAGGCACGAGCGAGGGGTGTGGGAGCTTCGTCTGCGCTGAGGCGGCGCAAGAGGCCACTGAAGGTGTAGGAGACGGGATATGTGATGTGGTGGAAGAAGCTAGCTTCGTTCTTGTCGCTGCCACTGTCTTTGCGTCGAGGATCTTCTTGAGTGACGGGTGACGGGCTGGTGTCGCGGGTATCGATGGCCGAGGAGTCGTCGTCGCGTAGGGGAGGAGAGGGGGGTTGAGAGCGAGTAGGAGAAGAAGAGTTGGACGAATGCTGCATGGCAGTGGAGATGTTGAAATTCTGCGCCTAGTCGGTTTCGTAATTTGGCAGCTGGTGAACACTGCTTTTTGTTAATTTCGTCGCTCTGACAAGACAAGCAAGCCGGTGACGTGCGTGCCTGCCTTGACAGCTGTGACAAGACTCGGACGCTCCTTCTCCCGATCACATCTCTGGTGCATGCCTGCCTGTATTGCACCACAAACACTTCCAATTATTGCTCCGAGTTCTTGAGATCTTTTCAAGACTACGAATTAAAAGGATAGCGGGCCGTACAAATCATCTGCTGCCGTACACGATCGACGCGGAGATGGTGGATGCTCGTCCGAAATAGAAATACCAAACGCGTATCCGTACCTGAAGCAGCCACGTCTCCCCCACGCCAAGCGCGAGCTATACAGCAAGCAGCAACAATACCATCCACCATCGTCTTAAACTTTCATGTGTCTGCTCAAAGATGCCATTTGAACCCGGTGATGGCCGGCGCTCCGTGTCGCCGCTGAGTACGGGACGCTCCTCGCCCGCTCTCCGCGCTCCTCGCCGGGTCGAGGACGGTATGTGCGTTTGCGTGCCTCCTGTCTCGGAGCCATTGTCACTGACTGCCTGTGCGAGCAGCCGTCGCGCAAAAGGACAAGACGACTCGTCGCTATGCCACTGCCATAGAGCGTGCCCTGTCGTCCTTCGACAGCGCCCAGCAAGAATGGGCTGACTACATTGCCTTTCTAGCCCGCCTGCTCAAGGCCCTCCACCCTCCTCCTCCGAGCCTTGAATACCTTCCGCACGCCCACGCTGTCGCTCTGCGTTTAGCCCAGTGTCTTAACCCTGCTCTGCCCTCGGGTGTTCATCAGAAAGCTCTCGACGTCTATGCCACCATCTTCTCCTTTCTCCCTCCGCCGTCGCTTGGTCACACTTTACATGTATACCTGCCTGGCTTGGTTCCCGTCTTGTCCTTCGCATCTCTGTCCGTCCGACCAATCTTCTACTCAGTCATCGAGGACCACATCTTGAAGCTAGACTCTGAACACATCCGCCCCGCCACAAAGTCTCTGATTCTGTCATTGCTACCTGGTATCGAAGACGAGACAAGTGAGGACTTTGACAGAGCCTTCCGTATTCTCGATGTCTTGCGAAAGACTTCTTCTCGCGACATCGAGGATGGCTCAGATGCTGAAGGAAGAGATGGCTACTTCTGGCAGTGCTTCTTCCTCGCTGTAATCACGAACCCTTCTCGCAGGCAAGGTGCTCTGGCTTTCCTGTCTCGTAAGCTTCCCAATTTTACCCCGTCCGACACATCCCTGGACTCGTCCCAGGCTGAAGACCGCCCTCTGCCTCTGGCTGCCCAAGCTGCCATCAACCCTGAGCCTGGCCTGCTTGTGCGATGCTTCGCCGCTGGTCTTCAAGATTCCCAGATTCTCGTGCAGCGTGGCTTTCTTGATCTGCTTGTTACACATCTGCCTCTCCACTCACCTGTCTTCCGCAATCACGTCCGACCCAAAGACATGGTATTGATCACTACTGCTGCCGCAAATTGTGTATTGAGGAGAGACATGAGTCTGAACCGTAGGTTGTGGTCGTGGTTCCTCGGTCCTGATCCCACAGCTTCAGAGGCTGAAGACGGTGCACCCCTCTCGCCTACAGACTCGCGTGGTAATGTTTCCCAAAAACAGGCTCTGTATTTTCAGAAGCACGGAGCAGCATCTCTCGAGAAGAGCATCATCAGTATGCTTGCTCAGCAAAGTACCCATCCAACTGGCCGTGCCAAGCCCTTCCGTGTATGTCTCTCTTTGATGGACCGCTGGGAAGTTGGCGGCTTGATCGTGCCAAAAGTTCTGCTTTCCGCTCTCCAAAATGCATATGAGTACAGCCAAGCCAGTTCACCGGCGCAAGTTGAAGAAGTCATTCGCAGTGCGAGCCTCTTCTTCGATGGCGTTGAGAGTAGTTTGATATGGTCACGCCTCATCAGTGTGCTGCTGTCTTCTTTCGACCTGCGACAATCTGCCGAAAAAGAGTCGTTGCGTGGTCTTGAATTTCTCCACTTCGTCATTGATCGCTTCGATGTGCGTGATGAAGAGATGCTTTTGCGTCACATTCCAAACACTCTCCTTATCCTTCTCTCCCGTCTTGCTTCTATCTTGAGTGAGAAGCAGGTCGCGTCAGAGCGCTTCATGATCCTTGTATTGAGCTTCGCGCAAAGGTTGTTGCGTCTTCTGCCTCCGCGTGCCTTTGAGCGAGACAGAAAAGATGAGCCTCATCAACCTGTTTGGGAATCTGGCAGCGGCCCTTCGGTGATCAAGTCACTAACGCAACAATACATCAGAGAGGACTTCGAAGACAACGTCACGGATATCGAGACGCATGATCGACGAAGAACTGCTGAATACATGCTACAAAGTGTCGTCGAAGTTTTGAAATTGGCCTTGACAACGAATACTTTCACTAACCAGCTGGGTCTGATCACGGATTGTTTCGTTAGCATCATTGCCAAGACACCCGACTCCCAGGCCTTCCGCGAAGCAGATATCTACGACACATTCAGACAGGCACTTGACAAGGAGAGCCTTCTGCAAGATTCTTCTACCGAGCAATCATCCTTCTTGGTAATCAGCTCGATCATGTCAGTGGTAGTTGCCAGTGTTGCCGGAAACCAGTCGCAGTACTTCAGTCATGAACAGATCATGGACCTTCATACCAACATTCTCAACGGTATCTGGCATCATCTCTCACCATTCAGACCAAAATATCATGTGGAGGCCGTAAGATTGATATGGCAGCTGGAAAGCTTGACTAAAACCGAACATCAGGTCGAAGCCCGGTTGGCCTTACTCGTGAGTGATCAATCAGAGGTAGACGGTCCAGAAATAGCCTCCAGATTTACAGTGCTTTGGGAGCATACCATGCAGAGCTTCAACCTAAGATCGGAAGGCTCCGGAAGGCCTTTGTCTCGTAGGCCTAGCGTCATGCCTACCACAGGCGAGCTTGGTGGTGATGTCGATCCAGAGAGAGTTCTGACAAGACCTTTGCTACTACTCTTGGACTCATTGAATGCCGAGGGCACAGGTGCAGCTGACGTTATCCGATCTTGGCTACAAAGTCTATCTAGCCTTGACAGAGTTTTCTACATCATATGCTCTAAGCTACAGAAGGACATGGACAGCTTCGCTCACGAAGCAGGGAAGAAAGAAGCCAGGCACCGAACACGAAGAAACGCCGAGCAAAGCCTGGACGGTGTCTACTTCTGTCTTCAGCACTTGCGAAACCTCTTACGCGATCCTAACGAGCACATGTGGCTTACTCTTTCGAATCTTCAGCTCGACTTTTCAAGCACTCCCCGGACTGGAATATCGAAGACTGGTGCGATTGAGTTCCTATCAAGGACCTGTTTGAAGACTCTTGCTTTGCAAGGACACTCGGCTCCCCAAACTTTACAGCATGCGTCGTTGGCTATACTTCAGACTCTACTTGGATGTCCCGATGCATCCATCTTGAAACAGATGGAGATTGAGGATGCATTGATCGGAACGCTAAGCAAGGCCCTCAAAGGTCCGATCGGAGCGCTCCAGACGGTTTACCTCGAAACGATATCTAGAGCTCTCAGACTACGAGCAGCACCAATGCAAAGCACGCTTGCGCTACCCCGAAGTCCACTCGCCTCTCGCCGACCTTCGCTTGCCTTGGAAGTTCCAGAGAGAATACCACAGTCAATAGTTTCTACGCCACCACCAGAGCTTTTGAGCTGTCTCCGTACCGGTCTGTCATCACCGTCGAGTCGCCTGTTCCTCGAACATTGGGTCGGTTTTCTCGATCAAGTCTTGCCTCTCTATGCAGATGCTGTCTTTGCCAACTTGCTGCCACTTGTCGAGTGTATATGTAAGCAAGTATCGACTGCTTTCCGATATGTGAAGCACATTTCGCACTCGACGCACGAAAGAATTGAGTCCGTGCCTATATCAACACTATCAGCACTACTGCATGGACTCGAGCTCGTCCTTGCTCATGTCCATCGCCAGTTTCAGAGTGAAGAAATCGCTAGCCCTGTACCGAAGTCTCCTGAGCCATCGCAAGGCTTCTTTGGTAACATCTCTGGCGTTTTTGCGCAGGATGGACAACATGTACCTCCAAGCAAAACTAGTCGCATAAACAGCAGACTCACCATGATATTGTCATTCCAAGACGCCATTCGAATCTGCTTCTCTATCTGGGCATGGGCAAGTAATGAAAGTGGCCGATCAGACGCTACGTGTGCAGCAACAATTTCGTTAAATGCACTGAAGTTGAGAAATCGTACAAGAAAAATTCTTGAAAACTTATTCGCGGCTGAAGAGCTGGAATGTCTCGAGACTTTAGCTTTGATCTGGTCTCGACCAAAGCCTTCCAAAGAGACCGAGTCTGCAGCTGTTTTTGATTTGCTACTGGTCTTGGATGGTTCCCGACCCAAGAGCACAGTACCGGTTATCATCAATGCCCTCTACAGTCGGACAAATATTGATGCTTTGGACATTGGACGTAGGTCAAGTCTAACGTCCGATCTGTCCACAGCCGAAGTTGCCGCCTTTCTGCTAAGCTATGCACGCGCAATCGAGGACGATGCCACCGATGAGATATGGAGCGAGTGTATGATCTTCCTGAGAGATGTACTCTCGAACCCACTGCCTCATAGGCAGATACTGCCGTCTCTCCTGGAGTTTACAGTCTTGCTCGCTGAGAAGATTGACAACACCAACTTCGGTGAACTGCGTAAGATGCGCCGCGAACTAGGCGACATCTTCCTCCGATTGCTGACCGCAACATTCACTGCACGGCCACTTGCGTCTATTCTTGAGACCCCGGCGACTGGGTCGCAACTTCCCACTGGAGCTACCGATCTCATTCACAGCCTTCTCTATGTTACGCCAAGACTCTCGATTGTTTTGCAAAGTAATGACAGGGTTCAGAGTGCTGTTAACACCATATCAAGCAACGTCATGACGCCAGCGTTCCACGCAAAGGCATTCCCTGAAAACATCACCAAGGACCTATTGAAGCTTTTCGAACACGTCGCCCAGCAAGGGCCGACATCCAAGCAATGGAAGAAAGACATTGCAGATGCATTCAACAACCCTCGACTGTTGACATGTTCTGCAGAGCTGATGCACGATGGATGGTATCCTGTCCTGCGCAAGTGGGCGCTCAGTGACAAGGACCGTCTCCCTGAGCTTCTGTCTAGAATCACCGCTCCCTCAACAGCCGGAATTATGTTCGGTGTCGGTGCGAATGCAGCACGCCTCGAAGCCGATCGAAGGACGCAGCTCACTCTACGCAAGACAATGCTCCTCATGCTGGCCTGCGAGCAAGACATCTTCGTGGGTAACTTGACACAAATCTTGGACAAGCTCGTCGACCTGTGCACAGCCGACTCCTCTTCCTCGCCATCATCTACCACAAGGGCGGAAATCTTCATGGTCTTCCGCGCGGTGATGCTCTCATTTTCGCCGATACATCTATCCGCCGTCTGGCCCGTTCTCAACGCAAATCTGCAAAAAGCAATTACTGCATGCCTGCCCGGCGGTCATGACCAGGATATGTACAGCAACCTCTCGCTCTTGCAAGCCTGTAAGCTCCTCGATCTGCTGACTACTCTATCACCCGACGAGTTCCAACTGCACGAGTGGCTCTACATCACCGACACCATCGATGCCGTATATCGACCCGTCGATCTCAACCCAGTCGCCTTGACCGACGAAGCAGCCGAAGCCCTAGGCATGGAAACCTCTGAACATTCCGCCTTCACACCGCCGACCACGAGCAACAATTCGACCAACGAAGCGGGGACCAGAGCACTGTTCTTGAGAGGTTCCGCCATGGACGGCGCAGACACAAAGGCGATGGCCAGAGACGACTTTTTGCGCAGCGTGCTGCAGCCTTTCTTTAGCCAGTTGAGCATGTACTCGTACGAGGCTACGTATAGTATGGGTGTGCCGGATGTGGAGTCGTGCAGGCGGTCTTTGCTGGAGGATGTATTGGATGAGAGCACTATGGCTTGAAAGAATGGGAACATTGGTGATGATAGCAGATAACGCTACTCGAACGATGATTTCTTTACTTTTCTTGGTCTTGATGTTGGTTTGTGCATGATTACTGCGTGATTGGAAGAAGTTCGGTCTTTGTGTCGTCGCCAGTCAATCGTGTATCTTCGTCAAAGCAAGGGCAGAGTCAATGGACGTGTGACCATGTTCCGACGAAATTCTGACTTGTAGTTCAATTGCCCTTCACAGCATCACATCGCCAATTGAACGCAAGCCAACTTCTCAGCAGTAGTTTTAAAGTCTTACAGAAGCTCCTTCTTGGTCAAGCAATCCCTTTACACAAGGCTATGCGACGATTTGTATCATGACGACCCAAGCGCAGGGTCATACCAACAACAACCAAGCTGAGCTTTTGGGGGAAACTCGGACAACTCTTTCGGGTTAAACTTGGGCGAGGGTTGAGGAAAGAGGTATTGTTGACTCGACATTTGAAATATAGAACATCAAGGCAAACCGTGTGTTTCATGAACCTGCAAGATGAAGCGAGGGTATTCCGAAAGCTCTCAAGGTCTAAAGTTGTGATGTTTGCAATGGAGTCGATAGAGACCATAATCCACGTCACGGCTCGTGAGGACGTGTACGTGTACGTGTACTGTACTCGAGTATACCTGATCCGAAGTGAGTAGTTTGTATGCGATTGAATTTGAAGACCTGAGGTAAGAAAGCCATCTAGATCGCGCGGGACGATCTCGCCTATAGGCGAACCCAACAAACTATCAAGGGGTTGCGTGTGTTTTATGGCCGTATGGAGCCACCGTGAAGCCATAGAGTCTGCTCCTCGGTATTCGGCAACACGATTTGTTTAGAGGTCTCGTTCTTGAGGGCCCCGGACAACGTGCTGGACTGGACGTATCTTGGAGCCGTGCGTGGGAGACAAGCGAGCAGGCGCAACAGTCAGCCCATGCGTTTCTGCTTTCTTGGTGGCTCTCGTTATTCACGCTCATTGAGATTAGCAGAGAGAGCTCGAGCGCGAACGATCGCCTCGATGTGCCATTTGATCCCAAGATAGGTATTCTTTTGTGGTGTTGGTTCGGCGTTTTGGCCAATCAGAACTCAGACTGGACCGAAGAGCATATATGCAGCATTCCATCGTTTCTTGCTACCTTATCAGAGCCGAGTGCCGCAAGTCGGGACTCGGTCAGAACCATGGAAAGTCGGCATCGAAGGGGGTGTGGGTAGGTAAAAGCGCCTCGCAACATTGCACCCTGATGGGAAGCTCGGATTCTGCATAATCCTTCTCGGACACGAACGCGACCGAGCGGAGCAAACCAGGGTCCGGTATGGCAGCCTACAACTTTTGGGAAAGGCAACTATTAGACGATCGTTGTCAGAAATGGATTAGAGAAACGGGCGGTGCGCTCCTCCACGACCCTTGGAACACCCCTGGTTTTCGTCTGTCGATTCTCGAACTCTTCGAACTCTGGGGCGACGGATTTGCGGGTGCGGATGTTCGTCATTTTCCAGCAGAGCATTTTCGGAAGTTGAGGCAGGCCGATGCCCGAGACAGCATCTCGTATCTAAAGCGAGATGTCCTTCTGCAGAAACTCTGTGGCTTGCGTTTTTGACAAGCACGCTATGGAAGGTTCCTAGAAAGCAAAACGGAAGTCGCAGCCGAGTGTAGCATCAAATCCAGTTCACACACTGCGACAGCATGTGTGGAGACGAGACCGGCGATTTTTCGCCAGCATCAACAGGTGCTCGGATCCTCGATTGTAAGCAGAGATGCACCAAGAGCTTGAATGCGACACGCGACGACAAAGTGTCGAATCATATGACAATAAGACCGCAGGTACAAACCAGGATTGGCAGGGCTACAGGTTGCTTGGCATGCCATGGAAACAGTGCAGTGCCCCACGACCGACAAGCCAAACATGCTTCGAGTTCTGGAGGATGCTGATGAGCCACGAAGATTACAGGATCCTTGTATGTACTCATACATGGAACCTTGCTGCCTGCCGCCTTCACAGCGCCTTGTCGCGACTGTCAATACATCGCTCAATGACATTCACCGGTTCTGCGAGGTATTAATCAAAATCCGAGCAAAAAAACAGCAAGAAGGATTTCAATATTTGAGTATCGCGAACGATTGCCTCGGAAGGCCAACAGCCCTGAGATCGAAGGTGCTGCTGCACCTTTAAATCGACGGTGACAAGCTTTGGCCGTATCGTTAGCCCACCGTTGCATGACTCGGCGGGTCCTGCCCTCGCTTTTCTAATGCTCCCGGTTCCGATCCATCGGCCGAATTTGTCCTTGAGCTTGTTTCCATCATGATCTCGAGTCTGACCAAGCAATCGGCTGCAATCTAAATCCTGCCTCCGCGGACTGAAACAGTTTGACAATTAGTCAGGCCATACAATTTTAACAGGCGTTTACCATGTGGCCTCCAATGAGATAGCGTCATCATGTATTCCTGCCAACGCTTGGTGACCCATCCTCGACATACATATATCTGATGCGTTCCCACGTCACGCAGGCTGAACCCGCGTTTTATGTCAAGCGCCGACCACATCTGACCAACTAGGAATATATCTAGAAGCCGCTCCTTGGCTTAATCTGTGTCTTACTCCAGCCTAGTCATCATCTCTTCTCCACTACAACACCATTGACATAACACTGCCCATCCTCTACACCATGCCACCAGCAGCTGTCCGCAGGACGTCCTCTTCAGATTCGACAGACAGCATAAGAAAGCGTGTCGGCAAGGCCTGTGATAGATGCCGCCTCAAGAAGTCCAAGTGTGATGGCAGTCATCCATGCACTAGATGCAAGGCTGACAATGCCATTTGCGTCTTCGGCGAGAGAAAGAAGTCTCACGACAAGATCTACCCCAAAGGGTTCGTGTCTCGTTTCTAAGCAAGCTTGACACAGAACTAACTGTGTGCAGATACGTAGAGATGCTCGAGCAACAACAAGCACAACTGGTTGCTGGCCTCCAAGAAACATACCGTCGTCTTGTCGATGCAAATGTCTGGCCTGGAAAACCTCTTTCTGAAGCTAGTGGACAACCTCTTACTCATGATATTCTCGCAAGACTGGACCTTCTGGAACCCAAGAACGATGGTAGCGGAGAGCATGAGCACTTCGAAGAGGATTGCCAGAAGCTACAGCAAAGATTGATCTCAGAGGGTGCTTCGTTCATCGCCAGAAGAAACTCCAGCGGCTATGAATCAGATCACAGTCTTCCTCGCAAGCATGCTCGCACATCTTCTCGCTCGAGCGTACACAGCACACCGATACCGACCAATGCAGCGCCAGTCTTCGATGAGAAATTCACATTCCATCAGAGTGCTTCGCCATCACCAGTTTCCCACAGCCCAGTATCCAAGATGTCACAACTGCGATCGCCGATCAAGCCTTCACCGCTGCATAACGAAGCCATCAACAATGACGACTACCTTCTACCATCCTGGCCAGACCAGTTCCCTGGATTATCAGCTGCCGAACTCATGCGATCGCAAGTTGCAATGCAGGTGCCGACACTCCAAGATGGCTTCCAAGCTGCCATTGCCTATTGCAATGCGTTTGAACCTCAACTAGAATACGACAACATGATGCCTTTCGGCAATTCAAGTTATGCCACACCAGCACAAGGATTCGGAGCCTTCAACACCCAAGATTGGACGAGCGAACCAATGGAAGTCGACTTCAGCAAGTTCGTTCAAGTGTCGACGTGATCCGGACGTCAGCAATGTATCTTTATTACTCTAATTATTGCCTTTTCTGGATTGGTCACCACATGCGGCTCAAACCACAAAAGGATTTACGGTTGAGATGTCAGTCAAGGCATCTCACAGGTCACGATCAACATGTCATGCAATTCACAAATGCGAGCCTTCTTGAGGCATTGGAGTCTTTGTTCGCTAGTGAGCGAATTGACAGGGGTGTAATGTCGGGCTGCGAACAAGAGCGGGCGATGGCGCACATGAGGAGTTTATGGACTTGGGTCCTCGGCACAAAACTATGTATTGGTCAAAAGGTGTATGATAGATGTTCAACTAGACGATCGTTCAGATCTACATGACAAATTCGATGTTACATTCACATTTATTTTCATGGACATTGTTCTTCAGACAAGCGACGCAAGGATGACTGTATTGTAGTTCAGCGGACCTGTGTCCGTTATCTAGGAGTGCGAGGCCGACGAACGCACAGCCACACGCGGAGATGTCGTAGTTCTTGGTCTGCTGATCCCTTGCATGGAATATTTCGATTGCAAAAAGCGCATGTCTTCATCGAGAAGGGACTGGCCATCAGAACAATATGGTGGCTGCCGCAGCAGCTGCAGCTGTCATCGACAAAATCGTTCCTCGGAGCTAACTTCCAGATGAGTTTGATGTGGACGGACTTACTGGATTATATCCGACATGCAGATCGATGATCAATCATCGGTCCATTCTCCCTTATCGCCTTGCTTTTCCTCCACTGATCATGGGAGCATCATTATTTTGCTGCGATTATGAACCGCTTTTGAACCGCTTTTGAATCTTCAAGCATGAATGAAGGTTGAATCCAGCGCCTTATTCGCTGCCGTATGAGAGGTGCCTCGTACGCGTGTAGCTGATACGGGCTTGTTGCCGAGAAAGAGTGGAGTTTGCCAATGCCCACAAACAAAAGCCGTGCCGTATCACAAATACGCATCCTTGCTGGTGAGCCACATTTTCTGAAGTCCTGCAGACCAGCCACCTTGGCAGCAACTGTGTCGCGCAACAGCGCTTGTCAAAGCAAACTCTCTCTTCATCCCTTCGTCTTGCTTGCTGTCGGATTGACCCAAAACTATCATGCATTACTACTGTCAAGGCTGTTTTCACGTGAGGTTGTCGAGTACGTGATATGGAAAATTAGGCTAAAGAGTGGCTCGAGTACCCCTCCACTCGAGCCCCCACCAAAGCTCACCCCGCCTAATAGCTGCCAGGCTGTGTGATGAGGCAAGAATCCTGTTTAACCGTGGTTGCAAGATATTATTGTCCACACGTGTCGCTTTGATTCTTTCTTTTCTCACTCCCTCTTCACATCTTCATCAACACAGCAAAATGTCAGCCGAAGACGCATTCACATTCCTGCCGCAGGGCGCCATCATTCAGGAGTTCCGCGTTGCGGGGCATAACATTGTCCAAGGTTTCCCTACCGCGGAGCCCTACAAGACCAAGAACTCTGCCTACTTTGGTGAGACGATTGGACGTGTCGCGAATCGCATCAAGGATGCCAAGATCCAGAGCTTGAATGGAAAATCGTATCAGCTTACGGCAAACAACGGACCCAACGCCCTTCACGGAGGCCCAGCTGGCTGGGGAAAGAGAACATTCGATGGGCCTACCCCCGTCAACAGGAATGGAACAGAAGCCGTTCAGTTCAAGTACCTCAGCAAGGACGGCGAGGAGGGTTACCCTGGAACTGTGGAGCTCCGTGTCTGGTACATCGCAAGCAAGAAGAACGATGATGGTGTAGAGAAGACGCAACTCGAGATCGAGTACGAGGTTGAGCTTGTCGGCGACGAGGTTGATGAGACGTTAGTTTCGGTTACCAACCACAGGTAAGTCTCCTTGAATGCTTGTCAAGACCAAGGAATTGACGAAAATCCACAGCTACTTCAACATCTCCGGACAGGACGCGATCGAGGGCACAGAAGCAACTCTGATGACCGACCAGTTCATGGTCGTAGACGATACAGACATTCCGACTGGCGAGATCAAAGCTTTCCCTGGTGTCGAAGCCGCGAAGGTCTTCACACTAGGTGCCGTCGACCCCGATATCGACCACTGCTTCGTCATCAACACTGATGCTTCAAACGTACCCCTTGACACAAGATCCGAGACTATGCGCAAGCTGTGCTCGTTCTACCACCCCAACACCAAGCTTCACTTCGAGGCACTCAGCACCGAGCCTGCCTTCCAGTTCTACACTGGCAAGTACATTGACATTCCGGCTGTGGACGGCGCACCAGCACGTGGTGCTCGCGCCGGCTTCTGTGTTGAGCCCAGCCGTTACATTGATGCTGGAAACAACAACAAGTGGAAGAAGATGGTTCTCCTGAAGAAAGGACAAACCTACGGAAGCAAGATCATCTACCGTGGATGGAAGGAGTGATTGCCGCCATTGCGCGTGGTTTGACCCCAAATAGCGACACTTCCGGAGGGCCAGGGGGGAAGGGCTGCCATGTACATCATAATTCTATATCACGAATCTTTCACGGATATTCCCTTTGATCGAATACTTGAGAGCCTTTGGTCAGTGCATCCACGGTTTGCAATAACCTGGAAGTTACCGCTGCTTTGTCATTCTAGCAAGCAATTTCCTCTTTAAGAACTAAAATCGTTTAAGGTATGGATATCTTCTTCTCCTAGACACATCCAGTCGGCTGCACTTGCACCAAAACATGCCCCTTGCCTGTTCCTTGCGGAGCCCACAAAATGACATTTGCTATCCGATCTCAGAGTAGTGGTCTCAGCCCCTTGTTTTAAGTCAGACCAATCCAACGATGGTGGCCTTTTCCTTGACAATTTATCATTGCCGTATCTTCACTTGACTGCTGCCGAAAGTCAATGATAATTGACTTTTTCCATCCGTCGCAAGAGACGCTGTTCAGGTCCATAGCGGGATGCGACAGACAACTCTTATGTATGTGTGTGTGGAGACCATCACAGCGACAGGAAACCAACACTGATCGACGAGAGATGCGTTGGTTCTCCTCGCTGGCCTATGCTCTGGGTGTTTTTAATAGTCGGACGCCACCAACACCGACTCTTTAAGCATACCGTTAGCTGCCCCCAACGGCCTTCAAAGAAGCGAGAGAACGCAAGTCTAACTCCATCTATTCTAAATCTCGAGTCATTCGAAAGACCACAACTTTTCTTCTGGTGACGTTGGCATAGTTACGGCATCCAAGCAAGGAACACAAAGTCTACCCCATCCACCGACGATTCTTCCAGCAATTGAAGTTTGGGATGGCTCAAAGGTCTACGAGTAGCTAGGGCAATGGACAAGTTTCGGCTAACCCGAGAATCGGCCATCATGTCGCACAGCAAAATGCATGTGTTGGTACATGTTGTCTACCGGCGATCATCCTTTCAAAGGAATAGCTTCACAAGTCATCCTTCTTTTTGCACTTCGCTAACCTGGCCGCGTTTGATACACATCTTACCAGAAACCAAGGCTCTGAGCGCGCAGACTAGCGACTATGATTGCAGATCGCAAGCTCTAGAACCATACCATCGCTATCACCTCCTATCCTTGATGCCTACTTACTAAACGCATCGCACGCATACCCAACGGTCAACGTGTTACTCATCTATCGAACAACAGCTCGTCTTCCCATTCGAGCGAGCAAGCAAGAACGAGCTTTGTCGACACAAACATTGGCAACCAAAGTAGAGAGGCAGGTGACGTCAAAGATCGTCCGCGGGCACTAAAAAGGGAGATCGTCATGATCGTCCTCGGTTCTCGCCTTAGCTTGTACTTTTGGGGGCACCACCTCACATGGCAGACAGACTCCACCTGTTTGTACACCACGTTTTGAGTTGCTGCATGGCCACGCATTGGCAGCGTGGCCGCTAGGCTTGTTTTTTGATAGTATCTTGTCAGCTAGTATCTAGATAGTACTATGATACTTACATGCTACTAACCCCCCTTAGTATCACCGAGGTATGGCCGATGCACGCCTCCCCCGCGCTACCCGCTCGCCGTACTACCGAGGGTCGATTTTGGCTAGTATTCTAGCTTCTAAGGGTACGGAACTTAGGTAATTTTGGGTAAAATTAGGCAAATTCTTATTTTTCGTACTATAGAGATTTTTTAGTCAATTAAGACTAATTTTGCAAGTTGTCGTCTATATAGATTAATTCCCTTAGTTAAGCGTAGCTATTAACAAAGCTCTAGCTTAGCTCTACTAATAGCTATCGCTCGTAGATAGGTATAGGGGGCCGAGTTAACTAAGTTAGCATAGAGAAGGTAATAAATTAAGGCATCTAAGAGGGAGTTAGATACTAAGAGGGCGCTAAACTACTAATTAAGAACTACGTGTCGGTTAGAGGGCAGGAAATCGGTAAAAACTAGCTATATATGTCGCGCTAGAAAGGCTAAGATTAAGTCGCTAGTATTAATAGCTATTAACTAGAGGGCTAGGAGGGGGTTGTCGGTAGAAGTGGCGCGGATTAAGAGGGTTAAGAGGAGCTTACTCGCGCGCTACGTACTAGAGTGTCTAGAATTAGGGTCGCTCTATCGTATAGCTGCTTTCTCTTACGTAAATTTCGAGGGTTCTTAGGTGCTTATTACGTTATAGGAGTAGGAATTACCTATAGAAGAGTTAGTTAGCGCGCTAGAGGAGGTAGAGAAGGCATAGCGCGAGCTCTAATATCTTCGCGAGGGAACTCGAGCTAGTTATTAATACTTAGAGCTGCTAGAATAATAGCTACAGTCTGCTTAATAACGTCATTAATAGCAACTTAGTTAAGCTTTTTAATATGCTAGCGCTTAACTACTCGAAATTCGCGTGATTTTTAAGGGTTAGTAAGGGCATAGTACTTCTTAACTCGCCTCTTAAGCTATAGCTGCTTCTAAGTAGGAGTAAGAAGCTCTTAGCGACGGTTAAGAGCCCTTAAATTCATGTAAATTAAGCATAGCATTAATGTTACGCGGGTCGATATACGCGCTCTAAAGCGGTTCTAAAGGTAATTTATCGCTAAGAACGACCTTTTAGATAGCACTAAGTTTACTAGAGTCTCTATAAGCCTTAGCGTAAGCTTAGCAAGCTCGTAAGCGCTATATATATACGTAACTAACTAGAAGGCTAATAGATTAAAGCGTAATTCATTACTCTAGAGCTCCTTACGAGCAAAAATTCTAGTACGCTTACGGTAGTTATTAAATTAAGCCTAAAAATTGCCTCTCTTAAGCTCGCTAACGTAGTAATCGATGAACTTAACGGCGCGTATAGCGCTTAGCTTATGCTACTAAGGGTAATCGAGCTAATAGTTAAGAAGTATAGCGGCATAGT
>SWBF01000085.1:0-105489 GCA_023848595.1 Aureobasidium sp. EXF-10727
CTGGGCATCCCGTCCGCTCTGCCATACATAAGCAGTTGAACGGCAGATTAGTACTACGGTGGGTGACCACGTGGGAATCCCTGCTGCTGTACGTTTTGTCCTTTTGCTCGTCGTTTGGAGATGGGTTGAACAACGCTCAGCAGGTCGTTGAGTGGCTTCAGGTCAGATGGCTGGAGTCTGCCTACCAAATTGACATTCTCTTGCTCCATCCGTGTTAGGAAAACTATTGCGGAGAATGGATGCCGGTGACTCTGTTCGACCACCTCTATTACTATCCCAACTGTTTGTTTTGTTCAACTTCTGAAAGGCGAAACTCGTCATAACCTCGAGCTCCTCTACAGCAGTGTTTCTCTGTCTTTCTATTCATGTAAGTAATGAGTTCGCAGCGGTGGAAAGCTGCCGAACGGTTTATCAATCATCAGACGATAAAGAAGATTGATCCGTATCTACACTTGGTAATGTAGGTCATTGCGATTACCAACATTCGAGCAGCTGTTGTTGCTTACTGTCGTTCGATATCGAGATTGTTGGGATCGATGTTAAGTACCTTCGTCGTGGATCCATGCTGTCAATGAGTCAAGTCACTGTATTGATCAATGAGGGTTTTATCTAATTTTTGACCATAGTCTAGAATCTGTTGTAAGGTTATCTAGATAGACTTACTCAGAATCCGTCTTCTTTCCGTTTTCCTATCACATCCTTCTCTCGCTATCTTCGATCCATCTCCCTCGCCGAAATGCCGGTAAACGAATGTGAGAACTTCCTTGACGAGCCCGCTGACGGCGCTCTTGAGCTCTATCGTGGGGCCCTGTGCTACCAAAAAGTGATCCAACAGGTCTACAAGTGCTAATATGTTGCGCTGATTGGCGAACTTCTCTACATTCTCTTGGCCTCATTACATGGTACAGTACGATGTTGAATCCGAATAGTACATATCATCTTTGACATTGTTATCATACTCTAATTCTATTCATACAAAACAGCAAAAAGACTTCATCATTGGTATTCGCTTTTATCCTTTCCTCAATTTAATGCTAGAAATGTACCATCGTCAGACCAGCAGCGCGAACAACAACTCTAGACTGTCCCAGACTTTTCATCCTCGTCCTTTTTACCCCGAACACAGTCCCTCGAAACCCGCACGCAAGCAGCCGTAATCGCAAACCCAACAGCAGCACTAGCAGCAGAAAACAAAAAGCAGTTGCGGTGACCACGGAGCCGGTCATCAAGACTGGGATCCTGGCCTTCGGTCAAACTCTGCACGATCTGGGTGATGGCGAGGGAGAACGCAATGCCGAGGTTGACGGTCGTGCTGTTGACGGCTCCGGCGAGTGCCTGCTGTTTTAATGGGGCCAGGCTGCACAAGACGATGTTGGTAAAGTTGTAGGTGATGTCGATGCCCACTGTACAGCAGATCATGGCTGGAAACACAAAGGGCCAGTAGCCCATGGAGGTGTCGCCGAGAGCCAGTAGGAGAGGAGCTGCCACCCAAGCCGCACTCGAGACGAGCATGGTGTAGATGGGAGGGATTCTGTGTATGACCATGCTGGTGACGATGCCGCAGATCACGCCGCCGACAGCCATTGGTAGGAACCATACAGCCAGACGAACACCAGTAACGCCGTATGCCAGATTGAGATGGCTGGTGGCTGTGAAGAGCCACGAACCAAAGCTGCCGTAGAAAAACACACATGCTATGAGGAGCGGCTTGACGGACTTGCGTGCAAAAAAGTCCTTTGGCAACAGCGGACATGTGGCTACCCAGCCCTCAATGTAGAGCGCAACTGCTAGACACGCAAGGCCGATGATGAATGGGACCAGGACACCTGCAGTCAGCCAGGTCTTTGGCGAGGCAGAACTAGCGGCTAGAGCGTAAGCGACAAGAATCAGACCAGAAGTGATGGAGGCAGCGCCACGCCAATCCATGGTGAGGTTGAGTTCCTGCCTTTCCGGACGGTCCGAGGGAACCGAGAGATACGCAGCGACCAAAGCCACGAACGCCATGATGGCTGCAATCCAGAACCACCAGTTCCATTGCTCTGCTGGAAGCACGGCAGCGGCCATGATACCAATAAAGAATCCGAGAGGTGAACAGGCTGCGTAGATGCCCATGATGAAGGTCTTCCGAGGACCGTTTGGGTAGATGGCTCCGAACAAAGCAAAGCTGCTTGGTGTATAGGCGGCGATGGCCAAGCCTTGCATGGCTCGACAGATGTTGATGACCATTAGACTTTCACTGAACCCAGCGACGACCGACCAGATACAAAGCCATAGTATGGCAATCATGAAGACGGGGTATCCGCCGTACTTGTCCGACAGGCGTGCAGTAAAGCACAGGGTTGAGCCAAGCAGCAGCGACAGAACAGTTGCCGGCCAGAAGTCTGAAGTCTCACCATTCGTGAATTGTGAAAGTAGCGTTGGCAGCACCACCGCAAAGCCACTAATCATATACTCCTGCCTCAAGTTAGCACTTCTCAGGATGTCGCAGTGGTAGGCGTACTTACTGCGATGAGCTGCGATAGCGCCATCGAAAAGACGAACGCACATTCGGCGGCGAGTGACCGAAATCCTCGATGGTCTTTGATACTGGCAGCGTATGATGAGCCGACCTCCGAAATGGTCACCGACAGACCAGCCTCCTTCTCTTGCTTCAGAGCTTCCTTGTACTCCAGAATGCTTTCTAAACTCGAGACTCGCCATATCAACGGAAACTTTGGGAGTGACGACTGTCTGGGAGACAAACTTGGCGATGAGGGTGGTGCGAGAGGTATCTCGACGTATGGTGCATCATGTGTGGTATCCATGTCTTTGGGATGAGCGTCCATGCTGAGCGTGTACTGTGTCTTGTCTCGGGCCATGTTATACGTCCAAGTTGTAGTAAGGAAAGAAAGGTCGAAAGAACAGCACTTGTACTCAGAAAACAGACTGCAAAAGAGATTTTGATGATGAGTCTTTCCAATGAGTCCTTTGAAAGAATGTGCTCAAATAGCAGAATTGCAGGACTTTTTCAGGATATGACTGGCTTCAAGAACGATTCTCTCAAATGAACTCAAGACGAACAAAATGACAACAGGACCGTCTTCAAGACTGGCAGTTGCCAAAGGTGGTCCGGAGCTGAAGTCCCAAACGAGACAATGATTAGAACATAAAACCTTACGCTGTCGTTGCTTTCGACAACAGATACAAACAAAACAGCCCTTATAACGAGGTACCTAACTGCTTACCTACCCGTAGCCTACAATAGCTGCATGGCACCTCGGACACAGCTCCAAAGAATGAGAGCTATACGATCGTGATGCCGCGGGCTGTGTCTGTGTTTGCACAACGATACTTTTGGTTCGCAAACAGTCGTTGATTGTGGTTAGACCGCAACCTCCACCATGGGCAGAGGCTGACAATTGCTTTTTCACTCGGTTCTCGGACTCTCGTTTGGGGTAATAGGTGCATATAATTGTCTCAAAGGGGCGCAGCTCGGCGACTCGTAGGGCTGCATGGATTGATCGATCTGTTTGCTGTTCAGCCAGCCACTTCTGCATGACATCTCAGAGTGTCCTAGTAGCTGGGACGGCCGTGTGTCACTTTTGATCTACTGTATTGCTTTATAACATCATCCCTTACGTCGAGTAGGGTGTGGTGGTCCATCGAGCCGTATCAAGGCCGTCTGGCCACCACAAAGAGACGTGTCGCTGGCAACAGAAATATGGTATTCAAGAAGATGAGAAGAAAGCTGCAAGCAAAAACGCGGGGAGGATCAGCGCCGCGGGTGGCTTGCCGCAACTCTGTTGCCAACAAACATCTCCTTTTCTTGGACCAGCTTCGACACCCAGCACGTGGTATCGCTAGGTACGTAGCACCTCTTTCAGCCGAGACCCGGCTAGTCCTTCAGCTGACCACTCTTGCAGCAATATCAAACGGTGGGGTGCCGTCGCGACAAACACAAAAGTCACTGGTCATGGACGTCTTCCAGAAGTGTCTGGCTATTGCCAAGGACCCGTGGCATACCAGATGGATATGTCCACTGCTGCTGCTAGCTGATGCAGGCCTCACGGCATTGATCGTGTGGAAAGTCCCATGTATGAGCACTCTTCAGCAGCAAACAAACCCTCCTGAATCCAAATTCTGATGTGCTGCAACCTAGACACCGAGATCGATTGGACAGCCTACGTGGAACAAGTCACACAATATCTTGCAGGAGAGCGCGACTATACCAAGATCCAGGGAGGCACCGGGCCTCTGGTTTATCCCGCGGCTCATGTCTACATTTACCAGATCCTATATCGGTTCACCGATCAAGGGATCGATATCCCGTTTGCACAGATCATCTTTGGCGTCCTCTATCTCATGACGCTTGCTGTGGTTATGGCATGCTACCGTAATGCAAAGGTTAGTCAAGCTTTTCTTCCATCAAGGTTCAAGCAAGATCGCTGATGCTGTTGACAGATACCACCCTACGTCTTTCCGATGCTCATCTTGTCCAAGCGCATGCACTCCATCTTTACGCTGCGCTTGTTCAATGACTGCTTTGCCGTCTTCTTCTTCTTCTTGGCCATCTACTGCTACCAGAAGCGATGGTGGATCGCTGGCTCGGCGATTTACTCGATTGGGTTGGGGGTCAAGATGAGTCTATTGCTGGCACTTCCTTCTGTCGGGATTGTGCTCCTGCAAGCAATCGGTGCGAGTGATGCAATTGGTCATGCTTCATTGATTGTGTTGATACAGGTATGTGCTCGATATAGTATCTTGTGGCTTTGAATTGACCAAACACAGGTTTTGCTCTCGTTGCCATTCACACTGCACAACCCACAAGGCTACCTCTCACGAGCATTCGAGTTCACAAGACAGTTCTTCTTCAAGTGGACAGTCAACTGGCGCTTCGTGGGAGAGGAAACGTTCCTGTCAAAGCAATTTGCATTGACTTTACTGGCTGCCCATGTGTCTCTACTTGTCCTGTTTGCTACGACCCGCTGGCTGAAGCCTTCAAGGCAAACACTCCCAGAGATCATCGGCTCAATCTTCAACCCTCTATCAGAGGCAAAGCAGGCACAGATCTCGGCAAGGGTGACGCCCAGATTCATCCTGACGACCATCCTCTCGGCCAATGCGATTGGCATGCTGTGCGCGAGATCTCTTCACTACCAGTTCTATTCTTGGATCGTGTGGGCGACGCCTGCCCTTCACTGGCGTGCGGGCTACCATCCAATCCTCCAGTATGCGCTGTGGGGAGCGCAAGAGTACGCTTGGAACGTCTTTCCCAGCACAAACTTCAGCTCGATGGTTGTGGTGCAGGTGCTTGCTGCGACGGTGGCGGGTGTATGGTACGGGACGAGAAAGGAGACCACGGATACTCCGGCAGAGAAGCACCAGCATGTAGAGTAGTCTCGGAAAAAAGATAGACGGTATCAATCACTCGTCCTCGGAGTCGGAAGGAGGCATCTTGCCGACATTGGACTCTTCCTCATCCGAGTCGTCCTCATCGGCGTACGAGATCCTTTGCACGAATTCCTTAGGCCTATGAATGTGAGCGACTTGCATTGCTTCATCCATGCGAAGAGAGAGCAGCATTGCGTACCAGTACTTCTCCTTGCGCCATTCCTTCTCGTTCCTGACGACATTGATGATCTCGCCGTCGAGCTTGTTCTCCCGCTCGGTCATGGCGCCCGTATCCACGAGCACGAAACCGCCTCGCTTGATCCAGATGGTTGAGCGGAAGCGAGCAGGCAGCTCGACCAACAACACCCTTGCGTCTGGCAGCTCGACGCGGTACAAGTTGTTTCCAGCGGCTTGTTGGACGCGAGCGACGGATTGTGTCTCGGTGAGAGATTGGGGAGGCGTCATGGTTTCTTCGGCCGTGGCCTGCAGGTTGCGTCTGGGCTTGGGCATGGTTTGCGACTTGGCGATCGTTGGTGTCTGGTGGTTGCTGCGTGGATAAATATTTTGTCTGGACCGCGGCTGGCTCACTTTGATGGCTATCGCTTTGTTCTCGCTTGCAAATGTCTTGGGATTCCGGAGCGACTTCCGCGACAAGCGACCGACTTCCATTCCTTCTAACTCTATGAATAGCAACCCATCTTCACCCCATTGCTACCGGGTGGTCTCATTTGCGTGACAGCTTGCGTCTACCTTCTACTACGATGTACGCTCCTAGTCGTACTCGTCGTAGGAGTAAGACTGTCTTTGCGTCAAACACCACTCCTCGCTCGCCAGTCCACTATTCTTCCTCATCTCGAGCCCCTTCTGATCCTTGCAGTGGTCGCAAGCATAGTTGCACGGGACCACGGTCTTGTCTCCAAAGTACTCTGCTATCATCTTGTGTCTGCACACTCCTGTCGCCTCGCAGTATTTCGTCAGATACAGCAAAGAGTTGGCACGGCCATTGCTGTCAGGATGCGTACTCATGTTGTCGTACTCGGGGTTGTTGCGACCTTTGTTCATCTCTTGCCGCATCTTCTGCTCTTGTGCTCTGGCCAACATGTTTGCGCCACGATCGCGGTCTTCGCGGGAATAGTAGACGATGCACACTGACGCCTTTCCATCTCTGCCTGCGCGCCCTGCTTCTTGATAGTACCCTTCGAAGGATTTTGCAATCTGCCAGTGCACCACGAAACGGACGTTTTCCTTGTCGATACCCATGCCAAAAGCTGTGGTTGCTACAATGACATCGTATCCTTCGCGATTGGCCACCCAGCCGGAGAGATGGTCGTCTTTTTGCTCGTTGGTCAGACCGGCATGGTAAGGCTTTGCGCCAATACCATCGTTGGTCAGACGCTCGGCTAGAATCTCGCAATCTCGTCGATACAAAGTGTAGATGATGCCCGGCACATTCGTCGGCCGTTCCTTGCGAGCTGCCAGTTCCGCTGCTCGTTCTGGGCTTTTGCGTCGAGCATGTGCGGCTTTGATCCATGCGAGAAAATCGTCGTAGTGGTCTTCCTCGTCCGACTTGTACCGGACTTCGTAGTGCAGATTTGGCCGGCTAGTGGTCATGGTGAAGTGTTTCAACCTACGCTTGTCGAGATGTAGAGTTGCAATGATGTCGTCGCGCACACGCTGTGTAGCCGTGGCTGTACAGCAGATCATCGGTACATCTGGAAACTCATTCTTGAAGAATTTGAGCTCTTTGAAACTCGGACGGAAGTCGTGGCCCCATTCAGAGATACAATGTGCCTCGTCGACTGCGATCCGGGACAGTTCTTTCTGTTCATAGACTACACGTAGAACTCGGCGGAAGTGGTCCATGGTACAGAACTCGGGAGTGACATAGAGAAGTCTAGTCAGAGGGTGGCCAGTCTTGAGGTCGGCCATGATGGCATCACGGACATGCTTCGAGACAGTGCTATTGATAGTAGCAACCTGAATGCCTGCCATACGTAGAGCTGCGACCTGATTGTTCTGCGAGATAGTCAGCGCCATTATACAACAAAATAGGGGATGGCAAACTGACCATGAGTGCAAGAAGAGGCGATATGACAATTGTGACTGAGACATGTCAGAAATTACAAGCAATTCGTCTCGCTTAGGATTTTGCTCACTCCCAAGGTCAATACATGCTGGAAGCTGAAAGCACAAGCTTTTACCAAATGAGGTGGCAGCTTGAAGGAAAACATCATTGCCATCTAGGGCGGCTTCGATGACTTCGCGCTGTACAGGTCTATGTATAATTAGGTCAATGTCGCCAAGCAGGCAGACAGTAGGAGGTATTCACCTGAAAGAGGGTTTTCCGAACACCTGTCGAAGAGTGAACTCGAGATCAGGTCTACTGCGCTGCCTTTGAACAGGCATTTTCAGTGGTTGATCCGTCAAGTGTGTTGCTCGCAAAATCGCTGCGGGAGGCGATTGATAGCTTCCTCAAGGCTTCAACCAGATGGCAAAACAGGCAACACTGGAACTATTGACAATCGTAACATCCTCGTCAGTAAGATAGTCACAGTTTTTGACGCGTCACAAGACTTGTTGAGACATCTAGATCCAAGATAAAGTGAAAACAAAAGCAGAATGAAAGCGAAGTTGAGGAGATGGTCAAGCAAGAGCAGCCTGCAAGTCGCGTCCGCGCACGGACATTTTTATATACCTCTGGAGCAATGTGAAGGTAAAGCAGATATCTTGCAGTATTGAAAATGAATTCTTTTGTTCTTTTGAAAATTCGTTTGTACATGAAAGGTTACATTTAATGTTACAATCCTTTGCGGAAATTCCTCATCTAGCCAGGCGGTATTCAAGCCATGTAGTAACAGCTTCTTCGTCTTGCTCGTTTGATTTCCAGATCTCTTTGATCTCCTGCCACACCTGTCTGGTGCTCTCTGGACCCGTGACCTTGTGGTATGCACTGAGAACAATCTTGACCATGGAGACACTGAGATAGCAGCCTCTATCCTCTTCTGACATCCAATCGTCGTGGTTCTGCTCCATCTCTCTGTCCCTCTCAACGAACTGACAAAAGATTTCCCAGAAACTATCGAGCCTCTTCTTGTTCCATGAAGAATAGCGAATGCCTCCATGAATGCTGAATCCGCGTAAAATCTGGTAAAAGATAGATCCATGAATGTCGATGCCATTTTGTTGCATCTCATCGAGCAATTGGCTGATGCGGTCTATGTTGCCAGACTCGTGAGCATGGTATTTGATCAGCAGACGATAGGTGTGCAGATTTGGTGTGATCGGAGTGACGTTTTGCACGACAACGCGTCTCTCTGGCTCCTTGCGCAGTGTTCTCCCTGCACGATTCAAAACTTTTCCTAAATTCCGTTGAGCTTTCCAACCCTTGATCTTGGCGGCAGTTGTGTTTTCTGTCCCGAGGGTTTTCATCTTTCCAAAAATGTGCTCGGCGGCAGACGGTTCGCCAGCATTGATGAGACTGGCAATGACGCAGTTCAAGACGAGCGTATCAACAATCTCGCCAGCATCGACAAAGTCCTGGTAGGTTTTCCTGACAGCAGCACCGTCGCGTTTGAGGCCGTGGCAATAGATGATGTTTGTGCGAAAATAGCGGTTGGGCTCGATACCTCGCTGCATCATCTCCTTGACGACGATATCGGCAAGGGCGAATTTACCAGCTTTGGTGGCGATGTCAAACAGAATGCTGAAAGTGACAGGGCTACTTCTGAGATTGGCTTCTTTCTCCATGCGCAACCAAATCTGAGTCGCGGTTTCGACCTGAATCTCGCCAACTTTGCGAAGATAGCGCCCGGCGAAGCTCATGGCACTATTCCATTCTGACCTCGTCATGGGTACGCCGGCACTCAGCATGTCATCGACGACCGAGAGGTAGCACTGCATCGACCGCTCATCTTTGTATTCGACAACACTTAGGCGATGCATTAGTTGTCGAATGGGTTGATTTTCAAGATATTGTGGTCGCGGTTGCGGTAATGCCGTGTAGGCTTTGTACAGCAGGGCATTGGGCGCGTCGTCGTCTTGTATAATGACATTGAAGTAGTCAATGGCTTGCTGTTCAAGAAATCCTTCAGCGGCCAGGGGTGTTCTGTCCGGTATCTGCCTGGCGTAGTGAAGGTATTCGCTCGGAGGGGTGTCGTGATCCGAGTGAATGTTCGGAGGTGAATCTTCCTGGTAGCCGTGAAAGTCGTATTGGTCGACTATGGAACGCAGCTCGTGGCGTGAAAAGGGTATAGGTGCGGTATGGGTTGGTTCGTCGGATGAGAGTTCGACAGCGGAGGAATGAGGTGGCTTGTTGGTCGGAGAGCTTGTGGTGAAACGTGCAGAGCGGGAGGGGGAGTAGGAAGAGGAGGAACAGCTGGTTGGGTGAGAAGGTCGTGTGATGGTAGATGATTGACGGGCATGTTTTCGGCACAAGCTCGCACGAGCAAGAGCTTCGAGGAAGAGGGCTTCGGCGGACTCGGGGGTCAGAGAGCGAGAAGCAGGGGACGGACGCCTGGAGAGGATGTGCAGGTCGCGGCGATGGCGAGGCGAGTCGGAGTCAAAGGGATTGGGGGCGGACAGGCGAGTGCGACGTGGACACAGGGCTGTCATGATCGAGGCAGTGGTAGTCGCGGGCTTCTTGTGCAGAGAGGAGCCGCTCTGGGTGCGGGAGAAGGAGCCAAGGAGGGACATGAAGCGGCGAGCATTGTGTCAGACGAGCAATCGACATTCCCCGGGCATAACACTCAGTACATAGCGTGCCAAAGTGGCCTCTGTTGCTGTCGAGGGCCGCCAAAAAGTCCGCGACTTTGACCATCCGCAACGCACATCGGCCGCCCGCTGATTGGCTGTCGCGCTTTCTCCGCCGACGCCAAGCAGTCTTCTCTCCCGCTCCGCTGCTCCATTCTCGAATTATTGCCCGGACGAGCGAATCTGGATCGCTCCTGCCAGACAAGACCAGCCATGGGTCGATACAACTTTGCGCCTCAGCGCGTGCACCAGGCTGCCACACGTCTCCTCCAGGTCCGCAACCCTAGGAACCCCACCCCAATCCACACGCCTCCGCCGTGGTACACGGTCATCGGCAACCTTCCGCCTTCAGAACGTCTCGTGCGTCCGCCATTGCAACCCGCTCAGCGCAAGGGCAGAAAGGCCAGCAAGCTCTTCCAGCCCGTCAAGCTCCAGTACCAGGAAGACCAACTCAGACTCGACTTCTTCGGCGACCACCCGTGGGAATTGGCAAGACCTAGACAGGTTCTCGAGGACGACGGCAAGGACTACCAAAAGTTTGACTGGAGCCAGCTGGACCAGCCCACCAAGCAGGTCGATGGAGAGAGGTGTGTACTTCTGCCAGTCCACACGCCCCGCTCCCGTGCTGACTCTCTGCAGTGTTGTCCAAAGACAAGCATGGCTCATGGGCCTCGTCCGCCATGAACTCGACTTCTCTGCCTCGTCACAACTGCTCGACTACCTACGCTCCGACGCATTCCACGACGAACTGCTGCCACTATTCAGCCAGGAGTACGCCGTCGAGCTGCAGTCCAGCCAGCTGCCGTCAAGGACCGACTACACCGATGCCGATGCCAGCGTTCCCGTCAACCTTTACATGACATACCATCCCAAATACCCTCATCAATTTAAGGACGCTCTCAAACACCTGAACCAGATCCTTGCCGAACAAGGTCTCGACACCTCCTTGGTCAACAAGCGCTCCTTCAACATTGCCTTGCTACATTCCGACGCTGTCGCACAAACGCTACGAGCCATCGACCTCGCAGCCATCGGCAAGCAATATAACGTCGTCATGACCCTCAAGCCCGAATCTACCATCAAGCCCTTCGCCGAAGATCCCTTCAACGTCCTCCCAATCTCCCTCTCCTACTACCGCAATGCCTCTGCAAACATCTCCGCTCTGCTCAACCACCTCGCAACCGCCCTCAATATCAAGACCACCGACATCCTCAGCCCCACCCTCCCCATTGCAGAGCCAGACACATATCAAGCCTACACAAAGGCAGGCGCCTACGACAAGGCCCGCAAGGAGTTCTATGAGGTCCGCCACACACAAGACATTGAGCGCCGTGTCGCCCGCGAAGAAGCCCTCTGGACCGGCGCCGAGTTCGGTCCTTCACCCCTGGACGTCGGTATGCAGCTCGAAGACCAAAAGTACGAAGAATGGCGCGAGTGGGCTGCCAAGGAGATCATGGCCTACAAGCAGCTCTCGGGCTCGTCTGCCAGGGCCGGTGACCAGGATGCGCCTCTGGATATCGACAGTGATCCGGATGTCTCGTCTGCTCTGGATGAGGTTGAGCCCAGCGTGCCTGGTAGCAAGAGAGGCCAGAATGCCCAAGGCGGTGCTTTTGTCCATGCATAAGGATGTAGAATTAAGATGTTAAAGGAGGCAACGGTTTTCATGTAGCTATATTTTTTCTCTATTCATCTTTGAGAGAGACATTAAACTTGTACCATCATCTTCACGCATTTCAGGTTCTGGAAAAGATTTTTGTGTTTGTCTGGAAAAAAGACAATCCAGTGTCCATGTAAAGTAGCTACACCGAAGAGAATGGTTGTGCAAAGTGCAACGAGTGAACAAAGAAAAAGAGACGACCATGACATAAGCGTACAGACGCAGAAAACAGGAACAAAAGTGCTGCATGGATGGATTGAGCACCTCCTCAAGTGTCCAGTTGCTCTGGTCAAAATAGACAATCAAAAGGGGGTGAAATTCGAGAGACGGAAAACAAACGCAATGACAAGAAAAAAAAAAGAACAACTCCTGCACTCCCTTGCCGGTCCAACGCCTGTCCTGACCTTGACCACGATCTCGACCACCTTGACCCTGGCTCTGTCGTTTCTTCGCCAATCTCCAGAAACCAGAGGGGTTTGGTATGCTCCAACAATGCCTGGGTTTCGAAAAGCAAAAGCGGGACATTTCCTATTGACGGATGGGCACGGCGTCACTCTCGGACGAGGGCGAAAGGCTAGACGAAGCAGCCTGGGCGCGCTTCTCCATGGCGCTCTTGACGTCGCCGTCCTGGTCGTCGACGCTCATGCCCCTCTGCAGGATGCTGCTTTCCTTGACCGGGCTGCCCGAGACGTACGACTGGTGGCTCGTGGTGGGCTGCAGATTGAGGCTCGGGTTGCCGTTGGGATTGCCAGGGGTCTGCGTGTTCGGTGACGACGAGAGGTGGGGGATGGTGTCTGGTGAGGGGTGTTCGACGCCGATGCTGGTGACGCCCACGTCGCCTGCCTTGCCGGCTTTGCTGAGGGCGTAGTCGCCGCTGTCAAAGTACTTGCGCTCTTGGCCCTGTAGGGTTTTTGCGCGTGAGTGATGGGGCGGAGTGCAGAGAAGGACACTGGGTGCGTACCTTGAGCTTGTTCTGCAGCAGGTTCTTCTTGTCGGGCAGCTTGCCGTACATGCGGAATAGACGCTGCTCGTCGGGTGACATGGCCTGTGGGGATATGATGAGTCGGGAGGTGGACACGGCAGCGGACGGAGATCTCACGTTGATGTCGACCTTGTTCTTCTGGTGGGGGTTCATGATGGCGGGCTGGTCGCAAAGCGGTCGACCCTCTTGCTTTGCGATGGTGGGTGGGTAGAAGGAGCGCGGGTCTTTGCCAGGAAGAATTGAAGCAGCGTTCCTGGATGTGCGCAAGCTGATGTCGTGACGGAGAAAAGTGCGGTCGGGGAGAGCAGGCCAAAGAAAGTCGAGACTCTTGGGCCAGGGCGTGGGTGGATAGTGACTGTAGCTTTGGGCTTCGTTCACCAGGGTGATGTCGTCGCTTGACTAAGCCCGGCTCTTACGAAAGCTGGGGTACCTGTTCGGCTCCGGGAACAAAGAGGTCTGCTAGCTGTTCGCAGTGCTGTCACTGTTTCTTGGATGCTCGCTGCTGCCCAAGTGTCAATCACTGCTCGGTCAAAAGGCGGTCGTGTGAAACGTATGACGAAGCACACTGTGACGCACCTTCTGCTGCCGATGCCCTTGCTTGCGTGCGTCTCGCGTTTGCTTCAGAAGCTTGGGGAGATGATGCTTGGCGCTCAATTGACTTGTTGCTTTGCTGGTCGATGTTCAGAAACCGAAAGCACGAGGTTTGTTGGTATTTTTGATAAGAGCAGCGTGGTTGAAAGAGGGGTTCGGTACGTACGAAGAGCTTCCAAGCTTGGTGTCACCGTCTTCTGTCCCTTTCTACAACGTTTGCCTAGCTCTCACTGAGGTTTTAGCCTTCAGCTCTGATCGTTGCCGCCTTTGTTCGCAGTCACGCAGCCTTCATCCAGGGCCTTGGCTCTAGCTTGTTTCAAGGCCCGCAACATGCCTTTTGTCAGTTGGAGACAATGTGAGACGAATCTCGCTGGAGACTGATCTTTGCTTGTAAAAACATTGTGCCACGCTTCATTCATGTTTTCTTTGCTCATTGATCCGGAGCATTTGGAGCTTGATGCAGCTGCATGCTGCAACGCTAAGAGAACGGTAACGAGCATCAGACGTCTATTATACAGCACATATCTGGTCGATCACTGATGTGATTGGCTTACATCCACTTTCCATGTCAGAAAACAGACCCTTGGCGTTTCTTTGTCACTTCCCCATGATGCTTGTCTGACTCCGCGAAATTCATGCCGCCAGTCTCAAAAGTTTTGGAAAAATCCACGAGAGCAACCACCGCATTCAATTTTTGTACCAACAACCAAAAATCGTGTTATTGATCCAAAGCTCAAGACCGGCATCTCTTGGGTATCGTAAATTTCTTCGGTAGAAACTTTAGAAATAAAGCTTCAACTATCAGATCGTGAGTCTGCCGTAAACTTCAAGCGTGAACATTGATATCATGCTAACAGATCACAGAGAATGTCCGGTAACAAGACTTTCATCGTCGAGCATCTCGATCCTGAGCTCGAGCAATGGTCAGCTCTCGAATACAAGTGCATCGCCAGAGAGACTGCAGCCTCAGGATCCGCCTTCTACCTCACATCTGTTCCTCACGAGCTTCAACTACCCGAGTCTCTCAAGAATGTCTCTGAATTGAACGTGGAGCACCGTGGCATTGAGGAAATCTATGCAGACAAGAAGGATCGCGTCTGCTTGCTCGATCCCGCAGCAAAAAAGGAACTTAGTCCCGAGGATGGCGACAACTTCGACATCTTTCTCTTCGGTGGTATCCTTGGAGACGACCCACCCAGAGGTACATCTTCGAAATTCACATTTTGATGGTCATGGCTAATGTGTTGATAGACCGCACTTCGGAGCTTCGAAAGAAGGGTTACCAAGGACGTCGTTTGGGACCAGTCCAGATGACTACCGACACAGCAGTGCGCACCACCAGAATTGTGGTCCAAGATCGCATCGAGCTGGAGAACATCAAATACGTGGATCACCCTGAGATCAAGGTTGACGAGCATGAGAGCACCGAAATGCCTTTCCGCTATGTGCTCGACAAGGATGGTAACCCCATCTTCCCCGATGTATGTGAATTGTTGTTTTTACAAGGCCTCGTCAGATACTGATAAAACTCTAGGGCATGATTGATCTTATCAAGAAGGATTCAGAGCGTGGTATTGATGACCTGCTGTAGAAGAAGATTTGCAAAACTCTATACAGAAGAAGACTTGCAAAGCACTATATCTTGCTTCTTGATAGTGTCTTCTACATGTGTAGCAACATGCCTGCAAGGTGGGGTTTTTCCAATTCCTAGATATGTACACTACCCTTTTCGAACATGAATAAGTCGAAGTAGAGGTATCTCAGCAACGAGAATTGAACAAACAAATATCAAGGCCGCGGACCGAGATCGCCATACTAAATTCTCGTATTCTGCGAAACTCAGTCATCGGAACCTTCTCGCCTCATCATTGGCATCTGTAATGCTTGAGTTTATGTTATACTCTACAGTTCTTGGTCAAGTCTGTTTGCTTCTCGTCTGGGAAAATGCACATTGATGGATCGTTTTATCAACTTCGTGCTTGATCAGCAACGTACTAATGTCCAATGATACATGTTCCAGTCCTGTGATAAGGGAAGGTCTTGGCGCCAGTCCGTTTTGAGCCAGCCGCTCCAATCTGGATGGCGAACCACACTCCGCGATGCGCCCGCTCTGAACTGTTAGAAGCGTGTCATGTTTGCTAATTTCGAGCTGTCTTCCGGCGGATTGGTCGCAGCGGACGTCAAGCCTAAGCGCACGCGTACGGATCAGGGCTGTCTACCATGTACGTGTCCCCTTCCATTCCTCTTATTCAATCCGACGGGCCTGTTCGGATCAGTTTGTATATTGCGGGGCCATCGTATAAGACGCGCTGGCGGTGACCTCTCCGACTGACAGCATTAACATCAGGTCGGCGAAAGAAGAAGAGGTGTGATCTCGCGAAGCCTGTTTGCGTGCGCTGCCGAAAGAGCATTGGATCTGTGGTCTGCGAATGGCCTGCACACGCAGCGTCGCTAGCCTCCGAAGATGTCGGCAGGTATCAATCGGATCTCGACCTCGATGCTGGAAGAGACCCTATCCGGCTGTCGGCAAATTCTGGATCTTCGTCCCAAACTACAGTGGTACTTCGCGAGAAGGGAAGAAGCAAGCACGGCATGAACACTCCGAACACCACGGAACGTGTATGGGAGACACCACCCTCACCACAGAACAGCATAGAAAATTGTATTACTATCAGTCTTCCTAGCGGAGTAAAAACAGTATCACCGTACGGGCCTCGTATCGACGTTTCTGATAAGTACTTCGACTGACGCAATCAGGAAATTAACATCCAGTCAATTGATTCAGATCACGACTGCATTCGACAAGGCCATCATTTCTCCAGACAATGGCAGTCTTGATCAACCAGCATCACAACTCTGCCTACCACTATGTCTACAAAACTCATCACTTATGCATGCCTGGCTATCATGCGGCACTGCTTTTGTAACAAGGGCACAACCAGGAGGTATCCAAAAGGCTCTTGTACATTACCAACAAGCAGTCAAAGGACTTGCTACTGCTCTGACCGAGACTGGCTTGACCTCTCCGGAATGGAAGGTGGCGGCGACACTTCTGTTGCATACATTCGAGGCAAGGATTTCTCTACATACCGTAACAACTCCAAGCTAACTCCAGATGCAACAGTCGATGAGTCCAAGGACCGACGAGCCTGCTAGTATGCGAGTCGCCCATCTTAGCGGTGCCCATAACCTGGTTCGGGTCAGCATGATGAACAAAGCACCTTCATCGATGCACCAAGTCCTACTACTTGAGGCGTACTCGTTTCGCACAGTACACAACCGGCTTTTCCAGCCTTTCCCTTCACTGCCTTACGACTATATTGAGAAATTATTCGAGTCAATGTGTCTTCCAGGAAGTCCCCGACAAGACATGGTCAGACAATGGAGAAAGTGCCCCTGGGTGGGTATGTGTGCTCCGATGTTTGACATGGGTTTTAAATTGGCTTGGTTAAGAGATAGAATGCCACTCCGAGGCAAAGATTTGATTGACGCGATTTCTCTCTCAACCAGGATCATGAATTGGCGAGCACCGGTCGAAGCTCCAGAAGATTTGTTTGACGTTGACTCTGGAACAGCCGATACTTTCATGATGAAGAATCTACTTTCAGCGAAGGCCTGGTACTACGGCTGCCTGTTCCTCTCACACAAGCTGTTGAATCCTTCAAATGGGCCGTTCGATCCAGATCTTATTGCCATATCTCGGCAAAGCCACAAGGTCTTCCAACAGATGGACCTTCTTCGGGGTGCATCTGCACTCCTTCTGTGGCCGATCTTCTTGCTTGGTACAGGTGCTGTCACGCCTGCAGACCAAACAACATTCAGCAACGCTATTGTATCGTGTGCTCCGAGAGCGGGTCCCGGTACCATTCTACGCACTACACAACTTCTCAACTGGGCATGGGCGTCAAATACTGGACTCGAAGCAGGATTCCTGGGCTCAGACATTATTCTTCGAACTGATATTCTCAGACAATTTTTCATGTAAGAGGTCATCTGCTGAGGAGATCCCCTTGAAGCTTTGTCATAAGTGTCATGCTATCATGATTTCATATGGCTATCTTTTGTTCACATAATCACCGAGGAGGTCTCGCTGGCGCACTTCTCATCGCAGTCCTTTTCATTCACCAACCCAAGTTTCAGGGCCCAGTCGGATCTACCCGAAGCTTGTATCAGTTCCTTTGCCATGGACAACCTTCGGTCGTAGGACTTTCGCTGCGTCTGAACTTGGAGTACACGTCCATGCATGTGCAGAGCTTCAGTCTGCTCGTTGGCTATGGCCAAGAAGCCAGCAGAGCCTATCAGGAGGACCAGAAGCAGGATTTTCCCTAATTGGGTTGCATTGCTCGTCAATGCGGCATCCAGATACACGATCACTGTCGCCAGTGCAGACACCGCGTGTTCCAGCGGTGTCATCTCAGCCAGCCACTGTCCAGATGTCACTGCTTTGAGGTCATCAACGGCACCCTGGATCCTGATCCAACGGTCCTGGCTCATGAGCACAAGCAAATCACCCTGTACCCCCGGCTCGCTAGCACCCTTCCACTCGCCCGCCCTTTCGACTCTCTTCTTGACAACAAGGACGTTGCATAGTCGTGCGAACATCAAGATACAGATGGATGTAACGGCCCACCAGTCTCGTATCAGTGCAAACACGACAAGGGCAGAAATCGTGAGGACGCAGCAGAAGGCGTAGGGGAAAGTTCTGCAGAATATCTTGATGGTTTTCCATTCTTCACAGTGGCTTTTGGCGTATTCGACTTTGACATTGGTCAACTGTCCCGTTCGCCCTACGTTTTGGAGAAAGGCCACCGTGGCTGGGTTCTCGACTCGAAAGGCGTAACCAGTCGTCATCGCACCGCATGCTGGAAACTCCCCACGATTCAGGTCACTGGCTGATTGTTGTGTGTGAAGGCCTGGGCAGAGGACGAGAGCATCTGCAAATCGCGAGGTACCAGACAATGCGGTGCGTCGAGCAATAATGTCCAGGTCGGCAAGCGCAACGATTCCAGCGGCGTCGAGGGTGACGTGAGGCATTTTCCAATGCTCGGTGATGATTGATAATTCTCGCTGAAGGGGAGTTTCAATTGTTTGCTTTAGACCTGGAATGTCAAATAACCAACCTTTTGTGGAATATACATCTTGCTTATGAGCTCTTGAAGCATCCTACACAGCCCTTGCTTAGGTGGTGGCGGAGAACGACAGACAAATGGCGCAGTCACGAGCAGACTGGCCGCCTGAGGAGGAAATAGCTTGGATACATATACGAGACACATTCGGACAATCCGGCCTGCCTGGATGCATGAACATGTGGACTTGTTGGCGTGGCGGAGCGAGGCTTGCTCATACCGCCCCCACAAAAACGCCTTGTATGCAAGGTAATATACGACCAGCACGCAATAACCAATCAGGACAAACTCCCAATCAATAACACTAGGGCTGCGGTCCCACAAGAGCCGTATCTCGCAAACCATCAAAGTGTACATCATCTCTATACGTCGAAATATGTCCACGGGAGAGTTCTCGGGGGCAGCTTTCTCGTGGAGCAAGTATTCTCGTTAGAAGCACTCTCCTTTCTCCATCTTGTAATGCATGCTCAAGCGCTCTGTGGGGAGTGAAAGCCATCCGGGCTCGATCACACAGTATGGACGGCTCAGCCTCGTCAATCGATATTGGCTGATACTCCGCACTTGTGCTTATGCTCAACGACCTCGCGCACGCCGAACAGTGAGAGGGTCAGGACGCCTGATTTGAGTTCTAGCAAGCTCAGCCTCTGCCCTGATAATACTTAGGTATCCTCAGGACACCATCTCAAGATGCCAACGTCGCACCGAACGGCCTAGGACAATTTCTCCCACTCGTCAATGATGGCCCCAATTCCGGTCCCGGAAACAGCGTATCGCTTCGACAATCTCTCACAAGAACCTTATAGAGAACGTGCTTTTCGATTGTTCATCCTTTACCCAGGCTCGCCGAATAGCGAACTCGAAGGCGATATTGTGACGTGTCGCTTAAAGAAACCCACCACCAGCTCTGTGGTCATCGATGCTGCTGACCCAGGCGACTACGAGGCTTTGTCCTACACTTGGGGATCAGTCACAGACGATGATCCAGTGGTCAACATACACGACCGAGGCACGGTCAGCATCACGAACAACCTGGCTTCCGCATTACGAGCATTGCGAGCACCCAGATTCAAGAAACGGAAGCTGTGGATCGACGCTTTGTGTATCGATCAAAAGAACCAAGAGGAGAAGAGTCTACAGATTTCGCACATGTCCATCATCTTCAACTCGGCAACCCACGTCCGTGTCTGGCTAGGGCCCAAGGATGAAGACTCTGAACTCGCCTTCAAGTTCGTGGGAAACTGTCTGGCCAGCGATGAGTTTGACAGAGCTATGCGCGACCCGCACGTGTCGAAAGATATCAAAGCTTTGGTTTCTTTGATGAAGAGGCCTTGGTTCAGTCGAAGGTTCAAGCCATCTCCTTTCTGCACACGGTGAACCTCTTGCTAACCAGATTGTCAAAGGTGGATCGTACAAGAAATCGCAGTGGCTAAAAAAGCAACACTTCATTGCGGCGAGAAAGTGTTGCCGTGGCACGAATTTGCAGATGTCATTTCGCAGCTGTCGACCAGACTGTTCGAGATGAAGGCACTTTTCAAAAAGTCGCCCGAATTCCACAACCACGCCGATTATCTGGGTGACATTTCCGAACTAGGTGCAATCCGCTTGGTTGAGTTGACGGACGACCTCTTTCACAAGACCGAAGATAACAAGATTCGCGACAAGAACTTCTCGCTCGAGGCACTAGTTTCTACAATGTCTGCTTTCGAAGCTTCGGTTGCTCATGATATCGTCTATGCGATCCTGTGGCTGTCAAATGATGCAGTCGGTGTCGCGGGACTGCGACGCGATCAGAGTTCACCTCCATCTCCTGCGATGGCTCCTGTCGTTTCTGATCAATTATCGATAGACGCTCAGCTCAAAAGGTCTCTGACAGATGGTCATCAAAGCGCCAACGGTGACAACATCTTCAAAAGAAGAAAGGGCGAAGATACAGATCTTCCGTCGATTCAGATAAGCGGAGTTGGTGCCAATACAGAAGGTGCAACTCAGCACTTTCTTCGAGACAACAACGCTCAAACAGTGACAATGATCGCGGACGCTCCTTACTGCTCTTCACCGCCAGCTGATAGAAGCTCGGTTACATCACCCTTCCCTGACCACTCAAACACACAGCAACAGACGGCGGTTCAGCACACTCCAACTCAGCACTCGCATCAAAATGGAAATAACGGTATCGTCGACAGCTTGCAGCCCATCAACGCAGCGGCTGCCTTGATGAGCCGCGGACGTAGAAGAACCCTCTCTGACGCCAGAAGCCCAGTAGACAAAGAACAGATTGTCGCTCGACTCAGCAACAACTTCCAGCAACGCAGAATCTACCTCGACTACAGCAAATCCATTTTCGAGGTCTGTCGTGAGGTGCTTGAGTTTGCCATGTCCAGACCTGACGCTACCCTGGATATCTTGTGTCGACCCTGGGCCCCAGATGACCCGCATGACAAAGCCTTTCCCTCTTGGATCCCAAGACTGACCAACAGAATCGCATTCAAACCAAATCGCAGAGGCAAGTACCAACGCGTCAATGCGAACCCTCTGCTGGGCAGATTCGACTCCAACGGCCCGCCATACAAAGCCTCGCACAACCTCACCCACTTCAAAGATTACGATTTCTTTCACGGCGACCCGCTGCGAGAAAGAAGCCTCCTCATCAAAGGCTTGATTCTGCATACCATCGAACCCACAGAGCTAAAATCAAATGCCACCTCGGGCACCATACCAGCAGACTGGCGCGACGCAGCCCAATGGCACGAAACCATGCCGCCCGAGCAGAACCACCCTCCCGATCCCTTCTGGCGCACTCTGGTCGCCAACAGAAACACACACGGCAGAAAGCCGCCACTTTACTGGAGACGAGCCTGCTCGGAAGCCTTCCAAGAAGCACCCAGAGACGACGACCTAGAGACCTCGCTCGTACTCAGCGGCAACCCCGCCTCTTCAGTCCGAGAATTTCTGCATAGAGTGCAAGAAGTGGTCTGGAATAGACGTTTGGCGCGAATTACTTTGAAACACACTGGCGTGGTGACGTTGTGTCTGGTGCCCAAGCACACGCAGCCAGGAGACTTGATTGCTTTGCTGTATGGCTGTAATGTTCCTGTTGTCCTGCACAGGCACCACGTAGAGCACAGAGGCGATGCAAAGTTGTATCGTATGTTGGGCGAGTGCTATGTTCATGGCATGATGGATGGCGAGCTCAACAACCATCGAAAGACCATGCCTAAGCCCATGGTACTGCAGATGGAAACGCACTTTGAGCTCGTGTGAGCGGGCTTCTTATGAGACGATCTCATGAACATTTATATTCCTACCATGTATTTTACTGTATCGCGACATTTAGTAGAATAGAAAGAAGCATCTCAGTCAAATCTCACTTGCTCAATCTCCTTTGAATCTTGTATAGGTACACATCACCAGCATCGATAGACCTTTATTCGAATCGCTCACGCAAGAAATCATACAATGCTCTCACTGAACAATCTTTGGAAGGATGATTTTGATGTCGACCATTTCAAATATACAAAACGCAATGCATCTAGCCTTTGCCGTCATCCCCAACAAAGACGTCTCGACGTGCTGCACACTACTTCCCAATCCACCAATGTCTCTACTTCCAAGCACCGAGTCCAGCCCAAGGATCAGCTTGCCCCTGCTGCTGCTGCTGCTGCTGCTGCTGCTGCTGCTGCTGCTGGCCATATCCCTGTTGAGGCTGTTGTTGACCATATCCCTGCTGCTGTTGGTGCGGCGGAGGACCAGGTGGCGGGGGCGGCGGCACATAGCCATGAGGCAGCATATTCTGCTGTTGCTGGTGGCCCATCTGACCGTATTGATTGTGACCTTGACTCTGGTTTGGCGGGGGAGAAAAGTATTGGTTCTGGGCGGCGGGTGGGGAGGTGGGCATGCCGTAGGAGGTGGGGTTGTAACTGTAGCTTTGAGGTTGCTGGGGTTGCTGATGCTGTTGGTAGGTTGGCTGTTGTTGGGGTTGTTGAGCGTAGTTTTGCTGGTGCATGTAGGGCGATGGTGTGGGTTGCATGCCGTAGCCTGGCGTGACTGGTGGTGAGGCTGCGGGGTTGTAGTTGTTGTATGAATGCTGTTGCTGCAGCTGCAAAGGTCTCGGAGGTGGCTGCGGTTGCTGCTGTTGATGTGGCGAGGATGAAGGATTCATTGACATGCGGTCCATCATCTCCTTGAGACGCTGCTGCTCTCGGTCTGCACCGCCAGCTCCGGATGAAGTCTTTCCACTCTCGATCTGGTTGAGCAGTTGGCTGCCCTCTGCTTTGCGGTTGCCGACAAAGCCTTCGACGTTCTTGTACAGGCTGTCGACAGTGTCTTTCATCTCGGAATAGAAGTTCTTGGCACGCTCAAGACCTGCTTGCAAGTCCATGAGTGCTTGGTGCACCTTCTTGTACTTCAACATGACAGATCCACGTTGGCGTGAGAAGGCTTCGTACTTGTTCTGCTCTTGACGGACGCGCTTGTCCGACAACAGATCACTGTAAGTCCGGGTGAGCTCCTTCATCAAGCTGTGCTGCTTATGTTGAGCTTGTAGTAACCGCTGTTGATGCGGTCGGAACTTCTCAAGCTCGGTCTTGAAAAGCTGGTTCTCCTGTGACATGGCCTTCTTGTTCAAGATCAGAACGCTTGAAATGTCATCGTTATGGATCTGTGTTCACATCAGCATGAATTCAAAGTCATGGATCTTTGGACCGGACAAACCTTTTCTTTCAAATCCTTGAGCACCTTCTCACGCTCTCTCTTGATCAGAGTCAACTTCTTGAGCAGATCCTCAACAGCAGCAATCTGTTCGGTTACGCTCGCCTTGTCGTCATCATCAATGTCATCAATCAGGCTGCCTTCTGCTGATGGACTCTTTCCACCGGTCTTTCTTGCAGCACCGACCTTGATCATAGCTCGTTGATAGAGTACGTCGGCCTCATCAGTCTCGCCTGCAGAGCGCATCTCTTCCATGTCCGATTCATGCTGTCTGAAAGTGCTATGAAGCTGTACGTCGCTCATGCTCGCCTCCTCGACAGCACCACGGTAGTTTCGAATGTCGCTGCGAAGTGTCGAAGTAAGGCGTGAGCTAGGTTGTTGGGTCCATTCAGCGCCATACTTGTTTCTCATCTTCTCGCAAACACTCTCCTCCATGTCCAAGCTCTTCTGACATTGATCGAGAATGCCGTGAATGCTGGATTTGCTAGAGTTGAGCTGCTCAAAATCTTGGGCAAATGGTGCATGACCGACAAAGTCCTCGCACCACTTGCGGAAGTCAGAGTCAACGGCCATGTCTTGGTCTAGACCTCCTTTGAGAATATTCAGACTGTTGGGCAACTTGAGGTAATCCAGGGAAGCGGCCATCTCGTCGTTGGCAATCTCGACCCGCTCGCTCTCTGCGCGTACGAGCTTGGCCTTCTCCTCGTCGTACATGCTAGCAGACTCCGTAACGGCCATAGGAACAATCTTTTGGAAAATGTCGGGTCCAACTATACGGTGGATATCCTGACCTTGGTAGAGCTCGCTTACAGGAATAGGCTTAGCAGCAGGTAGCTTGGGAATAGCAGGGAGAGCGGCCTCGGGAGGAGTGGGTTGATGGTAGATAAAGTCATTGTCTTTGTTGAATTGCTGCAGCTTCTCGTCACAGGCAGTCAAGTGAGTCTTGGCCATGTTTGTGAGAATGGAAGCAGTGTCTCCGGGCAAGTTCGACGTGGCAGAAATAGACGAAGGGAACGAATTTGCGACTTTTGCGGCTTCGCGGGCGAGATTCATGGCAATTTCCAGGCGAGAAATGGCAATGCCGTGAGAGTTTGCGTCGTCGTCGGCAAGGGCCTGGTAGTAGTGGGCAAGAGAGGTCATGTAGTGCGTCTTGAACTGGACAAGGAGGAGCCAGACACGCTCAAAGATGGCCTTGGCGACATTGTCCTGTACGCCTTCGAGGGCCTGGGTGTATAGGTATGCAGCCTGACTGGCCAGCTTAGCCATGAGGCCGACTTTCTTGCCGTCTGCTATTTGTTTTTCGAGGAAGACTTCCTGGCCCTGAGCCAGCATGACGGCAATCAGGGTCTTGACCGTGTCTCTGCTCAGATCGGTCGAGGGGGCATGTAGGAAATTCTCGTTGATGTAGGTAAACATGCCGGCCGAAGCCTGGAATGAGTGGTAGGCAACCTTGAGCATTGTCTCCTGGTTGCGATCCTGGTGGGCGGCATGGCAGGAGAGGACAGCCGAGATGTTGAAGATGATGGAAGCCTTTTCGTAGGCGAGCGAGTATTGCGAGGTGGGCTTGTGGGTAAAGGCGTCGAACCTGGTGCGGGCAAGGGGTCAGCAGAGTGAGGGGGCAGATGCAGATTAGAGAAAGAGACGGACCAGGTAAAGGAGATCTTGATGTGGTTCTCGTCGACGGGAAAGCGCAGGTCCAGCAGCTCGAGCTGGCCGTAGTAGCGGTACAGCAGGTCTCTGCCGGCGGCCGAGTCCTTGCCGGCGCCTCGCATATCCTGGCGCAGGCGGTTGAGGGCGGCGCATTCGTCGGCATAGCGTTCCGGGTCGTCGCCGTACGTGGTGCGAATGTACTGCTTGAGCGGCGCTATCCAGTCAATCTCGTTGGTCGCCTTGAGCGGGCACGACAGCATCGGAGTCTGCATCATCTTGTCGTTGTTGTATGGCTAGGCGGCCGCTATACCATGGCCACGCGGGTGGGGTCGATCGCGCTTGCCGCTGTGCTTGCCGAAGCTGGTGGCTACTGTTCGATCTGCTTTTCAGATCTTCTTGAGACTCGAGGCTTGAACGTATAGTCGACAAAGGCCAGAATGCGCAATCGTCGAGGTACTCGAGAGAGAGTGTGTGTGTGTGCAAGAGATGCAGCTAGATGGCTAATCAATCACCAACGCCAGTGCCCAATCGTCATCGTCCCGCATCCACCCCATCCACTTGAAACATCAATCTATAACTTTCATATATCCCACGATACCCTAACCAACCATTGCACATCACATGTATCGAGAGGAGAGTCTATCATTGTCTTCTCTAGCCAACCTCAGTATTGTTACATGGACCAGTCCAAACTCTAGAACCACTATGTGCTCAAATGCTCAAACACAACTCGCTATAATATACATAAATGTACACTTCTCGTACACATCGTCTCCTCACCCTGTCTAGCTCGATCCTGACTTTTTCTTGTCTTCGTCTTCTTGCTTGCTGGCTTCATCCTTCTCTTTGAGGTGGTCGTGCTGGTGTGTGAGTCTGTGCCATGCAGACTTGAGGAACCCTTCGTTCTTGTGCAAGTCTTCTTCGCTCACCGTCGCATCTTTCTTGGCTTCTTCTGCCATCTTTCCGAGGTTCATCACTCGCTTGGCCGTCTTGTCTCCCATCTCGTCTGCGAGCATTTCGACAATCGTCCTCTGGTTTACGCTGAGATACTTGGGCATCTGCACCTTGTACTCCACCCGCAGATCTCCATTGTTGCCACGTCGGCTGTTCAGTTTCCTCATGCCCATTCCAGATAATGTAATGCGGTCGCCGGTTGCTGTGCCTGTCGCGACCTTGACCTTGACCTCGCCGTCTAGTGTGGGAATAGGAATCTCGCCTCCGAGGATTGCTGTCGTGAGGGGTATCGATGCTGTGTAGAGAACATCTGACCCATTGCGACTGAACTTTGGATCAGGTGCAACTCGCACAAAGACATAGAGATCGCCGTTCGATGTTCGTGCCTTGGGGTTGGCCGCCTGGCCTGTCGGTGGGAAGTCTCCTTCTTGCGACACGCGCATTCTCATGCCATCTTCGATACCTCCAGGAATGTCGACTGACACTGTTCTCTTCTCGCGGAGTGCGCCCTCTCCCTTACAGCTTCCGCAAGCACCGTTCTTAGGAATGGTCTGACCTTGACCTCCACATGTGCCACAGGTGCTTGCCATCTGGAAGCCGCCCTGCATGAAGTGTACCCGTGTACCGCTACCATCACAGCTCTTACACGTCGATCTCGATTGACCCTTCTTCAAGCCATTGCCGTCGCAAGTCTTGCATTTGACCAACGGGTTGATGTGAATATCCTTGGTGATGCCCTTGGCCGCGTCGAGGAAGGAGATGTTGGTCTGGACCTCGATGTTCTCTCCGACCAAGATTTCCTCCTGGAAGGGCGAAGCTCTTCCACGACCTCTTCGTGCGCCTCCTCCGCCGAATGCGCTGAACAGATCCTCGAAATTGATGTCGCCGAAGCCTTGAGCGCCTCCAGCGCCACCACCACCAAAGCCTCCAAATCCACCGAAACCGCCACCTGCGAAAGGATTGCCGCCGGCGCCGGCACCGGGGTTGAAGCCTCCGTTCTGGTCGAAAGCGGCAGAGCCGTAGGTGTCGTATGCCTCCTTCTTCTTTGGGTCTGAGAGAGTCTCGTATGCAGCCTGGGCTTCGGCGAACTTTTCCTTAGCACCAGCGTCCTTGTTGGTGTCGGGGTGGTATTTCTTGGCCAGTCCATAGTAGGCCTTCTTGATTTCACCGGTCGACGCGGACTTGTTTACGCCCAGGGTGGCATATGGGTCCTTGGCCAATGTAGGAGCAGTGGCATGGAATGTCTGCAGATCGAGGCAAGTTAGCAACGGGAAAGGTCAGTAGCAAGACCAAGATTTTCACTCACCCTAGCCTGAGCAGGTTGACGAGGCGCATGACGGGCAGATCTAGTCGATGGAGCCGTGTGTAAACGTCTAGATTGGAGGGTCGACTGGGAGCGTTCGGAATGGATTTGACAGGTCGGCCTCGATGCGGCGAGGATGCGGAGCGGAGTGGCCGCCTTTGGGAGCAAGCCTGGAGCGGCCAAACTCATGGCGAATGTGCTGGCTTGTGGCTGGGGGAAGCGATGGTCTTGCGACGAGGAGTGCAAATTCTGACAGCGACAAGTTGAGTATTACAATTGCTGACCTGCTTGAAAGATGGTGGACGGCGGGAAACTTTTGGCACTGCCGCGGGAGGGCATGTGTCGTCGGCTTGGCGTGCGGTCAGCGATCGATGCCGATGCTCACCGAATCTTCGAGATGTTTGACACATTTCACCGCCGCAGAACCCTGATGGCCTTTGTTTTCTTGTGCAAACATGTATCAAATCTGATCTTTGATTATTGGGCATTCGTGCTACTCACAGAGCCCAAGAGAATGCACCCCATGCCTACTGTCCTTCGTCTATCTCGTCCCGTTCATCAACAATGAAAACGCCAGAACTCCGCATGGTGGTGATGATGATTATGATGATGCCGCCTGGCCATGTCCGTTCAATCTGTAATGTGGTATACCCAAAGGACGCCGAGTCTCTCCCATATGCTGTCTGGCCCATCATGGCCTTCTTTACTTGTTGCTTTTGTTAGGTGCCGACCGCAGTCGGAACGCTTTGTCTGAGCAGCATTCGCGTCAGCACTCGGGACAAGGATGCAGGCACGTTGCAGGACGACATACCCTGGTTGCGCACTTTGTACAGCAGATCGACCATAACGTCAATCTCGTTGACGGCCGCGTCGTTGAAGTTTTTCCTCACTGCCATGGCGAGTTGTTCCTTGGGCACCTTCCTCTTTGCTTTGCGCCTGGCCATGGTCGGTGACTGTCTGCCAATGCCTGGGTTGGTGAGCAGGAACTGATTGCGTATCGAGTTGAATGCCGAAGGCGTTTCCATGCGATGTGCGGCGCGGTATTGCTGTAGGAGAGACAGGTCTTCCTGGGCCCATGTGAACTGTACCTTGAGGTCAGCCTTGGTCTTGCGACATGGTGTTTAGGGCCAACGCAGACACTCACTCCATTGCTAGACGAGGCGTTCTGGGCTGCAGTCGCGTCGTTCACGCTCTTCGCATCACGCAGGTTGCTTGTGCCATTGGGGCGCTTGTTCTTCGCGGCGTTGTGGTTGGTCTTGGAACTCGAGCCGTCCGACCTCGAGTCGTTGTCGTGGTGCACGACGCGCGATCCTTTGGGCGGCATGATCTAAGGCGTTGTTCAAAAAGTCGAAAGGTGTATACACGTCGTTGGCGAGGTCAGGTGCATGGCTGGTCGGTCGTGATCGCCATATCCACTCGGTGGTTGCGCCGCGAAGACCAGACAGATCACTGCACTTTTCTGAAGACATGACGCAACTGGGGCCGCGCTTCGCTTGGACCCTTCTCCGCCTCGGCTCCCACTCTACCGACTGACAGCATTTGTTTGCACCAAGACAACATCATTAATTAAGTCGAACGTCCTCACTTTCATTCTTGTCTGCTCAATAGCTAGTACTACTTTGATGGCTGGTTGCACACGTACTGCTCCCGTCCACGTCACCCCAGAGTAACATGCAATTCATCCGTTGAGGTAGTTTCTAATGGCACCTGTTGCTTCTGTTAGCCACTGCTCCATCAACCCGTCAATGTCATCTGTCGTACCTTGCAATTTGTTGCTTCCCTCTCCCAAAAGACTGGTAAGGTTCTCAAGATCGTCTCCTGCAGTAATTCCAAGCTTGCGTACAAAGTCCTTGGCTGCCGTCTCGATGTCTCCGTACTCGCCCTCGGGCATCTCATCCTCGGGTCGTCCAAAGTATGCGTTGGAAGAAATAGACTGGGCGCCCTCGAAACCTTGCAGACGAGACTTGGCTTCTTGCTGGGCGTTCGAGTCGAATGTGCCTCTTCCAAAGAACTCGTCGGATGAGATACCCTTCTGCGTTCCAAATTTCTGGCGGGCGTATTTCTCCGAGTCATCTAAGGCAGGAATCATTAGCTTTGCTAAGCACATCGGATCATGTGGTCTCTAACCTTCTGTTGCTCTGGTGGTGGAACCAAAGCCCATCTTCTTAGGCGCGGCGGCGGCGGGGGCACCACCACCAACTTGACCAAATCCGAGCTTGCGGACACCCATGCCCAGTCTCTCCATCTCGCCCTGATCCTTTTCCTTGGCCTTTCCGGTTGCGCCAAAGCCCACGCCCGGTCTAGGACTCACGGGTTGCGGGCTTATGATACTCGAGGTGGAATCTGGTTGTGCTGAGCTGATCTGAGCTTCCACAGGAGTTGCCTCAGCCTCAGGGTCATAGCCCAACTTTGCAATTCTTTCTGCCTCCTCACGAGCTTTGCGCTCTGCTGCATCGAAGTCGAGAGCTGCTGGGTCAACCTTCTTTGCTCCAAGCTTCTTCTTTGCGCCTAGGATGTTGGTCTTGCGAGGAGCTGCGCCACCTACAGCGGTCTTACGAGCTGCTGAAGCGGGGATTGCGCGAGCGGTAGTAGGTGCAGGAGCGGCGGCGTCGGCGGTCAGGGGCGACTTTGGTCGTGCAGCTCCGTTGGCTGGGGTGTTGAGGTAGGGCGAGTTGGTACGGTTGATGCCTGGTGTACCGGTGCGGGAGGGAGGGTTGCTAGGACGCTTGATGGTCGGCTTGTCCCAAGAAGAGAAGAAATCGTCGTCGTCGCCTGCAGGGGTGCTTGTGCCGCTTGCGCCGGCTTCGTCGGCCAGATCGGTGATGACGACCTCCTCGGGGTATCTAGGACTTGTCAGTGTCTGGCGCAGGGTGTAGTACATGGCGTCCTTACAGCTTGGCATCGGCCTGGCACCTCCGTGTCAGCTCCTCCTTGTATTTGTTGGCAGCGTTGGACGTGTATTTCGTCTTGGGATCCTTGCTGGCCAGAGCGGCAGAGCCACCATGGCTCTGGAAGTATTTGGTAGCCGACTCGTTACCGCCAACCTTGAAGGTACGGAGCTGCTCCCATTGCCAGACTGGACATGGGGTGTCAGTACGAGTGGGGTGGGTATGTGGAGAGTCGGATTACGCACTGTCGAGGTTGGTGGAGCGGACGAAGGAGATGTGAACACCGAGGTTTCTGTGATGAGCCGAGCAGTCCAGGCAGAGGTAAATGCCAAAGGGAACCGACGACCAGGTAGGGTTTTTGGCGCCGCAGTCGAAGCAGATCTGGATGGCATCAATATTGGGGCTCACGTCGAGTCTCACGAGACAGGCTGCATACCTTGTTGGCCTGCTTCTGCTTCAGCTTCTCGAAAATCTTCTGCGACTGTGTCTTGGTAGCAAGCGCGGCCATGTTGACGTGAGAATGCTTGGACAATCAGACAAGGGGCTACGTTGTGCGAGTGCGTGTATAAAGACAGCACTGCGAGTATTGGGCCCCTGCGTGACGGAAAGGGTCCAATCCAACGCCGTTCAAGGCAAATCTGGCCAGTCCACTCGACGTCTTTGTTCTGTCCCTTGACCTATTCTCGCATTATCGAACAATCAGCTCTATGTTTCTGAGCTATGAAATTTGCTCAGTAACTACGCTCTGACCTCTCTACGTGCTATATCGCGAGAATATCCTGGTATTCACAATAATCGAGATCAGCCGGCGAGGCTCTCCGCCGTAACCGCAAAAGCCGTCCTTACAGTCATCGGCTGCATGGCCTTTGGACCCTCCATCTTGTACACATCCACTTCAGTTATGATATGATCTTACAATATTGAATCATGAACACCAAGGAATTCGCTGCTCTTATCAATGATGTTGGGCAGGCTGCTACGCTTGTAAGCTATTGCGTCGTCACGACCGACCTCTCTCAATCGCTAACTATCACACAAGGTAGCAAAGTCGTCTTGGGAGCGCACTGTGACTGCATGGCTATATGTACCTTTGGGCGTGACTTGCATCCTCGCAGTCTGCTTTGGTGTTCATACACTAATCTCGCTGAGCTCTGTATCATTTCCAGCTTCCGTGGCATGTATGATTTTACTGTTCCTTATATTGGTCCTACTTCAAGGCGTTCTCGGTGATCGCCAGACCAAACGGATAGTCAACTTGATTGAGATTCCGGTGAGTGTGTTGTTTCGCATCCATCTTTTATGCTTGATTCTTATCGCTGTCAGTGTGGCTTTGCCTTGAAATATATCAATATATTCTTCTGCCCTGCATTCGTCACCTTACCCCTCAGTCCTTCCATAAGTGGTGTCGAGGTTGCAAAAATCATAGCCGTCTTCAGTCAGTGCTCTCTAGGTCCTTCTGCTCGATTCTCCTAACTTCCTGTAGTCATCGGATATGTTGTAGTTTTTGCTTTTACAGCATATATGGTCCGAGGTCTCCAGCTCGTTCTCGGCACGTCCAAACGCGCAATGACAGAAAGAGCCGAAGAACTTGGACGTCAAGACGACAGCATTCCGCTAACGCAGGCGAGGCATGATTCTAACGCCAGTGAAGTGCCTACCGTGCAATCGATTTCGACTCAGGCTGGCTCGGGCCAGACATCGACGCCCTCTCCTTCGAATGGATTTGCCGATATCCAAGCACCTTCCAAGGCCATGGATCCTGATTCTGTGACTGGTACCGGCGGACCTCCCGTAGCCGCCAACGCCACGACCTCCTCGATTGTTTCCGCGTCTGTTCGTCACAATGCTGCGCCTCTAACTCGGCCTCAGCGCTATGCCGCCTTTGTCAGTGTCAACTTCGACATACTCACATATGGAGCTCTGTTCCTCTTCGTGGGCTTACCAATCTACTACGGCCTAGGTTATGCCATGCCAGTCCAACTCTCTCTCAACGTGGTCTTCTATTTCGCCGCTCTTCAGTTGCCACCCACGTACAGGACGTATTTGCATCCCGTCTTGGTCTCCTCAGCTTTCACTATCCTTGGCATCTGGATTCTCGCATTGATTCGACAAAACACCCTCAGAGATGGATTGCTTGCATACACAACAAACACAAAATATACGCAGCTCTGGGACGACGACCAAGGTTTGAAGCCTCCAGGAGCAGGAGACATGTTTGGCAGCGTTCTCGACGTTTCGATCGTGGCCCTAAGTCTTCCCATGTACAGATACAGGAATGAGCTGAAGGCTAGATTTATGACCATCATTGTTCCCAATGTGGTAGTCGCTATCGGATCGCTGTTCGCCTATCCGATATTCTGTTATCATATCGGAATCACTGCACCGCGCGGCCTTGCGTTTGCATCTCGAAGTTTGACACTTGCTCTGGCAACGCCAGCGACCAAGAACCTGGGTGGTGATCCCTTCACCATTGCACCTCTGTGCATCTTCAGTGGCATTGCAGGGGTAATCGTGGGCCCGATCGGGCTGGACCTGCTCAGAATCCCCAAAGGTACGTCTTCTGTAATCTAAACTGCTAGGGCTCGAATTCTCATTTGGCTGACTCCGTTTCTAGACGATTATATCACGCGTGGTATCACATTGGGCGCCAATTCGTCTGCTGTAGCGACAGCACTGCTTTTAACCACAGATCCTCGAGCGGCGGCTTTCTCAAGTCTTAGCATGGGACTACTGGGTACGATAACGGTAGCTCTTACCAGTGTGCCACCACTCGTTCACATAATCCGTGGTTTGGTAGGTATGGGTTAGAGCAATGACGAACGTTGAAGTGGACTTTGCTGAGCGTATGACCCTGAGCAGCATTTGCCTTGGTATTATACAGACCATTTGGGCGTGCTTGACACCTCTTCTGAATGTTTGTCTTACTCAGAATATCATTTTCTATCAGATGAGATATTTTCGAGTGTCTGGCTGGTGCGTGTGTCCTAACGTGATGATATGGTATGGAAGGGAAACGAGGTTCAATTTTGTGCGTGGCCGTTCGCGCCGAACAATCACTGTTGCCTGTGATCTTTGACGATTACAAGAGATGCATACTTATACTCCAGGCTACCACCCTCACAATATCTACACGCCTTTTCCCAGAACCCAGCAAGCTCGTGCACTGTTCGAGAGAAGTGATGCGCGTGATGGAGATCTTCCCTCACCAATATAAGCTAATCTTTAATCTTATTCTTATATGATGGCGCAAACGCCTCTCAGCTTCCAGGCTCCAGACCTTAATCCACAAAACCAGGTCGTAGTGCTCTAAAAGGAGGCCAATGGGCAAGGAAATCTCGAGAGCAAGTCAGAAACGTGGCACTCGTCACAGTAGGTACATATCCACATGTCAATCGCAGAGTCAGCAGTTGTGAGCCGTTCCTTGGTGTGACGATCTCTATTGCTGTTTTACGGCCTTGGTGTTCTTGTGGCTGCAAGGGGCACGTCATGAACCAAGCTTTGACCCGTAGAGCTGAGCTAGCAGGAACACAAAAACATTCACTTCCTGTCGGTCGCATTTCTTGTTTTGAGCGCAAAACATTTCTCTGTCAAACCTTGCACAGTCTTGCTATCACCATGGCCGGCGGCGAGGCGAATAGCTACTATCAGATGCCGGATGGCGATCGCCAAAAGGACTACCCTATGCAACCCCAGCAGGCATACAATCAGAATGGCCAATATCAACAGCCTCACCAGAATGGCCAGTACCAGCAGCCCTACCAGAATGGCCAGGGCTATTCGCAACCGCCCCCCAACTACGGCCAGAACTTTAACCCTCGCCCTGACATGAATGGCTACGACAACAAGCCCACCTTCGAGCAGGCCTTCAAGATCGACAAGCCCAAATGGAACGACTGGTGGGCTGGTCTTCTGTTTCTCGCTGTGTTCGCAGGATACATCGTTGTCTCTGGCATCTCCCTTCAAGGCTATGGTATGTCAAGACGTTTGCGCATGCGAATCATGAACTGCGCATGACTGGAACAATTGATGAGAATAGCGCTGACCATCGACCTTTAGCTGCGACCAAGGGTTTCAATGGCGGCGGCATCTATGACAGCAACAACGATTTCGGTCTCGATACCAACACCATCGTCCTCTTCGCCTTCTGTCTTGCCATGGCTATGATACTTAGTTATGCCTACATCTGGTTAGCCCGCGCATTTACAAAGGTACGACTTGCAATATACTGTGTAGAGAATCCGTAGTGTGACATGGATAACGCCCTGCACTGGACAAAATATCGTCCGCATCTCGGAACAATACACTCAGTACTTGATCAGAACCGCATACTGACTTGTGACAGCAATTCATCTGGATTACTGGTATCATCCACATCATCGCTGGTTTTGCGACCGCCATTTACATGCTGTCGAGAAAGTATTGGTCGGGTGGTATTGTTTTCCTCATCTTTTCAATCTTTACTGTCGTCTGCTTCATCTCCTGGATCCCCAGAATTCCCTTCAGTGTAGTCATGCTGCAAACAAGGTATGTGTTCTCTGATTGCTGATTACACTGATAGAGATACTGACGGTGTACTAGCATCGACGTTTCGAAGAAATTTGGGCACGTCTATATCGTTTCGCTTGTTGGCGGTATCCTCGCAACTGCGCTAGGTGCTTGGTTCTCGGTCACTTTCGTCGCCGTGTATGTCAAATACGAACCAGGCGCAAATCCAGCCTGTTCAACAGGCGCTGGTGGCTGCTCAAGCGCCAAAGTCATTGGTCTACTCGTCTTCATCACGTTTGCGATGTATTGGATCTCCGAGTTCCTTAAAAACATGATTCATGTTATCATTTCTGGAGTCTACGGCTCGTGGTACTTCTGTTCTCACAACCCTCCCAAGAACATTACCCGAGGAGCCGCCCGCCGCTCTTTGACCTACAGTTTCGGAAGTATCAGTCTTGGAAGCTTGGTGGTTGCACTCATCAACATGCTCAGACAAGCGTGCAGTATTGCGAGACAGCAAGAGGCCAACTCTGGAAACATCGCTGCCGACATTGCGCTCTGCATTCTCCAGTGTCTTATCGGAATCTTGGACTGGGCTGTCCAATTCATCAACGTAAGTGGAAAAGATATCCGAGGTGCAATCTTTCGAAAGTTCTAGACAGCTCACGAAACTACAGAGATACGCTTTCAGCTATATCGCGCTATACGGCAAGGGCTATGTCCCTGCTGCCAAGGCCACTTGGACGTAAGTAACTCATCTATACGAACGAGGGCTCGGCTGACAAGACCAACAACTAGTTTAATCAAAGACCGCGGTATTGACGCATTGGTTAATGAGTGCCTGATTGGACCCGTACTGACTCAGGGCGCTACGGCCATCGCTTACCTGTGCGCTCTTTTGGCCTACTTGTACCTCATTTTCACCTCGCCTGCGTACAACAGCGGAGGCGAGTATACACCCGTTGTCGTTGCATTCGCGTTCTTGATTGGCCTACAGATCGCCAATATCTTCACAACCCCGCTTAGCAGTGGCATCGACACTATATTTGTTGCTGCAGCCTTCGACCCGCAAGTAATGATCACAGAACACCCGGACTTGTACGCCCAAATGGTGTCGACATATCCTCATGTTCAGCAGGCCATTCATGCCTAAGGAGCTGAACGCAACCATTCGTCAGTCCGAGCGGTTTTGGCCGCGGAACATTTCACCACTACAAGTCACAGACACCCGTTTGTTCCTGTTGGGGAAAACCTGACGCTCCCCTGTCGATTCGCGTATTGTTGCGTCAAATAGGTTCGTTGCTTAGGCCTCGGTTTTACGGATAATCAGGGACAGACAATCGGGATCGGAGCAGGAACGACGGAACAACAGCGATACCCAACCCACACAATTCTTGTTAACACGCTTTGATCGCCTTTCTTACAGCAGTACAGTAATACATAATAGCAGCACACATGATTTCTTCATATCCCGTTATCGCATGTCGTGGAATCTGTTGTGAGATAGAGGTGCCAGATCTTGCCGTAACACCATGCCGCACGCACAGTATCGAGTAGTGTGGTGGTCACTCACGATCGGCCCACGGAGCCAGCCACAGCGTGACAAGCGGCTCGATCTGGTTAGCATGTGATTTTCCGCGAGCGTCCGCTAGCAGGCCCGAGATGCTAAACGTCGATGTAGTGTGGATGGTTACGGGTTGAGAACGAAGCGACAAGCGCCCTCGGGGCCGTGCTCTCCAGCCCAAAAGCCTCAAAAACGTCAGCCAAACAGGGCGTGGAGGTTTGAGTGACGTGCGGCAGCGACAGTCGTCATCTGGTGCGGGGAGGAAGGGAAAGGTGCGGGTTGGCGCTTTGAACGGTGACAACTATGGAGCAACGAGGCATTAAGCAGTTGCACCCCCAGAGTGTTAAATAGACTTGGTATCCCTCGGCCTCTTGTGTTGTCATTCTCATCTCATACCTCGCTCTACAACCGAAGGACTTTCTCGTTCCCCTTCGATACTATCCTCCGCCTAGAGCCAACCATCGGTTAGGTTCGTGCTATCTGCCCCTCGCTCCGCAATACCCCACCACCTTGCTGACCTTTTGCCCATAGGACAAAAGTATATCACCACCCACCACCCGACTATACAAAGGTTAGTAGACAATACCTGTCTCTGATGCGCTCGAGGATCACGACTATCGTCATCAAGATCCTTGGGACAAAGCTTTGTCTTTGTTCTTTGTCCTCGAACCGCTAGAAAAGATATCGAGTCCTGAACACACCGCTAACATTTGCTTTCAGCTCCTCTTCTCTCCTCTTAACATCAACACACAATATGTCCGACATGAAGGCAATTCACTTTGGTGGTGGCAACATCGGCCGTGGTAAGTAATCCTTGAATTTGACCGGTCTGCAAGCGCTGACTCCTTCGCTAGGCTTCGTCGCCGAGTTCCTGCACAAATCCGGATACGAGGTCGTCTTTGTCGATGTTATGGACGCCATCATCAACTCCCTGCAACAAACCAAGTCATACACTGTAACAGAAGTCGGCACAACAGAGACCAAGTCAAAGACGATCGACAACTACCGCGCTATCAACAGCAAGACGGATGAGGACAAGGTTGTCGAGGAGATTGCCACTGCCGACATTGTCACCTGTGCAGTTGGTCCCAACATTCTCAAGTTCATTGCTCCCGTCATCGCCAAGGGTATTGAGAGCCGCAAGAAGGATTCGCCGGTCGCTGTGATTGCCTGCGAAAACGCCATTGGAGCCACCGACACCCTCCGCAAGTTCATCGAGGAGAAGCTTTCAGACTCGACCAAGTCGAACCTCCAGGACAAGGCTCGCTTCGCCAACAGCGCCATTGACCGCATTGTCCCCATGCAGGATGAGAACGCTGGTTTGAACGTCAAGATCGAGAAGTTCTATGAATGGTGTGTTGAGAACAAGCCTTTCCTTCCCTCCGAACCGCCAAAGATTGAGGGCGTCCACTTCGTTGAAGACCTCAGCCCCTTCATTGAGCGCAAGCTCTTCACCGTCAACACTGGCCATGCTACTGCTGCCTATTACGGATACAACCGTGGCAAGGAATGCATTCACGATGTCCTCCAAGACAAGGAGTTGAACGAGATTGTACGAAACACTCTGAAGGAGACTGCTCACCTGATTGTCAACAAGCACGAAATCACCGAGGAGGATCAGAATGCATACGTCGAGAAGATCATCAAGCGCATCTCAAACCCTGTTCTCAAGGACAACGTTGAGCGTGTTGGTCGCGCTCCTCTCCGCAAGCTGTCGCGCAAAGAACGTTTCATTGGACCTGCTGCCCATCTTGCCGAGATGGGAGCCAAGTACGATGCTCTTCTTGGTGGCATTGAGATGTGTCTCCGCTTCCAGAATGTCGAGGGTGACGACGAATCATTCGAGCTGGCCAAGATCCTCAAGGAGAACTCTTCGAGCGATGCAACCGAGAAGATCACTGGTCTTGAACGCGAGCATGCCCTCTTCTCATCGGTCGAGGAAGTCGTCAAGAAGGTACAAGCTTGACTACCTCAGCAGCGCGCTCCCCGTAGTCGCAAGGGGCTAGAGCGTCTTTGAGGGTTGGATGAAGCGGCTATAGCCACGAGATACGCAGCATTGAATTAATGGCATTGGTGTTCAGGATTTAGGGTATGGGAGGATTAGCACTGGTTTAGCATGTTACCCGATATCAGGCAACGGGCGTTAGCAGCAGGTAGCATGGATTCACGAAATTGACACAGCTCCTGGAAACAGTTGAGCGTATTTTCTTTCAGTATGGTTGGCATCCTCTGACGGCTCAGACGCGACTGCTTGTAGAGACTCGGCCTGTCTTTGATCTACTAGACTTCCAAAAGAACGGCGTGGTCTTTGTTTTATAGATAGTGTGTCTGTGGCTGCTGTATGGTCTGAGGTGCCGCTGACAAAGGCACGAACCACATCAGAATCAGAGTTCGTGAAGGCATGCGCTTTCCGAGTGAGTCTTGTGCAGCGGCAGACAGGCAGGTCATGCGGAAGTGAAACATGATGTTAAAGAGTGATGGTGTTGTCAAAGACGAGCGGTGCGTCATTCAAAAGCCCCGCAAGCGCAAGCGCAGTTGGTCGTCGTCTTTCCATTGTCATCGCAGCAGGCCCGGAATCGACAAAGTCGCATGGTGCCTGCTCTACCTTTGATCCCTAAATACCCGCATCTTCTCTTGAATTCGACATAGCAACAGCATGGCCATCGACAGTATACCGTAAGTCCCCCGGCACCATGTTTGCAAGTTCGCTGCTCGGTGCTAAGCGGAAGATAGATATCCTGATACCGATCGCCTGGCCCACGCCGACAAGACTTTCTACCCAGTCAAGATACCCGTCTCGTGAGTGCAAGTGCAGCAGAGGCAGACATACAAGAGTCGGATCTGATATACGAGTGCTAGACACTGGCAACTGCGACACTACATTTCATCGCCCGACAAAGACGCCATCTACTACGCCAGCGGAAACGAAGTCTACTACCTCGACACGCTCTCACGGAAACGCAAATACCTCGCCACACTCCCTTTCGAGGCCCGATGTACCGCCTCTGGCTTTGGCTGGATCTGTGTAGGGGGTGAGGAGGATGGCCACTTTGCTGCAATCAAGCTGGAGGGCTCGTCGCCCGTCCGCTCTGTCGATGTGGACGCCCCACTGCCTCTGGACTATTGGCAACCGCAAAGGGGCTCTCCCAGGGCCGCCAACGTCAAGCTCGAACGCATAGGCGAAGAGATTGTCAACTCCATCTCCATCCACCAGATCCACGACGAGGAAAACCATCTGTACGATGTCGTCGCCGTCTTGACCAACAACGACAAGACCGTTCGCATCTACTCGCTGCCTCAAGCTCTGGAAACTTCGGTCCTGGATCTGCCCTTTCCAATGAACCACGCTTCGATATCTCCTGATGGCACCACGCTTGTTGCTGTCGGCGACTCCAACCAGGCCTTTTTCTATACACGCACCCTGTCGCAACCTCCCCCACAGATCCCAAAGCCTCACAATCGCCTGAACACAACAAACGTCACATGGGACATAGCAAACATCGTTCAGCTCCGTGCTGGTGATCCTACTGCACAGCCGGGCTACTTCACCACTGCATGGTCACCCAATGGCAGCTTGGCCGCTCTGGGCTCTGAAGGTGGCTACATCACGGTATTTGATATGGACATCTTTGCGCAATGTGCTTCCGATGAGGCAGAAGATGCCATCGTCGCCACCGTTCCCTCAACGAGACCCAATATTGTTGCCGCCCTCCATCCTGGCGCTGTCAGATCCATGATCTTCTCTCCTGAACCCTGGGATTTGCTCATCTGGGCCGAAGATCAAGGCCGCATATGCATTGGCGATCTGCGCACCGGGCTAAAGACCAAACAGGTGATAGAATTAAAACCCGACGAAGAAGGGCTGAAGAAGATTGAACTCGAAGACATTGCGACGGAGTATCTGACCGAAGGTGACCGCTTGGATGATCTGCAACAAGAAATACTGGATCGCTACCGAGAGGCACGAGATCCTGCCGAGCAAGGCAACTTTGCTACCGAATTCCTCCAAGCTCGAGAGCGTGAACGCTATCAACATCTCGACCGCGCCCGTGCAATGTTTCCGACTTTGTCCAGCACAGCGTCAGCGCCAGGAGATGATCCCCGAGGTCTTACAGCACACGAGCAACAGATTCTCGAAGCACTTCGAACAACCAGACAACGCGAAGAAGCTCGCACCCAGGGAAGTACTCCTCGCTCGATCAACTATACAAGCGCCGGCCTCTTCAGTGGCCATACTAGCAGCCGCACTTCGGCAACTGCACGATCAAACGAGACACCTCGCCCGTTCAGCGACGTCTTAGTCAACCACAATGACCCGTACGCAAATTTCCCGGAGCTATCTCGGACGTCGCAGCGTGATACTACAGAGTCTCGCGACAGGGATCGAAGCATAGGCGACAACACATTGCCGCCGCTCCATTCGATACAGGAGTATCTGCTGCTCCGTGATAGAGAGCGTGAAGCGTCGTCTGCATCCAGCACGGATCGTGGAACTAGCATCCGCCGCTCTGGAGCAGCAGCAGATCCTACTCTGACAAGCACTGCCGCAACCATTCCTCCACACGCGACGCGAGCAACAACGACGACCAGGGCCGAAACAGAGGAGGACAATCCATGGCGCACTATATCCAACGCAATGAGCTTGGCCCGGGGACCGCTCTTCGAATCACCTCGATCGATAGACGCCAGCACGCGACAGTCTCGTGAGCGCGAGGCCATGGTGCGTACGGAACAGCTCCGCCGAATGACTGCACAGCGTGAGCGGCTTCGCGGGCTACGACAAGAGTTTGAGCGCGGAACAGATACAGCACAGAGCTTGTACGATACACTCACCTCGCTACGAGGCTATACCTCGACTCGACCTACAGCATTCCATGATGGTTACGAGATGCTGATGCGCAGGACTGGACGTGAAGCTACCATAGGAGTCCGAACGGCAGGGCTAGCGATCAGCCATGATGGACGCAGATTGTGGGCGGCATGCGAGGAGGGCATCTTCGAGATTGACTTGCAGGTCAAGCTGAGAATGATGTTCCCAGCAGTGGAAATGAAATAACGAACAGACACGAAGGGTTGAGCACATGGCGCAACGGAGCATTGAAAGCATTGGGAACAAGGCATTGGTGGCGTACGGGATGCTACACTGGATGGCATGCTTTCACTTTTATTTTGTGTAAATAATCAATATCAGATGGCTTCGAACAGCAGCACATGGCTTGTTTAGTGAAAGATGCGAGTGGATTGATTCATCCGGTCGACCTGCGCAAGGACCTACTTCAACGTTCGAAGCCGAGGCAAAGCAAGCTCTCGAGAGGTGAAGCTCGCAAGAGGCGGCAGGTGCTGTGAGTGTGCGAGGCCAGAAGACGGGGGCGGCGGTATAGTCACAGGCGAGACGAGGCGATCAAGAAGCACTGGCAGAGGCGAACGGGCATGTGTCGGCGCAAGGGCAGTCAGAGTGATGGCAGAGCGGCGTGCAGTTACGATGTCGGGACAAGATTCCAGCATGTTCGATGGGCGTGGCGGAGAGTGCCGGGACCGGGGATTCGACGCTAAGGACAAAATTCCTCGAGCAACGACGCCATGACTTCCTCTTGCTGCTCCATCAGTTATTAACCTCGCCATTCCCATCCCCATATCCATCTAGAGCAAGTTTCGTTTGTTGCTCAGGATACCCCATTTTCTCGTGTCGCGTTCTGGTTTTCTGCTCTAATCACATCACAATGCTGTCACAAAGACTCGCCAGAGGCGTAAGTGCACATGCGACAGCTCCCACAGCTCACCGAGCTCCCATACTGATGCCTTTGCAGCTTCGCGCCACCCCTTCGGTCCGCGCGCCGGTCTTCAGATCCTCTGTCGCCTCTTCGTTCAGAAGGGGATACGCCGATGGCGGTGAGGAGAAGGTCAAGGGCCAGGTTATTGGTATCGATCTTGGTACCACCAACTCGGCCGTCGCCGTCATGGAGGGCTCTGCTCCCAGAATCATTGAGAACAGCGAGGGTGCCAGAACCACTCCCTCAGTCGTTGGTTTCACCAAGGAGGGCGAGCGCCTTGTTGGTATTGCCGCCAAGCGCCAGGCCGTCGTCAACCCCGAAAACACCCTCTTCGCCACCAAGCGTCTGATCGGTCGCAAGTTCAAGGATGCTGAGGTCCAGCGTGACTTGAACCAGGTCCCTTACAAGATTGTCCAGCACACCAACGGCGATGCCTGGCTCGAGGCCCAGGGCCAGAAGTACTCACCCTCGCAAATCGGTGGTTTCGTCCTCGGAAAGATGAAGGAGACCGCCGAGGCCTTCCTTGGCAAGAACTGCAAGAACGCCGTCGTCACCGTCCCCGCCTACTTCAACGACCAGCAGAGACAGGCCACCAAGGATGCCGGTCAGATCTCTGGTCTTAACGTCCTCCGTGTCGTCAACGAGCCCACCGCTGCCGCCCTCGCCTACGGTCTGGAGAAGGAGAGCGACCGTGTCATTGCCGTCTACGATCTCGGTGGTGGTACCTTCGATGTTTCCATCCTCGAGATCCAGAGCGGTGTCTTCGAGGTCAAGTCGACCAACGGTGACACCCACCTCGGTGGTGAGGACTTCGATATCACCCTCGTCCGCCACCTCGTCCAGCAGTTCAAGAACGAGCAGGGCATTGACCTTTCCAGCGACCGCATGGCCATTCAGCGTATCCGCGAGGCTGCTGAGAAGGCCAAGATCGAGCTTTCGTCTGCTCCCCAGACCGACATTAACCTTCCCTTCATCACTGCCGACGCCTCTGGCCCCAAGCACATCAACAGCAAGATGACCCGTGCCGAGCTTGAGAAGCTTGTTGGTCCCCTGATCGACCGCACCGTCGAGCCCGTCCGCAAGGCCCTCAAGGACGCCAACATGACCGCCAAGGACATCCAGGAGGTCATCCTTGTTGGTGGTATGACCCGCATGCCCAAGGTCACCACCTCGGTCAAGAGCATTTTCGGCCGTGACCCTGCCAAGTCGGTCAACCCCGATGAGGCTGTTGCCATTGGTGCCGCTATCCAGGGTGCCGTCCTTTCCGGTGAGGTTACCGACGTCCTCCTCCTCGATGTCACTCCTCTTTCCCTCGGTATTGAGACCCTCGGCGGTGTCTTCACCCGTCTGATCAACCGCAACACCACCATCCCCACCAAGAAGTCCCAGGTCTTCTCCACTGCTGCTGACTTCCAGTCGGCCGTCGAGATCAAGGTCTACCAGGGTGAGCGTGAGCTCGTCCGTGACAACAAGCTTCTTGGAAACTTCCAGCTCGTTGGCATTCCCCCTGCTCACCGTGGTGTCCCCCAGATTGAGGTCACCTTCGACATTGACGCTGACTCAATCGTCCACGTTCACGCCTCCGACAAGTCTACCGGCAAGGACCAGTCCATTACCATTGCTTCCGGCTCTGGTCTGAGCGACTCTGAGATCGAGTCCATGGTCAACGACGCCGAGAAGTACGGTGCCGCCGACAAGGAGCGCAAGGCTGCCATTGAGGCCGCCAACAAGGCCGACAGTGTTCTCAACGACACCGAGAAGGCCCTCAAGGAGTTCGAGGACCGTCTCGACAAGGCCGAGGCTGACCAGATCAAGGAGAAGATTGCCAGCCTCCGTGAGTTCGTTGCCCAGAACCAGACCGGTGAGGGCACCGCCTCTGCCGAGGACCTCAAGGCCAAGACCGATGAGCTTCAGTCCGCCTCTCTCACTCTCTTCGACAAGATGCACCGCGCCCGCTCCGAGCAGAAGTCCGAGTCTGGTGAGGGTGAGCAGAAGCAGGGTGGCGAGGGTGAGCAGAAGCCTTAAATTTGAGGTTTCTGTTTGACATCTCTCCTCTCTCTTTTCGCAACCTTGGATCCGAAGTAGATACTTCGACCTCCTGATACCCCTCCGACTTCTCTGTATACATATTTCCTCATCCATCTGGTCCGACATTCACACGACCGGTTCTCTCTGCGACGTCTCCTTTTCCGAATGAGTGTCGCGCCTTGTTGTACTTTTTTGTAAAATTGCTATCGAAGGCACGTGGGACTACCAAAAACGGAGTTTGATGTGGTGGGATGTTTCGAGGCTTGTCCATTACGGCCTTATGTGATGTTTGTACTTTTAGATTCTGTTTATTTGAGCGCCTTTTCTTGTTTTTTCCTCTCACATCATTCTTCCCTTGCATTTGTTCTTTCCCCAGAGAGGGGTTTTCATGAAAGAAAGGTCACCTGGGCATCCGTCTGACTCTTGTTGTAACAAAAAGTATATAACGATCAATCTCTTCTCTGAAATACTTCTTCCACATATCTTCTTGTACACGGTAGTTTTGTAGACTTGCGACATGGCCAGCGTCTTCAGGTCATCGTTGTTTCCCGATTGTACGACATGCTGTAGTGGGCGTGATATAGGACTAACACGATCTTTTGGTAAAACAGTAGTTTTTCGAGCTTGCCTGTCCTGTCTACCATAGCACCTCCTTGAATCTCCATTGCAAGCCCACAAATCAAACCAGATAGCATGCACATTCACTCGAGTATTCATCATATTGGTCGACGGTCGTGCATCGGGGACTTGACAAAACAAGTCGCGTCCACGGCGACCCTGACTTGTCATAATTTTTCCCTTTTTTCTCTTTTCGCCTTGCTTTTCCTTTTATCTCGACACACGCACTTGTTTATACCACATTTACCTTGATCTTCTCCAGTCAAACATCAAACTTCGAGAAATTTCACAAACATGACTCTTACAAAATTCGAAAATCTGCCCGAGGAGGCCGTTGCATTGACACGGCACAGCGATATCAAGTTGGTGTTGGATACGCCGAAAGGTATGTTTTTTTGATACAGGTTTTTTTTCTTGTTTGTCGTATATTGCAAATTTCGCCTTTTTGAGGAGGTTTGGTAAACGAAGAGCATCAAACAAATGGGATGTGTCCTTTTTGCAAGAGGTATCAAAAGCATATAAAAGTTCTGTATTCGCGGAGGTCTATCCGTGGGTTTTTATATCCTGGGTGTTGTTTAGGTTTCACGACTCTGGTTTAATGGTTATTGGTTGCAATGTATTGCGCTGTTTCTTTGTCATTTGTCTCCTTCCCTTGCTTTTATTTAGATTCCGATGAATGACAGGGGACATGAGGCTGACTTTGAGATAACACCAGGCAGAGGAGTCTTTGCAGCAGCACGCATACCCGCACACACCATACTAGAAACCTGTCCTGTGCTCGTCCTCGACCCGACAGAGAATGCACAACACATCGAAAAGACCGAATTGTTCCACTATACCTAGTAAGTGTTGCACCCCTTCCCCACCACCAACCACCACGTCTTTTGCAAATGGCACCCGGTGACCAACACTCTTCCTCAAAAAACAGCAATTGGCCATACACACACCCCGAGACAAACAAACAAACCACCACTCAAGCCGTCATCTTGGGACTAGGCAGCATGTTCAATCACTCGACTTTACATCAAAATGTAGGTTGGGAGAGAGATGTCGCCAATAAAGTGATTGTGTACAAGACGTTACGAGAAGTGGAAAAGGGGGAAGAGTTGTGTATTTCTTATGGCAGTCGGTTGTGGTTTGAGGATGCGGATAAGGAGGAAGAAGTGGATGAGGGTGACGGGTTGGGGGTTTTGGGTGGGATTGAGGTGTAATTGGAGGGGAAGAGGATTGGAAGGAGGAAGGAGAGATGGACGGGTGACAAAGGTTCTTTCCATGGTGAGGTTGGTGGTATTATCGGGTATAGAAATGCGCAATCGTTTCTTGAAAGGTGTGCTACCCGCTGACAGAAAGCCGAGTAATGGTATTTGTATGGTCACACCTCTCACCAGAAAATATACTGTGCATTTTCACAGCTACAACAAGACGACCCAAGGGACCAGAAATCTTCAATAGCTCTCCCCACTATGCCGGACACAATAGGGCCCTCTAGAAAAGTGACGATGCTGAGACGACGGTTCCCCCTGAAGAGCCACTAACCTCTGAATAAACATCTCAGGTAACCTCTCATCCAACCCCTTTCTCTGCATGATTTCGATTCCAGTAGCGATATACTCCTTCCGAAAACACTCCCAAAGCTCAAAGTCTTGAGACCCTGGCGCGCAGGGCTTAGGATGATAAGGATCGTTTACGTGCGCTGATAGTGCTGCTTTCTCGACGCCTTCGGGGTCCATAGTAATGGCATCACAGCAATCAAAATCGAGGACCCAGACTTGGAGATTGGTGGATGGTTGAAGCTTTGTGCTGGGTTCCAGTCTTGAGGGATCGTTGGTACGGCGAGTAGGGTAATTATATGGTTGATTTGCAATGTAAGCCGAGGACAGAGGTTGTATAGACTCGACATTGAGTTGACGCCGTGTGCCCAACACAAACTCGACATCGTTTGCATCGATTTCTGCGTCCCAGTGTAATGTTGCCAGTGTGTTTGCAATGGCCTCTGCGTACTCGTGAATGGGTAGATTTAGCTGCTCCATCGAATCCAAGAGGAGGTTGTGGTTGTTGAGCGAGAAGAACTTTGACGGACGTCCTGAGCGCCGTCGCCCTAGGTATATCCTGGCAATGCATACGGTATCTTTTTCTTTGACTGCTTGCCTAAGCTCCTCTGGACAAAATGTATCCACCAACACATCTCTAAATTCGACAGGAAGTGGTGGTATACGTTCGGAGCACATGATCCAACATCCTTCCACCAGCGTATACCAGAAAGAAATCGGTATTAGAGCTTTTGGGGGGTCTGAACAATAGTTCAGGATCCGGTTTTGAATGTAGTACTCTTTCCACAAGCTTCTGTGTATGGAACCGTCTGATTTTTTGATCGCCCAGGTCGCATTGGCTGCTGTCCAGACGCTGCCGCAGTGTCCAGCACCGATACGTAAAGGGGCCGAGGAGATCACATCTGACCCTCGAATTGGCGCGGCAGCGAGAGGGTGGCCACGGATGGTCCAGTGCGCATGTGGTACTCTTGGGTCGGACATACCAAGGGTAAATCTTTACAAGTTCGTTGAGTAGCTCGTCAAGAAGAGTTTCTCGTCAAATCTTGGACAGTCAAATCACTGTTTCGAAGAATGACTCATCCAAGCTCATGTTGATGTATCATTGGTGCAAACGAATTGGTAAACTCGAGATTTGTTCGAAAGTATGTATCTCGACAGCTTACAAGACTGTTATCGTCCAACGTGAGAGAAAAGCTCGGTCGGGAAGTGTTTTACTTTGCATTCTACAAACGCAGATACGGAGTAATAGGCAAGCTATAGCATGGCACAATACCTAGGCACGATTATACACAGGCATTTTACAGTTTCTTGTGCGTTACTGTAGGTTCGGTTATTTTTGCATGCTCAACACGCATAAAAGGAACCAGATGATGTCGAGAGTGATGGAGATTCTCCTATTGTGTCTCGCAAATGTGCATATTCTTTCATATTCCACCTTTCCATCCGCCAGAAGTTGCGATTCTCCCAAGTAGAGTGACAAAGACCCAGACTCCCAAGCCCCTGACGCCTTGCAAGAAAACGGAAAAAAAAAGCATGAGGATATATTCCTACCAACACCCATGGTTGAAGTTGTACATGAAGGGAATGGAGTGAGCCCATCACAAAGACTCTTGCTCCTTGGCTGCGGTGTCGTCGGCCAACTCTGCCTCGTCTTGACGCTCCTCTGCCTCATTTCTGAGATCGTAGGCAATGTCGAAACATTCGGCGAGTAATGATGTAACGCTGCCCTGGCCTTCGGGGATATCGTCGCCAACCATGAATTTGCCGTCTTTCTTCATGTTATCGATTGAATTAAGCTGAGTTGTGGTCAGTGAGAAGCGGAAACAATACATAGGAGTGGACTAGACAAACCTTCATGCTGTATGGGTACAGCTCGCGAGGAGAATCGACACCACCGGAGCGCTTGACCTCGAGCAGACAGCGTTTTAGGGTCAGGAGCTGGTTGTAGATGGGCAGCAGAGCTTCTGAGACGGGCTCTGACGAGACGATGTAGTGATAGATGTACGAGTAACTCTTGCGAAGCAGGTAGAGCAGTGTCTGTAGAGTCGTATATCAGTAAGAGGATGAGAAGGGTGGATTCAGGTGTAATTACCCTCTGGGAATGTAGGTCGGCAGGCTTGCCTTCGGCGTCGAGGAAGTTGCCATCGACACGGGATTCGTCGATGCGGTCAAGTTGTCGTTGGTAACTGTACAAGTCTGTTTCGCGCAACGACCAGGCCTGGGTAAGGTTCATGTTGTCGAGAGTGTTGCGTAGCTTGACGAGCTTGTCATAAGTGTCGCGGAAACGCTCGTCTATCTTGCCTTGCCTGAAGTACTGTTAGTCAAGGATGCAGCTTGCGAATAGCTTGATATGGCTCACTTGTTCTGAATAATTTCGACCCAGAGCAAACAGCGGCCTAGCAGGAAGGACACGACTTTGCTACCCTCCTCGACGTGGCTCTCGCCAATGTGGACTTGTTGTAGGCGTTCGGCGTACGCCTCTTCGGCTGTCCTGCCCTCGTGTGACACGCCAGCGTCTTTGAGCTCTGCTTGGATTTGCTTGAGTTGGTCGTCCAGTTCTTCAACCTCCTTGACGGGGAATTTTGATCGTGTGTTGCAAGCCGAGAGCGAACGCAGGATCGAGACAAGCTTTTCGTAGTAGCCCATGAGCTCGGGGTCGAGTTGAGACAGCGAAGCCTGTAGCTCTTTGAGGGTTTGGTAGCAGACGTCGATGCGTGCTTCGAGTAGTGTCATGAGGGAGTCGCTGTGGACGTCCTTGCCGCGCTCGACGGACGAGCGCCATTTTCGGAGATTGTGTTCGATGGACTCGAGGTCTTGGGGGAGGTAGAAGCCGGCTTCCTTGAGATGGTCCAGGAGACGCTGCAAGCAGGTTGAGCACGATGACAGAGTCAGCGAGGTATCATGCGACTTACTTTGACTGTGGATACGGCAGAGTAGACAGCGGGGGCTTCTTGGTTGCGGCCGATAGTAAGGAAGAAGAGGGAAACAAGCTGGAAACAGTCGTCGAGCACAGTGTCGACCCTGTTCTGTTCGTCGCGCTTGTCGGTGCGCAGGTCGTTGAGCTTCTCGACCTCTCCAATCAGTCTCTTGTAAAGGTCCAAGACATCCTGGGTGCGGATGTATGACGAGCGGTCGCTCTTGAGCACCGAGAGCTGGTCGCGCAGGCCGAGCAGGCGGTCGAGGATGGGTTGTTCCTTGGGGTCAAGCGGAAAGCGCACGAATGGCGAGTCGGTCATGCTGGCTTCTGGAGTGGTACAGACGATGTCTTTTGGACAAGATACGGCGTCGATGGGAGAGCGGATTTGGCAATGTCGAATGGGCGACGGACGACGCTGCGGCCACTTCACTGACGTATTGGCAGCGGGCAGCAAAGTCCCGTCTCCGCGTGCACAAGCTGCACAGCTTTGTGACGAATGCACAAGTCACCTGATGCTCTTGTCGCGGATGCCGCCAAGAGTGTAGCGGGTCTGTGCGCCCACTCGCCAAATTCCATCGCACACTTTTCTCCTGCCGTGGTGCCGCCTCTGAATTCGTCGTCAACCGCAACGAGAAGAAGTCCGTCTGTTACCCTTTTAGAAAACAGAAAGGCATCTCTTTACCTACAACCCATCAAAATGTCCACCGCCGAGCTCGCTTCCTCCTACGCTGCCCTCATCCTGGCCGATGAAGGTATTGAGATCACCGTATGCGCCGCTCCGCCATCCATCAATTTCGCGACTTCCTACTGACCTGCTATACCAGGCCGACAAGCTCAACACCCTCATCTCTGCCGCCAAGCTCGAGGTTGAGCCCATCTGGACCCAGCTCTTCGCCAAGGTACGATCACACTGCCCCCGAATCTCTCTGCACCAAGCGCACACATTGCGCTGCCATTGAAAGAAGAACAAGCAATCGCAAAACATTCAAGCAACATTTGTCTGACTCGTCGCGTGTCCCACAGGCTCTCGAGGGCAAGGACGTCAAGGAGCTCCTCCTGAACGTCGGCTCCGGCTCTGGTGCCGCTGCCGCCCCCGCTGCCGGTGCCGCCGCTGGTGGTGCTGCCGCCGAGGACGCCCCCGCCGAGGAGAAGGCCGAGGAGAAGGAGGAGTCCGACGACGACATGGGCTTCGGTCTCTTCGACTAAGCGTCTCGTCCCCTCTTCGCTTCACCCTCACCTTCAAAAAACATACCTCCGTGCATCTTCAAGCGTGGTGGAATCGCTCAGGCTATTGGGAACAGTTTACGGCTCCGGAGGATCATGCACTTCTCTGCTGCTTCTCGTCGGTTCGCCCGCGCGGCTTTTTTCTGCTCGCCTTTTCTGTAGTCCGAACGTTTCGCTATTCAAAAATGGACCGGCTCAAGCAAAAAAGTTCTTCTCAACATTGTGGGTGCTCTGATATGTCTGCGCAAAGAAGTGACTGGGTTTGCTTTTAATTCATGTGTACGTTTGTCTTGCGTGCTCTACTTTTGTCTGGTTACAAAGAGCTCTCTTGTGTATGGGCATGTCTTGAATCTCCACCTGTCATATTCCCTTGATCTCAACCATGCCATGCTAGCCCTCGTTATATCTTTCACACAACACGAAAGCCAAAGGACTGGTATGCCCGTCTTCGCCATATTCGCCTTGAAATGCACCTCTATCCCCTTCTTCCCATGGTATCATTCGCTTAATTGCTTCATCTTTCACCTTGATATACATTCCCTGGCCGGAGCCTCATTACACTCCTCGTCCTCGAGGATAGCTGCGCAGACTGGGAGCATCTGACTGCCTCTCGGCCGCACTCTGCAGGCCTGAAGCGATGTACTCGGAAGGCAACACTACCGAGCTTGGCGTCGAAGGCACCGTCGCAAGTGCCGCTGGTCCCAGTGCTGCGCTCAAAGGGGTTGCCGGAACCGGTGTCACGTATCCGGAGACCGAGTTTGATCGGAGTGCTGCCTGGTAGAGCTGGGATCCGTTGACGGCAATACTGACCTCCTTGACTGCCTTTTGCACTGGTCGCATGACTACCTTGACGGAATCCGTGTCGTATCCTTGGTTCCCGATGTTTCTAATCTCGAGAGCGAGATCCAACCATGTCTAGATTTTTTGTCAGCTACCATGAATACCAAGTCAGGACGACGGTTTGTGGAGACTTACTCGTACGAACTTGTCGCACAACAGCCAAAAGTCTCGCTGAGTGCGCAGATTGGGATCCTTGAGTTTGACCTTGGATAGCCGGTTTCTCATCGACTCCAGAGCATTGATTGCGACGTCACATTTTTGTAGAGCCAACCACCAGAGACGTGATATGGATCCTTGCATGGATCGTTTGGCTGACTCGTTCCGGCTATAAAAATCGACCCTGCAACCGGGAAGCGTTTGAGCTGCAAGTTCGCAGGCGCCTTGAAGCTTCAAGAAAATCGACTCGAACTGACGTTGCTCTTCACTCTCCTCGCTCGGTGGCTGAATTGCGCTGGATCGTGGTATACCGGAGGCTGATGAGAACGACTCGCCCGATCGTGGCGTTACAGCGCTCATGCTTGTCATAGTATTGCTTCGACTCGTGCTGAGAGGGACGGGTGGAGGAGCAGTTCCAGGAGTCGTCAGTCGTGAAGGTTGTAAGATAGTAGCGCCCCGTAATCTCTTCTTTGGAGCAATGGGCTTGGGCTGAGTGGGTGTGCTAGATCGACTGATGGTCGCCGTTGATCCGCGAGCACTTCTCGTTGGTGCTTTGACCTCGGTAGCCTGGAACGTCAGGGCATTACGAATCTCGATCAGAGTGCCATAGATGTGGAGCATGAGACTTCTAATGTACATGCCTTCACCACGCAGTGCAATCTTGCGAGCATGGAGACGGAGCTCTGCAGCCAGGGTAGCATAGCTTTGGAGAACATGAGCACACTTTCTGCGGATTGCTTGGATCCAAGGGTCGTTCTCTGATGCTCTGCTTTCTCCAGTGCCATTGGAAATCTGACTCAGCCGTCTGTCCAGCTCTTCCAGACTCGCGCTTGATTCGAAGAAGATTCGTTCCATTGTCGTTTTTCTGGGCGTTCCACTCTTAATGACACGCACCGCATCGCCAATAGGACCGTTCAGTTGAAACAAAGCGAAAACAATTCTGGTTGCAAGTTTGACAGTCATGCTTGTTGGTCTCGATACTCGGCGGTCTTCCGGCAGACTGGACAACCGACGGCGAGCTACTATCATACGGCTGGATGGTTCCATAGGACTGACTGCTCCAGAAGACGATTCATTGCCACTGTGGGCAGCAAGACTCAGGCTCGAAGCTCCTCTGTGATGATATGCTTTTAGCGTGCCAGTTTCTGTCACCGTAGTATGCGAGCTTCCGGAGATTTTGCGAGGAACATAGCCAAGTCGTTTGGATCGCGCACCAGTAGAGGTGACAGTCTCGCTCCGACTTCTGCCAGTCTCACCATCAGCAGCGAGAGGTCCAATGCCTGGACGATCAAACCGGCGGCCTACTGGGGGATTGATGAGAGAGTCCCTAGCACGAGACTTTTGTGGTATCGGTGGTGGTGGTTTCAGGCCGAGTCCGTCGCCTGACCTAAGAGTCTCAAGCCCATCGATGCCACTCATGCTCGGTCTCACAGGAAATCTGCCTGATATTGACCTCTTGGGAGGGCGTGGAGTTTCCAGACTAGTCTCGCTACACCATTTGTCAGTCTATGCTTTGGATGCCTATGGAATGATATCTCATTACCTGAAGTCTGGAGTCTCTCTTCCCAAAATCTCGCGTTGTTTGTATTCGCGGAGGAAGAGTTTGACCTGCGAGCAGACTTGACGTGCCTCTTCCACTAGAGGTCCGCCTGGCGATGTACTGAGAGGATTCGGAATGAACACTTCTGGTGGTGGGAACTCCATTGACTTTGATCCGACTTTGAGCTTCTGCAAACGCGACATTTCGCCCATACATAGCGGCAGACGTTTGATCTGGTTGGACTCAATGGCCAAGAACATGAGCGAATACATAAGGCCAACATCATCCGGGACCGATGTGATGTTGTTGTGACTGAGATCCAGGATCTGGAGTTTCCTAAGATGGAAAACCTTGGCATTGTTAGACTGAAGTAATGTCAATGCTGCAAGCTTCTTCATACCGGTTCTGGAAAGGCATTGAGTTTGTTGTGACGAAGGTTCAGATACAGCAGATTAGAACAAAAGATGAGATCGGCAGGTATCTCAGTAAGTCGATTGTGACCGAGCGAGAGCCTTGCATAAAGTCAGTATAGCGTTCTGGGTTAAACAAAAGGGGTCAATCCACTACCTCTCCACCCGATCTTTGATCAAATTAATCAACTCGACGGGCAACACCCGTACACCCTTGTCACTCAGATCGAGAGTGTCGCCGGGCTGAGTGCCATAGCCAAAAGGTAGTTGCGCACCACCATCTAGAGCGGCAAGTTGTTTCTCCTCCGTCTCCGCAAGCGCTGACTTGGCAAGTGCAATCAGATCTTCAGTATTCGCCGCCTGCTTCATGGATGAAGCCTCGCCGTGGTTAGATGCCATTCTGGGTATCAGATCGTGTGCCTGATTTCATGCTGATGTTATCGAGTTGGCGATATAGTGCACGGGACCTGCAGGTTGTAAGGAGTTAAATCACGGCGTTGTGTATGCAGGAACACGGCTGCGCACTGTCGCGCCGAGATGCTTATAGGGCTGAACATGGACGGCGTTTTCCGAAGGCCAGGGTTGCCTCGTGGACTCGGTCGGAATTTGGAAAACAAAGACCACTTGGTTCACATCCAACCAGGCAAGGGAAGATGCGGTTCTCTTACACGGTCCTTCACTCTTCCGAAGTTCTGCTTGCGTCTTGGTCAGACAGATGAGCCGACTCTGGAAACGGGTACGCATAAGATATAGTCGATACCTTGGTCATTGTCAACTGGATCATACTGGAACGGACACAGTATCACAGTACAGCATACTAATGATGTTGAATAAAGCACAATGATGCATTGAGTCCCAGCTTTTGAAGTTCCAGCTCTTTCTAGCTACCTAACGTAGTACTGTTTACCACAATCATCATATCGTAATTACAGATTCGGACGGCCTTTTGACCGTCTAGTTCAGTTCTTGACGGGCGAAATCTTCTCGCTCTCGTCTTCTCTTCTAATATGTCGCCATTCTTCCTCGTCTGCTGGTGCATCGATAGTGTTGGCAGTCAACTCGGGGATATCTTCATCCTCCATCTCTTCTGGCAGGATCAGATTGAGAATGAGGGCAATGAAGCCAGCAAGGGCGAAACCCTCCTCCATGACCAGTACAATAGCATTGAAGAAGCCTTGCAGAGCTTGATTACTACCAGAGTACGTGAAGACATAGCTGAACCAACTGTAGATTTTATAAGATATTGCGAACATGGCGAGTATGATGAGGACTAAACTTACGTAGGAACAAGAGTAGCACCAAATCCAGGAGCGAATGCTGCGGCGAGAATGAAACGATTGCGGCGAGTGAATGGGACGGTTGAAATGATGCGGAGACCGCTAGTCGCGACAGAGGCGAACAGGAACGTTGTCATGCCACCAAGTACAGCAGAAGGGATAGCTACCAATGCAGCTGCGAATTTGCTAAAGATGCCCATGATGAGTAGCCAAAAGCAGGCCGCGTATCCGGCCTTTCGGTTGGCACATCGAGTCAAGGCCTGGTTTTTTTGTCAGCTCTACCCTTTCACCACGATATATTGGGTTGATCTGACGTGGAAAATATCTTTTGTGCGGCACTGCATCAAGTAAAGCGCATGCACGACAATCTTTCAACTCGAATTCCAGCTCGTTTTTGTTAACTGCATCTCATTGTATTCTACATTCCCTATTGAGTTCTATCTGAAGGTTTGGACACCAGGCAGCGATGATGGTCTCAAGCAACACCGAATGTCGGGAATTGTGCTGTAGAGCAGCTCAACGGAAGAGAGAAGTCGGTTGCATGATGCCGAATCAAGGCCTGGTGATAATCCAGCTACCCTTGGCGTTCAAGTATTCGACGTAGGCAACAACCATTCCGTTGTGCTCGGCAGTAAGCACGAAACGTGATGTCGGATTCTCAGGATCCTCCTGTACCCACCTGGCAACTGTGACAGGATCACCTCCCACCGATCGGAAGCGACCGTTGTCGTCGGCCAGACCTGGATTGCGCAGTGCGTAGAGGTTGCCACGGTCGTCGGGATGAACAACCACGCCATAGAGCGGGTGAGCATTTGATACGATTTTGGCACCACTGTGTTCACCGTAGGCTCCGGCGAACATGCTTGCTCTGAGCACAAGAGGGCCTTCGTCGCCCTCGCTGCTCTTTACCTTGCCCTTGTCGTCCTTGTTTTTGCTACCCGTGCCCTTGTTGTCGTTTTCGTTGTCCTTGCTTTCGTTGTCCGTGTCCTCGTTGTCCTTGCCCTTGACGCCCTCGGTTGCATGAGTGTCGCCCTCAACATACCAGTCGGCATCGAGGTGAGAGGCAATGTTAGAGATGAGACTTCCAGCATGGTCAAAGATATTTCCTGTCGTCTCATCAAACCGGCCCAGAACTTCCTCGCTGTCACCAATCCTTGCCACGAAGTTTTGATTCGAGGTGGCGTATCCGACTTTCTTCAATCCTCGATCGACGAGAACATACTCATAGAACAGCGAGTCTCCACTAACCATGTTTGCGACCTGGTCAGCCTGAGCAGCCTTACGCACAATCAACGGACCAAGGTATGGCAAGTGGCTGTCGACCTGAGTAAGGTGGCCGAATATCGAAAACTTGGTCCCTATTTGCATCCAAGCTCCAACGATTTCGTCATCGGCAGTTCTGAAGGTTCCGTCGACCCTTGCAAAACCTCTCTCATGACCAAAAGCAACGACTCGGCCGTACATCATGTGTCCTGGACGAACAAGAGCGGTTTCACCTTCCAGTGAGCCAAGTCCCTCGTAGTAGGTAGAGGCCACGGCAAATTGTTGACGAGTCGGGTCGAATGCAGCCTTTTTGGAACGACCATATGCCTCAGGATGAGCTAGGACGTCGGCTTCAGCTTCTTCCTCGTCGACTTCGAACTCCAAACCTTGGAAGTCTTCGTCCATGTCGGCATCGTACGTGAGATCGTGCACAGCACGTGGCACAGCAGTGTCTGGTGTTGCTGACGTGTCGGGATCGAACCAGCGCTTCTGGATTCTTGAAGAGGCTGCATTTTCGAAGAGCTGCGGCCAAAACTTCTCGTCAATATCCCAACGCAAGAAGTTGACAGTCGAGGGTTCTATGAGAATTTGGTTGAGAGCAGGGTCGACCTGCTTAATATCGTCAGGGATCTCCTGCAACCACTCGAAAGTCATTTGCTCCTTGTGATGCAAATGTCCAAATGCTGCTCGAAGGGGGTGTTTGATAGCCAAGCGAAAAGGAAAGTGGGCGGGGCCGTGGTTGTCGGGATCAGGACAGTTTCCTTTCAAGCAGGCCAGGACGATACAGGCTGCCTTGATTAAAGAAGCGAACATCTGATATTCGTTGACCAGTGTAGCATGACGACGATTGCACAGCAATCTCAGACGTTCTCTGCAGTTCCTGAAGAATATAGCTGCACCGTTCCAGCTCCAGAGAAGCTCCATGCATCCACTAAGTCCTGGGTATGGACACCCGTCTGCCGACCACTGCAGCTCGACACCGAAATGTTGCTGAAACTGTATAGCAATTGAGGTAAGACTCGTTCTCACCAATTTTATCCAGATGTAAGAGCTCTCATCGTCGGGATTGACTGGTGGTATGTTCCCGTAGACAAATTTGAAAGCTTTGTTCGACCAAAAGTCATGTTCATCGTCAGGGACACGACCGGACACGAATTGTGCAAACTGGGCCGCATATGTTTCAGCGCTGACGTTTTCGCGGGCACGTGATTTGTTGGTATAGGGAACCTGTATCATGACAAGATGAAGTTCATCAACTCTCGCCATGAACTCTCGGGCCCGTTCAAGAGTACGTTCTTCAGGCTTGAGACGCAACCACTCACCCGCCAAAGCGAGCCATGCGGGAAGATGAGTCCACTTGAACAGGTTTGTAGGAGCGCGGGTAACTGCGAGGTTTCCGCTCACATGTGCCTTGTACCTGCCATCTCCAGTGGGTGCTCTGGGCATGATGGCATCCACACTGCAGATGTCGGGATTTATGGTTCTGTGTCTGGAAGCGGTTTCAACAGGCAGCGTCACGGGTTTGCCGGTATAGGAATCGATGTACTGCGTACCGTTAGAACCTTCCACGATTGAAGCGAGAACATCCTGCAGGCCGTCTTCGAATATCTTCATGTTCTTTTCTGAGAATGGATCCTCTCCATGCCGACGAAGCTCATTGCTTAAGTTTTCCCGAAGGGAACGCGTAAGGACCTGCTCGGCCACACCAGTGTCGACGGTTGCATAAGTATGAGCTTGACAGACACGCGCATGCTGGATGTTCCAATGCAAATCATCGCAGAGAACAAGCTGGAAACAGATGGCACAAGGATGGTGCTCCTCTCGAGCCTGAGCTGCTGTGCAGTCACACCCCGCCACAGGAGGGTGTCCTTCAGCGACATCCCCGTTCATTTGGTCTGCGGCTTCGGCAGCAGCCAACAAAGCGACTCTGGGGTCTCCAGTGGCAACCCATTCTCTGTAGGCGATGTCCAGGGGTAAGGCAATTCTCGTGCCAAGAAGTGAGCGAATGGTGATCATGGTGGTATTATGTGCAACCCCAATATCTCTGGCAAGGAGCGGCCCGACTCTCAAGATGCCCACGCGTTGATGTTTGACACGGAACGGACTGAGCAGATGTTGGCCGCCATACGGACCCAGAGTCGTGTTCCCTAATACCATGTCAATACTCACCAGAACAAATGTCGGGTTAAACTTACGATCATTGCCTGTAGAGAATCCAAACTTCTGCTTCCAATAGTTGTAGATTTCCATCACGCGTTCTTCGGTAGCGACAATACCATCCAATTTCTGAGTGACGAAATAAAGGAACCTGACAACCAATGCGTGAGCTTTGCGCGAATGGCCTTGGGGCAGAGTCTCAGGGATGATTGATGGCCATTGACCGGATGTGTCTCTTTCGATGTAAGCCTTGGATCCGCTTCTGACCCAATCAAAAAGTACAACATCCTCCGGCAGGTCGGGTGCCTCTCGAGCATTTTTGAGTACCTTGTCGTTAGGAGAAATCGTCAAGAGACGCTTGGATGCAAGGCGGGTTGTCGGATCGATGCGAAAGATGCGTGCAACATACCAGTTGTTCTTCTTGGAGCCCTCCCAGCGTGGCCTGGCAACAGCAGTTCGAGATTGCGGCAAGAAGTAGGCGACAGCGGCAGTGATCAAAGTTCTCTTTGTCTCCAGATCGACCGTCGGGCTAGGCCAACGGTTGAACCAGTCGGCTATGAAGTCGCACAACTGGTCTGCAGTCTTGCGTTGGTCGCTGGGCACGAGCGCATACCCGATCTGGTGAGTAGCCTTGTTACCATTGAAAAAAGTGGTGTTGCCCGAGACGTCCTTGAGTTCCACTTTCCACGTCTGGAAACCGTCCTGTCGGCTGGCTTTCTTGTATTTGATGATCTTACGACCAGGAAGGGGATCGACACTGATGATTGATGCGATGCTACGTTCAATGTCGGCTTTCTTAGGACGTTCTCTGATGCTGTGCAGGTTGGTATCCTTCAGAATGTCCTTCAGACGGCGCGTATTGGCCAGGTGACTGTCTTGGGAGATGGTAAGATCATCGACAACCTTACGGAAGCGCGCAGCGAGATCGTCAAGCATGCTCTGTGTGCCCGGTGTTGCTGTCGGGTTTGCTGAAGGTGAACCTGGTGCTTCGGAAACTTGACGCTGCGGTGTCCTGAGGATCACTGTTGAACGTTCGGCCTGCACCTCTTCATCAAGCCTATCAATCTCTGCCATGCTTAGGATCAACTGCTTTGGGTGTCAGTTCTCTGTTCAGTTTACGCGCTGAGTATTTGCCGCACCGGATATTCATCCTCGTAGTCGGATCCATCGTCTGCCATGGCGACATCCTCATAGTCGGATCCATCGTCTGCCATGGCGACATCTCCATAGTCGGATCCATCGTCCGCCATGGTGAGATTGTTGAACAGGTGTGTGCCGGACAGACAGATGAACAGGAATTTAGATCGAGACGACGAATGGAGAAGAGTGAATGGAAGAAGTTTATGCGAGCGCGCAAAGGTCGCGTGGAAGGTTGAGCGACAGCCTCAGCTCAAGAAGTGAAAGATCGGATGTTTTTCTGAAGCATGCGCAGGCCGTGGAAGTCGTGGACGTTGTGGACGTCATGGACGTCGTGGAAGCCGTGGTAAACAAAACAAGACGACTCATTTGTGTAATACTCTCTTCATCAATTGTGAAAGCCTCTTCTCCGCACATACCTACTTTACCACCAGCAACCTTGTTACTTCGCTGTTTTCCACATAGTGACGACTCATTTTAACAAAGATGTCTCATGCCAATAAGGAAACAGTCTTTGAGGCACTCTGGACTCACATGGAGACGCTTGCAAAGTCTGGCGACAAGGCAGATGGGGATGAGGCCCGTCGCATCGCAAACCAGCTCATCGGCCACGCAGAGCTACCCCTACTCTACCGCATTCGCGCACACATGACACTGGCCTGTGGAAACGACAGCTATGTCTGGCATGCTCAGGAGGCCGTCCGCCTTGCAGAGAAGAGTATCAAGCTCGTCGGCTCTGGTACAGAGCCAGGCGAGGAGCTCTCGGAAGAGCAAGCGAAGAAGGAGCAACAGGCAGAGCAGGCCTTGCTCGAATGTGCACGCGAAACTCTGCGTGATGCTGAGAAAGACTTTGCGGAGCTCCAAGCCATCAGAAGAGCACACAAGGAGAGCGGCGCGACTGAGAAATGGGTCGTCAAGTATGGAGGTCGTCGTCCTACCAACGTTCAGACCTCTGCAAAGCCCACCCCCACAGAATCGGCCGGTCATGCGAAGCCTGAGATCATTGCCATCGCGAAAGACGCCCTTCCCACCCCCAAGGCCGCTCACGCCGCCCAGGATCCCATCAACAACCTTGTTCGTGCTGGCGATGACGCTGACGTCGCTTTCGCAAGCCGAAATGAAGCAGCCGTCAACGGCATTACTCACCCTGAGAGTGCTATTGCTTACGATCACATCGTCAACGGCACTCCGAGCGCCATCTCTCGTGCCTCTACCAACGGTACTACCCATCCCAACACCACCAGCATGAACTTTGTCAAAACCACTGCCAGCAAGATCAATGACGCCACCGCCATTCTCCAGCACAATGGCAACGGAGTTGCCAGCGGCTTTCCCGACACCATCTCTCATGCCCATGTCAACGGAGCTCCTCATACCGACACTGCCAGCAAGATCAACGGCGACACCGACATTGCCCAGCACAATGGCAACTCCAGCGGCTTTCCCGACACCATCTCTCATGCCCATGTCAACGGAGCTCCTCATACCGACACTGCCAACATGAGTACTGCTTCTCTTCCCCACAACGTCAACGGAGTTGTCAGCGGCTATCCCGACACCATCTCCCATGCCCATGTCAATGGCGTCGCCAGCGGCTTTCCCGACACCTTCTCCCACGTCAACGGTGTCGACACTGTCGCCTCTATTCCTGACAACGTCAACGGTGCCGACACTGTCGCTTCTCTTCCTGACAACGTCAACGGTGCCGACACTGTCGCTTCTCTTCCTGACAACGTCAACGGTGTCGGTCATGGAGGCGCTGTTGGTAGCACCGATCTTACTCATGGCCGCACTCTAACACGAGAGGCAAACAATCCTAGACGTTCTGGGCGTTCTCGCAAGCCGACCAAGGCGTACAACCCAGCAACTGGATCCTAGCGCATGAGTCATCCGAGTCGGCCCTGGGTTACAGTTATCCGTTTACGTCTTGATAGTGGCGAAGAACATGGCTCAACTTCCACGCTGTGTCATTGGTATTAGAATACGTACGTCAGGAAATCAAGGGGTTGGAAAAGTGCGAGAAAAACATTGTATCCCGAATCACCTGAGACCATGCCACTTCATATCATGACAACGTGCAAAAAGAAAACCTCCACTAATAAGATGTAATTCTGTCGGGTTAATGTTTAATTTCTCTCTCGAAGTACACATGTTGATCGTGACCGCTCCCCAAGCCCTTGAGCCGAACGACACCGATGCCATCAAGTCCGGAGACAAGAATATAGCCAACAGCAAGCCTACTCATCAAAGCGCTGAGACAAAGCACGCCGCAGTTATCAATCCCGAGAACAAGGAGAGGACCGAGTTCAACAACTCTCCTCAAGCTGCTCAAGCCAGAACCACTACTTCCGAGAACAGAGCGGACATGCACATACTCTTCAAGCTGTTGGCTTCCAAAAATGAGTCTGTAGCTGAAGGGAAAGAAAAAAAGAAAAGGTTGCCATCTCCCATTGATTCATTGCTTTTGTATATGTATCTACTTGTCGGTTTCTCATTGTATGTTCATGCACCCCGAGGCAGAGTGTCGGCATCATTCAGGCAACTCAACCCGAAGCAGCATCCGACGCAACTTGACCAGTAGTAACTTGGCCCGTATACATGAACACAAACCCTTCAGCAGTCCAGCCACCGATTCTTTGGGAGAGCTTGTCGCTCTGGCGGAAGTGGAAACTGCCATCGGTTTGGGGGTAAGCCATCACCTGGCGATCTTCCATGGTGGTGACAAGTACAATATCGCGCATGCTGTGCCCGAGAGCAAGGCGGGGGACATCGTCTGGCCAGATGGCGTTCTCAGGAAACACTCGTGGCAGCCAGAGGTCGGTTCTCGAGACAACTTTGACGTTCGGCTTTTGTGTCTGGTTCAAAGCAGCAGCAGAGTCGGGAACTGGAGCATTTCCAGGTTGAGGGTGTGTTGTGTTATTGAGTTCCGTGTTGGAAGCTGGGTCGGGAACTGAAGCATTTTCAGGTTGAGGATGTGTTGTGTTATCGAGTTCCACATTGGAAGCTGGGTCGCCAGTGGTTTTCAATGGGGCATGTTGGCCATTTGGTGGGGCATTGCTACCTGAGGTTGTTGGAGGTTTGACATTTGAGCCATGGTGTTGCTGAGGGGTTGGCACACGTTTCGGGTGTTTCTTTAAGACCTTTGCGCGCGTAGCTGCCAGACTCTTTAGGAACTCAGTGCCGTTGGTGTCGCGGGATTCCAGATTTTCTTCGCCCGTGGTAAGGCATACCAATGCGCAGGCAGCTACCATGTGCTTGGTGCTAAAGACAGAAGCCCTAGCGACGTAGTCTCGCACTTCTTGAGCAAAAGTCTGCAAGCCCGCGGTCTCTGGACGCAGGAATGGTTCAGAAGACTCCTTCAAGCTTTTGTACAGTGCGCAAAAGGGAGCCATGACAGACTTGAAGTCGGCATCTTCTTTCACGCAAAACTCCTTGGTGCAATCGTAGTCGGAGGCTAAGCTGATGGAAGGCTGTTTCTCTCCCGCTTGGCGAAGCATAGACAATTTAGACTTTGTATCGTCATCCATACCATGAAGTTCGTCGTCGGTGGGCAGGAGAGCAGCCCTCTCGCTCTTACTCATATGAAGCCAGATAGCTGACCAACATTTTCTCTTGATCGTGAACGCGTCTATGAGTACTTTCGCGCTGTTCAGATCGAGCTTGAGTCTTTTGTTTGCTTGCTCGTCTTGGGGCGTGGTTGTGGGTGTTCGCTTTTTTCCCGCATTGACCTGGAAGCTGAAACCGAGGACCGCGCCAGAAAGATGATCGCGCGGGCCACCCTGGACGTTTAAGGAATTGAACAGAATGTGATCAGCAAGGTCGTACTCTGGCTGATGTCCTTCCCAGTCGGCGCGCAAGTGAGCAGGGACATCTTCCTCCTGGAGCAATGGAATGTTGTTTGCTGACATCTTCTTGATCGTGGTACGTGCACGTTCGCCCGACCGCTTTTTCTCTTCTTCGATCCACGCGAGGAAACTGTTCTCAAGGCCCGTGGTATCGGGCAGTTCTTCAATTGGCAAAAGTCCGAGCAGTGCCCTTGCGCGATTGAGATTCACCACGTCCTGATGACGTTGCTTGAGTGTTTGTGTGTTGTCGACCATATTGACCAGTGTATCAACCTGACGGCGAGTCGGCGACGATGATGCTTTCCTGATGATGATGCTGTTTTGTTGATGATGCTGACGGAAGATGCTGACGATGGTGATGGCAAGAGAGATCTTCCGATAGACAAAGTTGTGTTTGGCGCCAGCGTTTCCGCGTCAAAATTGAAGGTCGGCGCAAGCACGCTCACACTTGTGCTATAACCAAAGCATAGGCAACAGTGCCTTCTGATTGTTCTTCACAAGTGTGAGTGAATATGCACGCACTTTGCTTGGCACATGCGTTCCTCAATTTGTGCGGCCAAGATTTGGGCAGCGAAGAAAGCTGAGCCACGATCAGAGTATCCTCGATCCAACAAATACGTAAAATGAGCAGCGAACACACAGGAAATGAATGGCTTCAATTTATACGTTATGTTCGAGTGTGGCCATCTTGATATCTGCCCTCCACTATGCAGAATTTTCCCGACCACTCGGCCTGCCACAGCTGCTATTTTTCGCGACCTACCTAATTCCCTACTCGATGAGAAAGTTGATCTCACCGACCTCGACGATAGTGTCTCCCCTTTTTCTGTTGTCGGTAAGCCATTGTCTGCTTCTAAGCACAGCCATTTCACGCTCGGCCTTGACTGCTCTCATCCCGTTTACGATGCTATGCATCATCTCCTTTCGCTGCTCTGCTGTCTGAACACCCTTTGAACCCACGCTCTCAAAAACCGTCTGTCTGGACGACCAAAACTCTCGAAGCCGTCTGAATTTGTCTTCCACTACGCACAATCGCAAGGTTTGGCAGACTTTGTGTAGCCAATTACCCTCGTTGTGTACCGACCAGAATATGTGGGAGAAATCAAAAGCACAGGTGATCGCGTGCTCAACCTCCAACTCCTCAAGTTTGGCAAGGATCGATAGCCTGTCGGGTTCTTTTCCTTGGCCTCGCACCAAACCGGTGATCGTTCGTTTCATGAGTCCATACCCTGTCGCTTGAGGCAGCTTGTTTTCCTCATCCATCAAAGCTTGTTGCAAAACTGCCTCAATCAATTTGGAGACCGCACTAATTGACACATCAGTCGAATGCCTGTGTAGCGTAGTTGACTCTATTGGCAGGTTGTAATCGGAAGGGATCTCATCACGTTGAAAACCGACTGCAAGGAGGAGGCAATGTAACATTGTCTGTCCAGTGCGACCTATCCGGGTGTCGAGGAAATATGAACGACCGCTTCCGATGTCTCGCTTGCCGGAAGACACGTGCGTATCGAAGAAGTATTCTAGATCGCGCCACTGGGACGGTTTGATAATTGATCTTGAACAGAGGGCCGCAAAAAGGTGGGCCGATGTAAGAAGAGTGGAATGGACGTTGGCAAGGTAGAGCCCATTACGATAGGACTCTCCATTGATCGTCCGGACCCAGTATGCAGTGGTTAATATCCAACCTTTTCGCCAATCTCTGATCTCGGTATCCTTGGAAGGAATGTTGATATACTCGCCAAGGAAAGAAAGATCTGTTCGTTCATGATTGTAACCCAACCCTTGTAGCTTCTGTTCGTTTGTCTGCCAGATTTGGAATTCGTACTTAAGCAGGGCAAACATAGCCTCTGATTGTTGGCCGACTGTGTCGTAAACGTGTGAAAGGATCTCATAACCAAATGCCAGCCATGTCGGCGGAGATTCTTCATCTATGTTTAGAACAATGTGTGTTCTCATGATATCAACCATGTCAGTGCGTTCAAATACTAGCCTGTCCAGATTTTCTTGCAGGAAGCGACCAAACGCACTTTGCAAAGAGTAACCATGATGCTTGCCGGAAGATCTCAACCAATAATACGCATGAAGATTTTCGTGAAAAGCAAATCCTTGGAGGGCTAGCAGCCTTGCTTGCCCTGCATCGAAAGATTTAAAAGTCTTGTCCACGATTGCCGTGCGTATCACTCCGTCTTGTGGGGTTTTGAGAAGAGCAAAGTGGCAGGTACCAATCAGTGTGCTGACTATATCGCTGTGAGTGGAAAATCCAGGCGTGCTCCGGTCAAAGTCGGTTTGCATGTCCTTCATCATCTCGATTGCTGTAGCGGTAACGTACGAAGCCGAGACAGCAGATACTTTGCCGTCCAAGACTCTGGACCAAAGAGCGAGGGTTGCCTGTTTGATATCCAGCAAACTCCGACAAAAGCGCCACAGTAAAAAGTCGATGCTAGCCATGCGTGTGGTTTCTTCGGATACATCTTCCTCGACCGTTGAGATAGCAAGTTGACTTGGAGGTAGATAGCTCTCTTCTGTGGGCGTCTCGTGTATGTGGAGTAGATCAAAGATGTTTCCAGGCATGGGATCAGAGTTGTCGGTAACAGGAAAGATCTGTGCTTCTGAACAGCGGAGGCTCAGAAGTCTGACCATAGTTTCAAGGGTCCGGATCATTTTTCGATGGCCGGCAAGACGTGCATCGCAAGGAGTCGTTTTCTCAAACTCCGCAGCGCATCTTCGTCTGAGAACAAGAGTCTGGTTCAGATCTTTGAGTACCCATGACGGCACGTCGATAGAGATTGATCGAGCAAGATCTTCGAGTTCCCTGCATGTAGGGTTCTGGAGATCGGGATACTGTCTGTCCTGTGTAACACTGTTCTTGACCAGCCAATCAACCACTCCAGTTTGAAGACCGTGATATTTCTTGGTCCAAGTGTCGGTTTCCTCTGACTTGGCCATGTTGACGCGGTGGCGGAGATACAAATGGTTGCTATGATTTGGTCGAAGTTATGCTGGTTAAAGGTGATAGAACTTGAAAGAGTGATGTGGACTGAAGAATCAGGAAGCAGCTGTTTCGTTTCGAGTGTGAGTGATGTTGTGGCACCAACTGGGACGAGCGAGATGCGAGCCGTCTCTAGACCGATGTCATGCGACGTCCGACAAACGAAACTTCGAGCCCTCGGTATCTAGACAGAAGAGAAGGATTGTTATGCATAAATCAATGGCAAACAAGAGTCTATTAGACAAGCATGGTGTGAGTCATATTCCTACGCTGTATAGACTCACTCATCAGATGTAGCTTACAAGGCATGGTATCACATCTGCTCAAGTGATGGGTCTTCTCTATTGAGAATTGAGGACACCAGCACTACACTTAGTACAATAGCCTTTCTCATTCCCAGTGGAAAACCTTGGAAAGAATGTAAAAGATACCACCAGATCAACCACACACGTCTGAGGGACATAGAAACCCGAATGGTGATTGTAAAGGGTGAAGCGCGCGTGCGCTGAAAAGGTCGACGATGCTTGGCTCCGTTCCAGTTCTTGCCAACGACTCGACACTTCAGCACTGGTCTTTCTTGTGCTTGCGGACACAGACTTAGATTGAGAAATGAGAGTGGTCAGAGAGAGAGATTGTCGAGGGCAGACCTATCCTTACTTGTGTTTACGACCGCGAGTTGCGTTTTGTTCTTGCTGGCACCATGCCACGATCACCATAAGAACTCTTCCTCCATGGTCGCTGATCTCGGACGCTGTGATGGGAGAATAGCGGATGAGCCTGTCGGAGAAGGCGTCCGGACTCGAGTGGTAATTCTTGGAAGTAAGCATCAGCAGGCGTTGCTGTGGCTCCAGTCAACAAGCTCGGTTATGCCTGCAATGATGGACAAGGAGGATTCGTAAATGCTGGAAGTGCTGCGTCGGTAGGAGTCCGAGATTGATGTGCGTCAATGACAAGGTTGGTCTTGCTGCCGTCGAGGTTGACGATTCTGTTCACGGCGGCCGCGGGCCATTGTCCACGAACGAAGCAGCATGTTAAGCTGGCGAAGTGTCACGAACCGCTTTCGAGACTCTTGGTGATATGGCCATATTGCGTCTGTCATCTGACGATCAGTACTTGTGGTTTGGACATCCTTGACTTGTACTGCCCGAAGCTCATGAGGCTTTGTGTCGATCATACAGCCTGTCAGATTCGCTTACCGTGCTCCGACGCTCAGTCCAATAGTTCTCAAAACGACAGTAGGCTTGACGTGCCCTTCTTTGAAGAAAACGAGAGAGTTGCACGATCGTATGTGCTCAAGCGATCATGGCTTCTTGCAACCGACAGTGTCTGACTGCTTTTGAGCGGATGCAAAGTTGGCAATGTCAGCTGAAGTATAACGCGAGTAATGAGAAGAATATGTCAAACAGCCAGACGATGACCCTGGCATGTCGACTTTTTTTTTCTTTTTTCTTTGTGTATTCCTACACCGTTTCGGCCTTGCGGCCATGCCGGGTTATTTGTCTGGTTAAGCAGTACGGGATATGTACATAGGGGCAATTGTGCCAACATAAGGCATGTCGACTTCAACGGGAAGAATAAAGAACCCGACCTCCTTGACGCTGCACAAAATCTCGGAAGCACTTCTGACGTCTCAGCTCGAGCTTTTGATTCTTGTACCATGCTGGAAGACAAACTTTTGCGGGCTGGAAACTACTACTTGTACTGCCTGTCGGTGACCACGGTCGTGACTAAGCAGAGCGACCATCGAACACTGACTCAATGATGCCGCGGATCTGCGCCGCCTGCCTGGGTGCCTTCCTTGTCGACGAAGAGATATCATGATGAATCCATGGCTCTTCCTTCCTTGCCCAACACAGGCTATTCCCGTCCTGAGTACGTTCGATCGGGTCTAATCTCTATTGCTCGTTGCATTGCCATGTAAGAACTCTTGCTGCATTGTCGGGTAAGTTTCGAACGCATCATTAGTCACGGGATCATCGCTTGCAACTTCACGGGTACTTCTAACTTATAGACAAGTGGATATGGGTTTGAATGTCAGATTCTGAATATCTGAGGCTGCTAATTTCTGGCTGTGTTTGCACTGGCGCAACGCTCAGAGCAGTCCTGTCGGTTTCAATGTGTGACTTCCTTGCTACTTCCCATGTCCAAGACACACACTTCTTCTCTAGCGGTACCGATTACTGCTCACTAGAAACGCGACGGCGATCGTGGTGTTCGCCGGTGGCACGAGAGTGGGTGACGTGGACGCAGCGGCGGCCGCCGGTCTCGTTGTCGGTTTCCTCATCAGCGGTGTCGTCGGTTTCCTCATCAGCGGCGTCGTCGGGTCCCTTGACACGGTAGACATCCTTCATGGCACGGCAGACCACCAAGAGAACAGGGTTGCGCTCCTCCATTCCGGTAGTGAAGGTGCGGTCGGCGAGAAACTCTCCAACGTACTCGGCGATGTGGTGGGCGATCTTCTCACCGAGGAGACCACCGACCTCCACGTCACGCAGAATGGGAGAGACAGCCTCGGCGGTATGCATTTCAACCAGGAAGCCGATGTAGTCTTCAGTGACCATATGGATGAGAACATCTGGCATCTCATACTTGACAGCCATCTTGTAGACTTTGAGGCAGAAGTCCAGATCGACAGTGAGTTGTGCGTGCTTGTAACCCTTGTCGTAGATCCAGTAAAGGATGGCCTTGATGATGGATGGGTCCTCGTTCAGAGTGATGTCCTTGCTCTCGGCTTCCTAGTGATTATTAGCGACTATAGTTTGCTTGAGGGTAATTGTGACGGCTTGCCTTGTAGCGGCCAAAGAAGGCCTTCTTGAAGAAACCAGATTTGAAAGCGAGATTGAACTTGTGACCAGGAATGTGTTCTTCACCGACGTGGATGGTCACGTCCGACCACATGGTGTTGCCGTAGAGGCTACCATGAAAAGTCAGCTTTGGCCGTCTAAAACGTCAAGCCGCAAGACTCACCTGGACAGGTTGCCGTAGGTGGGTTCGATGGCAGGGGCGGCGTTCATGTTGCCGTTGGCTTGTGCGGCCTCTTCCTGAGACACGTTGCTGTAGGTGGGTTCGATGGCAGGGGCGGCGTTCATGTTGCCGTTGGCTTGTGCGGCCTCTTCCTGAGACATGTTGCTGTTGGATGGATGTGTTGGAAGTTGAGAGAAAGGTGGATGGAGTGGAAGGAAAGAAAGAAAGATCGTGAGCGAGACAGTGTGTTTTATCTACAAATGAACAGGGCCAGTGAAGACTCCGAGTGAGCTTGCCACTTTGAGTGAGAACGATGAGGGCAAACGAAACAGTGAGACTTTTTGTGATATTGCAGTCTGATCCCATACGATCAGTAGTGTCAGAACCTATCAATGAATTACTACTCTGCTTCTCTGCAAGACTGTCAGCATACTGAATCTTTGGCCTTCTTGTTACCTTCTAGCCTCCCTTCCGCTAATCATGTTCGAGTGCATCGATGATGTTCTGGTCTACCAGTCTGCTTTGCTCTTGCTGGTCGTCTTGCATCCCTGCATTGATATCGATAGAACGAAACACTCAAAGCTGTCGCGCATCTATCTGTGGATGAGGGCGTCCTTGATATGTTCTTTGCTCTCCTTCCTTCCATCCTTCAGCCACGTAATCCGACATGTGGAAAAAATGTGCCGTAGGGTAAGTTGCGGGAGTTGCCACCACTCTCAAAGAGATCAGGGGCGCGGCTTTGCGGCGATCCAAGATGGCCAAGGCTCAAGGCCGTGTCGCAACCATCACAGTGTCTACAATCGTGTTTGCATCCTCAACCTTGATTGTGCAGCCTCTGTCCGACCCTACTACCTGTTCCGCCTCTTGTCGCCGCCGCCGCCGTCGTCTCCGCCCATCAACCCGCACCGCATCGACAGTCGTCGCAGTTTCAACGAGAGGCAGCCGTTCAGACCAAACATTTCCCCAGGCGACCATCTCGCTCGACACCGCGCGTCCAACAAGACACAACAATGCGCTGCCACCTCTTGACAGTGCTGGCCACTCTGGCAGCCACTGCCCTCGCCGACGTCAAGTTCTCGTCGCCTGCTGCCGGTCAGCAAATTGCCGGTGGTGTGGCCTTCACCATCACCTGGGCCGACGACGGAACCACTCCCACCATCGACCAATTCGCTGGTTATACGCTCAATCTTCTGGCTGGTGGAAACACGGCCGCTACTTCGGTATGATTTCAGAACCCCTCAATCGCTGATTCAGTGCTGACAAGGACTGCAGCAATCCCTCACCACCATCAAAACCGGTACTTACTCGGGCACGACTGCCTCTCTCACCTTTACTGTTCCCATCGCTCTTGGCAAGACCGCGACCAATGGATAGTACGTCGCCCTGCATCAAGAACCCAATACTTGCTTTGACTAATCTTGTCCAGCTACCTCCAAATGATTTCCACTGGCGTCGACGGTGGTACCGATATTGTCTACAGCTCGCGCTTCGGTCTCACGGGCATGACTGGTACTTTCTCTGCTGCCGTCCAGCAAGGTGTTACTGCCGCCGGATCTGACACTACTTACACCCCTCCTGCCGCCCACGAACTAGCTGCCGATGCTGCCGCCGGCACCACCGCTGTCGCCGAGGCCGGCATGTTTACCGTTCCCTACCACCTTCAAACCGGTCTCATCAAGTACGCCCCTATGCAACCCATGCCCGGAACAAAGATCACGGCAAAAACTCCCTCCATGATGAACCCGAGCTCGAGTTATACCATCTTCAGCACATATGCAGCTCCCGCCACCATCACTTACACCGTGACCGAGTCTCAGACTCTCTCGCACTCGAGTAGAGAGAACCCTGTAAGTTATACTTCGTCCACTATTCTCTTTGTATTGTGCTGACTGAACCACAGGCCGGTGCTGCCACCCAACCCACGGCTGCCGACATGAAGAAGTACCTCAACCGCTGGAAGGACTAGGCTTCCCTCGGTCTCTTTTCACCAATCATGTTACTATGGGCGTTTGTGTGTGTTTTCTGGCTTCCTATTACAAGTAGTTGCATTATCCTCAAGGACGGCGTTCTCTTGAAGTTCTATATCTGGTGTTTACACCTTTGTCAGGAGGCGGGCTAGCATTGAGGCAGCGAAATTATGTACATGACCAATTCTCAAACCTTTACCTACACCATTCGTCTCGTGCGTATTCTCAGAATTCCTGCCACTTGCAACATCTCGGGTTCTAGTATATAGCCAAATTAGGCAGGCGATCACCGAGGCAGCTCCATGCCTTGGCGTTTGCCGTATCCTTGTTCACACCACAATCTCTGTGTTTGTTATCAAGATACCGAACCTTGAGCAACTTTCATCTGCCTTAATCTCCTCAACGTCTGATTCTACTCAAAACCAGCAGTACAAGATGGGTCTTGCAAACCACGATCTCCCGTCCCCACCATCGGGCAAGTACCCCGCCAAGGCACACGCAAGGCGTGTAGCTGCGGTCATCGCAGAGAACGGTGGGCCCAAAGATGGTGTTATCTACTTGGAAGCGCAGAAGACTGCTATGGTCGAGGTATGTGGATGTTTTCTTCTCTTTCTCCGCTGCCAAACGAAATTCTGGATGAATGGGCGTGGTGGTCGTAAAGAATAGAAAGACGAATGAGTTCTGCAGAAGCCTTTTGCTAATCAATGGCATGGGTATAGGACGATGACCAGGCTGCACATTTCCGGTAAGCAAAACATCCTGTTTTTCTCGCTGGATCACTAGGAGAGACTGACTTTCTTTCCAGCCAACGTAGATTCTTCTTCTACCTCTCTGGATGCGCTGTACCTGACTCGTATCTTGCATACGATATCAAAAACGACTACTTGACTCTGTTTATCCCTCCCATCGACCCCGAAGATGTCATCTGGTCGGGCTTGCCGCTGCTCGAGAGGGAAGCCATGGAGAAGTCGGGACCTGAGTCTTTTTCTACTGGACTACAGCTGACTTGACCCAGGTTTGACATTGATGCCTGCAAGCCTTCAACAGAAGTTAATGCTTATTTGACGTCTCCTGAAACTCCCCATGGCACCATTTTGGCTATACCCAAGCAAGTCGCAGATCACATCACCTTCCTGTCGTTCGAGGAGACCAACTGGGACTTACTCAAGAACGCCATCGAGAGATGCCGCGTTATCAAGGACGAGCACGAGATCGGGCTCATCCGTCATGCCAACGCCATCTCCTCGCACGCCCACACTGAAGTCATGCGTATGGTCAAGAACGCACGCAACGAGAGAGAACTCATGGGCACCTTTGTCGGCGCCTGCATCAGCAACGGCGGCCGCGAACAAGCTTACGGTTGTATCTGTGCTTCAGGCCCCAGCGCTGCCACCCTCCACTACGTCCACAACGACTTGCCTTTGTCCGAGAAACTCAACCTGCTGATCGATGCCGGTTGCGAGTACAACTGCTACTGCTCAGACATCACACGCACGTACCCCCTACAAGGCAAGTTCACAAAGGAGAGCCGCGAAATCTACGACATTGTCGACGAAATGCAGGCCGAATGCATGAAAGCACTCAAGGCCAATGTCACTTGGGAAGACCTGCACACTCTGGCCCACGAAATCGCCATTGATGGATTACGCCGCTTGGGCATCCTCACCGGCGGAAACAAGAAGGAACTGTTCGACAGTCGCGTCTCGACTCTGTTTTTGCCTCACGGTCTGGGCCACTATCTCGGCATGGACACACACGACTGCGGCGGCAACGCAAACTACGAAGACCCAGACCCAATGTTCCGCTACCTGCGCATCCGAGGCCCTGTGCCTGCAAACTCTGTCGTCACCGTCGAGCCTGGCGTCTACTTTTGTCGATTCATCATCGAGCCGGCGTTGAAAGAGGACAAGTACGCAAAGTTTGTGGACAAGGCGGTGTTGGAGAGGTATTGGGATGTCGGTGGCGTGCGTATTGAGGATGATGTGTTGGTCAAGGAGGATGGGTGTGAGAATCTGACAACGGCACCGAGGTCGTGGGAAGAGGTTGAGGCTTTGATTCACTCGGCTTAGGAGGGTTTCTCTTTGCTTTTTCGAGGTTCGAATTTACAGTTGAGGACTTACCTGTCTCGAGATTGTCATGAATGGAGACATCGTTCCTGATGAATTGCGATTTAGACAGATTCACCACTGCAGGCCTATTGGTCACCCTCGCCATTTCAAGGACCACATTCTCAAGAGCTGAAGATGTACTACACTGAGCAGACATTCCACTAAAACATGAAGACGAACTGACAAGGGGAAAAGGATGTCAAGGCGATCAAACTCTAAAAAATAAAAACCTTCGACATGGACTTTCGAACGCAGAACCTGGTAAGAGGACTGAAATATGGTTCTTATAATCAACATTACTCATTACAAACACTAATACAAGAAAAAAGCAACTCTGGGGGTATCAAGACAAAGCAGCCTGTTAGATCATGGTGGATTTGCCAATCTTCCAAGATCTCAAGTCTTCACGCCATGGATTGTCAAATTCGTCAATCTCGTTATTCGCCGGCTTGGGTTTGCGCTTGGCGGATTCGAGCTCGAATTTCATGGCTTGTTGGTGCAGACTACTCCGGCCTCCAAACGTGCCATGTTTGCTCAGGTTACTAGTGGAAGAGGTGTCTTTGGACCAGCCATCGAAGCCTTTGCGCCGGTCGGATTGTACGCTTTCTTTGCTGACGTTGCGCTGGTGGCCGTGCAGAGGACTTTTGGACCGCGGTGACCTGTTGAAGTTGTCTGTCGGGGTGAGATTTGCTGAGCGGGGTTTGTCTTCGTCGCTGCCGGGATTGAGATGTTGAGTACGCTGGACGTGGTCGAGATGCGAGCCCCAACCATCACCGCCAGCAAAGATGTCCTTGATGCAGTCGTCGGCTCGTAGTTCCTATGTGCACAAGTCAGAGGTCTGCTGTGTAATGTACAGAAAGATCATATTACCCCTGGCTGAGCTACCCAGGATGCGGCCAGCGTTCGTCGGTACATGTCTTGTAATTCGCCGTTCTCACGGCTTTTGTTGGACAGGGTGGGCATGGTGCTGCCTTCTTCGGCGGCGTCTGCGACCTCCTGAGACATTATGCCAGCAATGCCTCCGAAAACAGGAGCAGTTCGCAACGGAGGACTAGACTGGGCATTAGAAGGAGCACCTCGTAAGGACAGGGACGGACTTGCGCGTAGTAGTTCCTATCGCCCTCGAGATGTTTGAGGTGGAGGGAGACCTTCAGAGTGCTGTTTATCTTGCTGTCCTGCATGAGGTAGCGTCTGGTGACGCCTTCGTCGGAATCGTGACCTTGATCATTGGTATCAACGTATTCGGCAAGATTGAGCTTGATGTTTCCCAGAATGATGCGCTCTCCTTTGCCAGCGCTGGAATACTCCTGGATGATCTCGAGATGGATCCACGACTCCTGCAGCATCTGGTCCTTGCCAATGACGAGACGCACGGGAGTCTGTTTGTTGTAATCGAAGACGACCTTGTGATCCTTAATGTTGCATTTGGACGTCCGGCCGCGATGTTCGGCGGCACTCGATGAGGGAAGGTGCCATTTGACGAAGCAGGTACCGGAGACCAGAGGGACGTTGTTCAGGTCGAAGATGGTGAGTTTCAAGTCGAAGCGCGGCTGTGTTGCGGACAGAGTCAACAAGAGTACAGAGAAGGTTGATCTTGGGCGATGGACATACACGACGGGCCTTGGGGACTGTGAGGGTCAGCGTTTGAGCCCTCAAGGCGGCCGCCATTGCGCTCGTCTGGCCTCACCAAAGGTCTGCATGTCGGGCGTGGGCGGCAGGAATGGCTTAAGTAGGTGCGGCAATTTGTGAATTTGTCGTCGTGAGCACCTGGCCCTACGGAAGGAGCGGCTCCATCAGCGCGCGCATGTGAAAGATGACGACGGCGCGTTCGGCCCGCTCGGAGATAAGATAGGATAGGCTTCGGCGCCAAGCTGCCAGATTCGAGATTGTAGATCGAGTGCTGCATGAATTTAGGAATGCTCCTTCCTCGCACTTAGACGAGCTTGTCTTGATGTTACGCCCGTCGTCCGCGAGAGACGCAACCACATGCCTGCGATGCAACCTGCGCCTCGTGCTCCGTCAGCTCCAACAGCGCCGCTACCAATCCTCACATGAGTCGCCCTCCACATCTGCGCCTTCGCCTCAGACACCACGTCTCCGAATTATTCGTTCCCACGGAAACCATGGAAGGGTTCGTGGCAAGAAGGGCGGCCAGAGGCGTGTCGAGTCGTCAGAGGCCTTGTCCATCGACAGTCTAGGCCAGAGCTCCGAAGTCATTGTCCTCCGCGACTTGCACGAGCCCCGACCAGAAGAGAAGAAGCCAGACGAACACACCCAACAACCAACCCATGTCGAAGCCTCCGAGCACAAGCCGCCTGCCCTGACTGGCAGGGACATTGAAAACATGTCAGGCAGAAGAGCAATTCGTCCCGACTTTCAAGAAGTCTTCGAGTCCATCGATGCATTGAGGCCTGAAGAGGGTGTCCACATCTTCACTCAAGACGAGTTCCGTCGTCAAATCTACGCTCTCCGTAATGGCTACACAATCAGTCAGCTGAGAGGTTATTTGCTTCACAAGACTGCCCCTGCCTCTACTGCCAAAGGGTCGCGACGTGCCTCGCGTGCCTCCAGAAAGACTGCATCCACCGAGATCAGCAGCCAGAGCGGTCCATTGCAAAATCTCAAGCGAACTGCCTGGCATCCCGGTACCACTCCTATTGCCAAACGCCTACCCGTAGCCGACCTGTCTATGCATCTGGGCCGCAGGATGGACAACAAGGACGATGTCATAGAAGCCATCTTGCGTCAAGTTTGGACTCTCGGCATCGAGGAAGAGCAGACAGCCATAGGTGAGATGGAGTTTCTGCTATCGCCAATGCAGTTTGGCCTGCTGCTTACCAAGAACTCCGACACTTTGCGGCCCCTGCTCGAGAGCACCAAATTCTATAAGAATTCTCGTTTCCAGCTACACCAGGCCGACCACGTTATCAGAATCGTAGGCCCAAGGACTGAGTCCGAGGCCATTGCAAACGTTCTGACCGAAGCCTTTATCCCTGCCAGAAGCGCCGATATCGACCTCAAAACCTTTCGTGCTGCTTTGGAAGAGACTACTTCGCCCCTCACCCTACGGGACATATTGACCCCTGCCCAATTAAATAACATCATGGGCCTGACGAGGACATATGTCCACTACGACGCCAACGCCGAACGCCTTCGCATTGCCAGTTTCGTCGAGGTCGCCATCAATGATGCCCATCGTCTACTCATAGCTCTCTTGCCTTCCCGGCCGCCAGTCAGAGTCACACACCTCTACGATTCGCACAAAAACGGCAACTGTCGCCTTGATCCCATCTCGGCAAACAAGGATTTACCGTCTCATGTCAAGAATCGACAGCTCGGTCGCTGGGTCACCTCGTCGCCCAGGTCTAAGCAGTTTACTGCTGACCAGACCTTCCTGGACGCTGAAAATGATAATCCTTTCGCCAACGGTGCTTCAGATCGTGAGCTACCAAAACTGCATAGTGGCAGCCCCATCATTCGAGAAGCTGTTGCCCATATGAACGCCAATCTCGTCGCCTCAAGCGAGGACACATCTAAGATTGACTCTGACATATGGCCACAGAAGGCTTGGTTCGCACCTTGGAAAGCGAATATTGGCCTTTCGTTGCATGATATTCAAAAAGAAGACACCTACCCTGGCGCTGCTGGTATTTTTTCGAGTATCGAAGAGCCCGCAACATATCCCAAGCAGGTTTTTGCCTCTAAACTCCAAGGCCTTGTCAGCCTCTTGTCTTCTGTTCCCCAAAAGAAGCCATGGCAGATGGTCTCCGATGGGGGGTTCATGCTCACCGCTCACCTAATACCATCTCCTCTCGAGCAGACAGGTATTCTGGCTTCCACTACCTTTCCTACTGTGCAGCTTCGCTTCTACGTCACCGAGTCTACCGCGCTATCTCACGACCAGATGCGCATATCCGCCATGCTTTCCGGTGGCAAGTGCATCAGTTTCAAGGACATGCGCGCCGTACTCGGGACCGAAGCTATACAGCTGAACCTGCCCTCGCATAATGCTGACATACGGTTTGAACGTGACCTGGATCTCCTTTCACGGCGCGCTACGCGTGATCCCAATATCAAGTCATTCGTCGAAGCAGTATTTGAAAGTATGGCGAACGACGCCACTCTTCGTGCACCTCCTGCTCTTCAAATCCCCATTCCACAAGCAATTGTTCGTATCATGAGTAAATCATGTTCAAACAAGCCGCAATACGCCGATTCCAACCTCGAGACTCACGCCGAGTCCTGGGAAGCTAATCGATCAATCCTCGTCAAATACCTTTTTGCTGGCTTCGAGTATCGCGAGCCACGCAATTTCAATCTCGGAGCGCTTGGGTCGGGCTACAGAGCGACTCTTCACACCATTGAGGCGGGCGTAACAGGTGGACGTCGTCTCGCGCTTAGTTTGCGCTACTTCGACGAGCGGGAGCAGCACCCTGTTGAAGATTCTGCGACAGTGGAAGGACTCGCGAATGCATCGGTCAATGTGATCAATGTCCTGGCAACTTCCCCCAGCAAGAAGTTTGACAGCAGGAACTTTAACAGCAAGAAGTCTGATCCTACGGACAGAAGCGATTCCCGCAGGTTCCAGTCGAACGCCTCCACGTCAAGTCGTTCGAGCAGAGAGAAAGCTCTGGCAGGAAACAGCCTGCGGAACGACAGATCAAAAGAACCACCCAAGCTCGCTCCGAGTATCGAAGCATTCACAAGCACACAAGCGAAGCTTGATGCTAGAGAACAGGCGCCACAAGCACAGGTCATCGACGACAGCAACGCATTGGCAATGGAAAAGGTCGCAAAGCAAGAAAGGCTTGCCGAGCTAGAAAAGAAGCAGGATCCTCGCGTCGGAGAAGTGGCATTGAATGAAGCAGCTATGCAGGAAACCATTACGATTGAAAAGCCGGAATCGCAAACTCGGGCTTTTGATGCACCCGAAGAGCAAGATCGCACCGAGCAGATATCGGACAAAGAGCCGCCTCTCTCGACTCCGAGCACCTCCCAGGCAGACGTGTCTCAGCAGACCATTAACGAAGCAGCGGCTGAGCCCGAGACTCAAGTGGTCAATACGGGAGAGGCAAAAGCCTCTGAAGACGAACCCCTGAGCGTTCGTCTGAAACGCATGATGGGTGGTTTATGAGAACTCCCCAGTCAATCTCTCATCTCATGAGCGATCGAGTAAAAGAATTTTCATTTCACTTCTTGTAGAACTATACATATATCTTCTGTAACATTAGAAGCATTTTCACTCACACATATATAAAAAGACACGAGATGTAATTTTTCGAGGGGGTTGAATGTTCTTATATATCGGGACGATCAAGATCCTGTCCTGTCTTTTCGTCCTTGTGTGCATCTTGTATGTAAGAGAAGAGGTGTGCAGAGGGGGTGCAGAAGGTCAGGGCAAGCTACAAGAAAGGGCGCTTTTCTTTTGATCAACGAGCAAAAGGCAATCTGTCCCAGCCTATCTCTCGGTCGTCGTGTCAGGCAAATCAAGCCATCATCCAAAATTCAGATCGACCAAGCAGGGCAATCGAGGACCAGCTCTACTAGGGAAAGGGAGGAATTCGTGTTGTCGAATTATTGAACTCTCAAGCGCTTCTCGGTAGCGGGAGAAGCGGTATCGTCAGAAGCAGCAGCCGCATTCTAAACGGCACTGACACGCGGCCTCTTGCGACCACCGCCGATGGTAGTCTCTGACCTAGCAGTCCTCTTCTCCTGGTTATCCAGCACCAAGCTGAGGACGTCGAAACCAAACTGCGGGAACTCGAGACACATGCTGCGGAACTCTTTTTCGGCCTCGTGGCGCAAGACGTGGGATCTCGTGGCCCAAAAGGCAGCGACGGGCTTGCGGATGCTCTCGTCCGAGACTTCGGTGTGGCCGTAGACGTAGCGCGCGTACTCGATTTCGCCGCGGGCGGTGCTTTGGGTGAGGTGGATCTTTTTGTGGGCGAGGGTTGCGAGGGCGGGGACGCCAAAGTGCTGGGCTAGTGTGTAGACGCGGGCGTGGCGCAGAAGAGCCATGCCTTCGGTGTCTGGGACGGGGATCTCGGGGTCGGTTTCTAGCGAGGAGCCGCTGAGGGTGGGGAAGTAGTCGTTCTTGTAGAGGAACTCGAGGAAGCAGGCGGTTGCAGTCAGGTCCTCGTCGGGGAGATCAATGCGACGCTGGAGGGTAGGGTCAGCATTGCGATTGAGAGAGGGATGAATTAATGGATGGTCGTACGTTGTCGGCGTCTGTCATGGCAGCAATCTTGTCGGCCAGGACGGGACTCTGCTCCAGTAGACGCTGGTGGGCGTGCAGAAGGGTAACATTGTCGTCCTTGCCAACGGAGAGCTCGATGATGGGTGATTTGAGGTAGCTGTCGCGTCGCATAAGTACTCGAAGCGCGACGCGTCTTGGTCGTGGTTGCTCACTCTAGGAAAGTAACGCGTGCAGGCAGTTCTGGCTCAATGTTCTCGAGACCGCTAGGCTCGTCTAGTTGCTGCTCGGTGCTGGGGTCGGCGCTGTTCTCGGGCTGGGTGCTCTCGTCCTGACCTCCCATGTCGACGTCCTGGCTCTGGGTGGGTGCAGGAGTGTTGTTCTCGCTGGCGTCGATGACAACCTCGGGTTCGGCCATTGTAACAATCTGGTGTGCGCAAAGTGCTGAAAGAGCTGTGATTAAGAAAATGACACGAAAATGCGCGTCGTAAAAGGCGTTTGAATTGGCGACGAATTGAAGCCGAAGCTGAAGCTGGAGAGACAGAGTGAAGGAGCCGAGAGACTCGCGCCGGCCTTGCACTCCGTCTTCGTCTTTGTCTTGATCTGGCCCGAGCTTGCGACTGACCTCCAGTTCAGCCTTCACATGTCTATGGTAACATACAACACAAGACTGTCGAATTCATCGTGTATCTACAAACGACGGCTTAAAGCTCTATATCTTTCGCCCGTACTGGGAACCGGGCGCTCTGCACGAACCGCCCAAAACAACCAGTCCTCGACAGGGACAAACACATAAAACACCTTGTTGCTCATGAACGCCGCCAACACGTACATCATCGCAACCAAAGCGTCCAGAAAGTAGTGGTTAGCTGTTGCTATGATACTCGTCAAGATCATCGTTGGGTAGCCGACTCCCACGCCAACGTACAAGACCTTCCACATCCAAGTCTTGCCCGTCGCGCCATGCTTCTGCTTTCCACCGAACGTTCCTGAATGGTATGCCATAGTGCAGCCGATACAGAGAGCGTACCCAAAGTGCATACTCGGCATGGCTGCGAGGCTGTTGACATACTTACCGCTCATCCACACCGACTGCCCATCATCATGCCTGACTGTGTCCAAAAATCCATATTCCTTGGGCAACAGCCGCGGAGGCATGCAAGGGTAGAAAATGTACGTCGTGAAAGCCATGAAGTTGGTCAGGTTCATCGTGCGCCGTACCTTTGCGAATGTTGAATGCGATGGTGCGACGTAGTAATACCATGCAATGAAGCCGACCGTGCCAGGTATGTGAATGTACGCATATGCTTTGTTCAAGAAGCTCAACGCATCTTGATGATTGTGCATGAACCACTGCTGTATAGCCAGCTCACGAGGGAACAGAGAGCTGAGAAACCCGTTTTGTTCGAAATCCAGGATAGCAAGCCCATGACTTTCGGCCACTGTCCAGATGCCTCTGCCAGCAAAAACCTTCTGCGACAAGATGGCTGTCATACGGTAGAAGGCATAGTTGATGACCCAGTAGAACATCTCCAGCAAGAAGGGAAAGCGCTTTAGTACTCGACTCTGGATATTGTTCTTGAACCTGGAAGTATTCGGCGTCTTGAAAGCGAAATTCAACAATCTTCGTGTCTTGGGTAGGTATTTGGTAGAAGCCGTCTGTTCGTCTATGGCATCTTCGCTGGACTCGTCTCGACCCAGGAGCTCGTCCGATGAGCAAGTCGTATCGTCCGTATCCAGAGCTGAAGTATAAATGCCTGGCTTCCTTCTGAATATTCGGTATCCTCTTCTTCTGGTCAAAATCATGCTTCCGAAGAGGATCACAACAACAATCTGCGACATTCAACATCAGCTTCTCTCCTCCCGATCAACGTTGTTGATCTGCGTACCAATGGCTCGGCCCATCCAGGCATCTTCCACGCTGGAGTGCTATTCCATGGCGGCTCGTTTGTCGTCAGATTCCTGGACACAATCTCCATCGCCAGACACTATCTGATCGAATGCCGCAAAGGTAGGTAGGCGTAACGACAGCTGCAGATTTCAATTTCGGAGGTCGCGTGACCAAGAAATATACAGTTGGAGCGGAGTAGTCTTCAAAAGTCCGGTATATGCAAGGGGCTTGTTAGGATCGCAGGTGGGACAGGGATGGTAGGTAGCGCAGGTGATACAAGAACAAGGAGAGGGCTGATATATAGAAGTTGTCAGTGCTTTCGTTCGTCCCTTCCTCAGCACCCAGACATCTCGGCTGTTTGTCAACCTCAGCGTCATTCTGACTTGCGTGGACGTTTGGTTTGCGCCATGTAGAAAATCGATTTGCAGATGCTCCTCGACCTGCTGTTTGGACACTGCGATCCATTGTCAGTCCACCTCGATGTGAAGAATTTCAATTGTCTTGGCTGACATTTTTCATCCATCAAGCAATACCAATGTTGGTATTTTACATTCCGACAATTACTCGATTTACTTGGTCCAGGTTTCATCTCCTTGTGGTTTGTGGTTTGTAGGAAGAGCATAACTCCCAGAGTTTTCGATTCAGAGAAGAATAGGTCCCACGATAGTACTCCGTGGTACATTTCTCGAGAATATTTATCCATCAATCAAATTGATTGTCTCATGAATGAACATCACTCTGACTCTTGAAAGTTTTCGCGTTCTCGTAGCCACGTCGTCCCTTTACGCAACCATTCGCGATCGGCAAGACCTTCCAGATCTTAGTCCCGGCTCGCCCTGCTCCGATCGACCCACACCACTTGAACTCTAACTCTATCACCATCACGTTCAAAAGCTAATGCCATGCTGGTCTGGTTCGTCTACAAAGATAGTCGCTAGCTTGCCACGTCAAGAGTACAGGTGATTTTTTCAGCAAATGTCTTCAGCCGTGACTGTTCTTTCAGAAAATGTCAAAATACTTTTATTAGTCTTAGTCTTGGAACAACTTGATGTAAAAGTGCTCTCCGGTCTTGATAACCTTCATCTCTGCGCCCACTCTGATCTCTTCACTTCCTTTGGCATCTTTTAGCAAAGGCACCATCTGCATGCCCAACACCGGGTGAGCACCGGCGCCCTTATCGATGTAACCTCTTGTTTGTTTGAGGGTCTTGTAGGGCTCTGCGCGGTCCTTGATGCCGGTTTGGGGGTCGACGTTGGGGAGGTCGCAGCGAGTGGTGCGGCAGCTGACGTGGTAGTCCAGGTTCCCTGAGCGGATCACTTTCCAGTCGTCTTCGGCGAATGGTGGGATGCCGGTTACTGATGCGCTGTTAGAACGACGTCACCGTTGATGAAGTACTGAGAGTGATACGTACGATAGATGTTTGCACGGAAGCGGAGGGCATTGAGGTGGGGAGTCGGTAGGTTCTTCACTGTCTTGGAGACTTGTTGTACTGACGGCACGCCCATGATGGATAACGGATACTGTGAATAAGAGTCAGCGATTGCCCTTCAGACTTAGAGGTCGAGGCAACTTACAGCATCAGCGAATCCCACGCCAGGTTGGTAGCCGGCTTCTTCGATCGTAGGCGCATTTCTGAAGACTTGGCGATGGTTGAGCGGATCTGCCATGAACAAAGCGAGAGGGTTGGAGACACCGAGAAAGTATTTCAACTTTGCCAGTGTTTCTGTCGGTATCTCTGATGTGATGTTGAAAGCGACGGGCGAACATTTCCAGATTTTCATGACTTCTCGATTGTATTTTTGCGATCTCTTCTCGTCAGGGGCAATGGGAAGCTTAAAGGTGAGGCGCGGTTCCGCTCTAATGTCGCGCTGGGCGACCTTGGTTTTGAAAAGCGAGAATGCAGTCTTCAAGCCGTCCAGATCCCAGGACCATTCGGGGGTGAAGGGAAACGAGCAAAGGACACAGCCTTTGGACTTGACCCATTCCGCGTCTGTAGAGTACGAAGGAGAGGACGGGTCGGGGACCCAGACTTGGACATCTACCTGGCTCAATCGAGGCACGTTGCGCTGAGTGATGAACTTCCAGTTGTGGACCCATTTGGTACTGACGCTGAGGTCTCCCTCATCCTTCTGTGCTTCCTCTGTCTTGAGCTGTGCGAAACAGAATTGACGATCATAGCGCAGTCCAGTCAGGATGACATCGTTGTGTTCGATTTCCACGGGCTTGCAGGACTTGATGGGATATATGAACAAAGCCTTGATTTTGCAAGTGACGGAGGAATCCAGTTTCTCTCCACTGTGTTCGGGTGAATACTGATCGGCCATGTTACTGGTTCCGACAAGTCCAAAGCGACGGCATCCTGGCACTGTTGATTCTGCGTCTTGAACTTTGAGGAATTGGAAGCTGAAGATGACAAAAAAGGCAATTACTGCGGCGAATGTAGCGGTGATTAGGGCAAATGCGCCACTCTGCAGGAGGGCGTCCATGTTGTCGGGTATAAGCGAGTGAGATGGTGAAGAAGGTGGCAGAGATGGTCAATTGAACGAGAGACTTATCAAGAAGTGAAAGCAGAAAGACAGAGAGGTGAAGGAGAGACGGAAAAGCACAGCATCGTGTCGTACAGAGACGGACGGGCAAGAAAAGAGCAAAGCAGACTACCTCAGGATCTTCAGGTACGGAAAGGAGTGGTGTAGTATTTGAGCGTCTCGAAGCGGGCCAAGCAGCTGAAGCAAGTCATGTGGAGCGGGCCGTAGGTAGTTTCGGCGAGGCCGAGGGCGGTTTGGCCACCCATTGCGTACAGCAGTATACAAAAGCAGCAGACATGGAGGCAGATCTGTGCAGACGACGACACGAGCAAGAGGTGTGAAGGCGAAATGGTGTGTAAGATGTGCAAAAGGAAGACTTGACTTTAACAAGTGCTTTTCGCAGAATTGGCTATCTCCGGTGTGCAGTAGCTCAAGGTCACGGCATGTGGGAGTCTCGTTAGCAAGCCGGGGAGGCCGACGGCAATCGATAGGGACGGTTGCACTAATACGTGCGCATCTTGTTTGCTTGCTCGTGTGCGCAAGTCGACATGGCCAGAACAGTAACGACCTCCGCATACTGGTAGCTTTTATATGTCCTAGCAGCCTCATCCCTTTCCCCCCATGGCCTGTGGCTGTCGCCGGTGCCATCAACATGTCTGACCCCGCCGTCTCGCTGCCGCCCCCGTCGGCTCCCCGGAGCACTGCGCGAGTGCCTCCGCCATCTTCGCGTATGTCGAGGGTGCACTCGTTAGTCGTATACCAAATCTGACCGCTTGTCAGATCGCCTTGCTACCGTCTCGGCCTCAGAAGCGCTTCTCAATATTCAAGCCCGCGGGCCCCGGTCCATATCCACTGGCCTCGGCCAACTCGACGCGCTTCTCAGCACTGCCAATCCTGGACTCGGGCGTGCTAACATCACCGAGATCTGGGGCCCGTCTGGCTCGGGCAAGACCTCGCTAGCGTAAGCTCTTGTCTGCTGTCATGGTCAATCCATGCTGATCGATTCGCAGCTTGCAGACTGCAACACATGCCTTGAACAATGGGAGTTCGGTCGTCTGGGTAGGTGTGTTTTCCTCTGTTCGCGCAAATCATCGACGCACCGCCTGACATGAGTCCAGATGCGACAACAGCCTTTGCAAACTCCCGACTGAACCACTTCCTCGCCGCCAATCTCGACGCTTCCGATTCAGACCACGACACCAGGCTAGACCGCTTCCACGCTTACTCGACACCTACACTTGCCCATCTGTTAGCTCTTACTCTACACCCTCCGCAATCCTTCCCTCCGCCAGGGACCGCCTTGATGGTGCTAGACGACCTACAGGCCATCTTCGAAGTATCCTATCCGCGCAACCGCGCAAACACTTTCTCGAGTCACAAGTCCGAAGCTGCTAGATGGGCCGCCGGTCGTCGCTACGGCATCATGGGTACTCTCATCTCTGCTCTGAAGAAACTGGCTGCCCTCAACGACATGGCCATCATAGTCACCACTGGATGCGCCACACGCGTGCGCCCTGCCAGCGGTTTGGGCGCTGTCTTGGTGCCCGGCATGGGAGGCGCCGAATGGGAAGCCGGCATATCCAACAGACTGGTTATGTTCAGAGACTTCAGGCTGGGGAGCTGGGCTCAACAACAGCAGAATCCTGAGAGCGCGAGGTATATCGGACTGCAAAAGAACAGCGGCGTCGCCTTCTCGGACGAAGGAGAAACTGGCCAGGTCGTTCCCTTCAGCATCGATAAGGACGGTCTCAAGGATGTTGTCAACAAAGACTCGACAGCAGACGCTCCCGTCGTTATACTTGCCGCGTCATCCCCTTCGAAGGTCCGCAAGCGCCCGTATTCTGAAATTGCCGATGGCACCGCAGAAGGTCGCGACGAGTACGGCTGGCTGAATGGAGACGAAGCAGACGCAGAGGGCCTGATAGACGAAGCTGCGCTGCTCGAAGACGATGAAGATGCAGCTAGCCCTGTTCCCGACGAAGAAAACCCTGCTACCATTGTCATCGACGACTGAATCGGATCACAGCAATTACCCCACAAATGACCTTGCGGCAGAGCAACCCCTGGCCGGTTGACAATCATCAGCCGCCCACCTTATAGAGCCTGTCAAACGCAGTTCCCGACACAGGCGGCTAAATATCAGAGAACCCTTTTACTCCACAGGAAGAAACTCCGGCAAATCATATACAAAAGCCCCCACGTCGGTGTACTCCGTCATACTCCACAACATCATCCGCATTCTTCTGATCACTCATGTTCTATTTCCGGGTCTTGTGATGCGCACTTCAGGATAAAATGATGAGCGCAGCAGACCCCTGTCAACAACAAGCAAAAGGCAGTCACCAGGTTATCCATTTGGCATGTGAAGATAGCAGAGAAACTGTTGTTTGGGTGTGTATCGTTGGCATGTGACGGAGGATGGGCCCGCCGCGTGTGCAACAAGGAAACTCACCATGCAATATGCAGGCAGCAGCGGCCCGCGGCGCAAGCCACAGATGATCAGTCACCAGGGCTGTGCATCTTGATTGGAAAAAGGTGGAGATGCCAAAGTGCTTCGACGTGATCTTGTTGGTGGCTTGACTGATTGCGAAATTGGGTGCTCACACCCTTCTGCGCGACACCACATACACTTGAGACATACAGATACATGGAAGCAATGGACAGCTGATAAGAAGCCGTGCCTGCAACTCACTCTCTGAACCACGTGCTTTGTGGTATTGGACCAGATGACTTGCATGTCTTGCGTAGCTTTGACACTCCCTATCTTCTCCAATCAGTAACATGTGTATATTGCTGTTTGACGCAAATGGCTGGGTCACCACAATCATCGTCCGGTATTCGACCATATGTGTTGTGAGGTATTCTGGCAAGTGTCCAATCATACAAGCGACTCCTTGTACCCTCAGAAATGCACAAGTGAAATGACTGCTTGCGAGCTGGCCGAGCAGCCCCACGAAACGCGTGTCTCTTGCTCGTATCAGACGCATGTGAAACGCCAGCCCTACAGACTCACAGTCAAAAGTGCTTCTGGAGCACATCATCGTCGGCCTCGACAAATAAAAGGGCGGTCAAAACACAGGGAGAACAGTACACAGACCATGGAGGCCTATCTGCACCCCTTGGAAACATGCATGGTCCTGATATGGCTATCGAGTAGGGCTTGCATAAGGCCCCATTAGTAGTTCCGTCGAGGCATCCATCACTCCATTCGAGATGCGAAGCGAGAATTCCCTTTAGGTAAGAGATAAAGCAGATAGATACGAAAGTGATCAAAACCACAAGACGAGGAGATAAGACGTCCAAGCAAAACCGTGCTCTCGATCCTCTGAATCAGGAACATACGAGATACGGTCGAAACAAAGTACGAACCTTTCACAAGCCGAGAATTTCGGAGTCTGCGCCTAGTTAGACTTGTGGCGGCATGTTTGTGCACGATGAGAAGGGGGCAACGAAAGCAAGATTCGGTGTGCCACTCCTCTTTTTCCCCCTTCCCTAATGGCGCACAAGGCTGGCAAAGTAGACAAGTACTTATGTCTCTTGGGTTGGTGGAGGTCTGATTTGTCTTTGATTCGACGCCATCATCCTGGGGAAATCGAGGGGCAGAGACAGGTGGCTTGGGCGGGTAGGAGCGGCCCCGGACCCCAGAAGAAGGTGCGGTGGAAGGATTGAGGAATTAGGTACTCACAAACTGTGTACCATTTTTGTACCGCATCGCCGTACAGGTACCTATATTTTTGAACATGTCATAATGTCTTCTTTTTCTGGTCCTCGGTCCTTCTGCCTGCTTATCGGCCGTCGAGAAACGAGACAGGGTGTTCTCGATGTCGCAGCCAGCGATTCAGTTGACTGCTTCACACCTATCGTTAAGTCGATAGTGCCAACATTATCAGGTAGTGGTGACGGATACACGGCTTGCTTGTATCTTATCGGTGTTGCACCCCCACGTTGTCTTGCACGATTCGGAATCCTGATCATGTCCACTGCCCGACGAGGGTTTATACTCCAAGCCATTGTCCTTTTCCACATCACACTTGAGATTATCGATCGGAGAGCATCGACCCCGATGCCTCTGGTGACGTAGCCATTTGAGCTGCGCTTTTCGACGGCAAAGCTAGGAGGGAGATTTCTCTCCCGGTGGTCCACCGCGTTGCTCCAAATGCACTTTGGGAGTTAGAGTTCGTCCAACTTTCTGATGCCAAGTGGAGCCGGGTGGGCAGTAGGGTTGCTCGACAATACTAATGTACAAACTACTAATTGAATTATAAATAATTACTAAGTATTTATAAATCTTACTAATTCTTGCTAAGGGGACAACCCTGTCTTTTTGTCCATATGTGGACGCCAAGCTAGACTGATTACTAAGTAGTGATCGAGCAGTTGCGCACTAGATCTATACGGCTAGGGTTCGGTTCTCTACTAAGCCAGATACTTTTGCTCTTTTTACTGCAGGTTAAGCGTTATGCGCTAAGCTCTAGATGGTTTAGAGGGAGCGGCAACGATGACGTTGAATTAGTATGGAATTACTAATTCAGTTTACTGCAGAATAAATCGAATTAGTAGGATCATACCTACTAATTAAATAGTATTGCATACTAAAGCACCCCTAGTGGGCAGGCAGTTTCGTTGAGAATGCCTAGTCTAAAACAGCGTTATTGCGGTGAAGGACAAGGCAGTGTTGCACCGGTGGCGGTAGCCATGCGATAATCGGCGTTTTTACGATCATTGACGACAAAGTATATCTTTATCGCATACACAAGCAACGATGTGAATGGGCAAACGACTACGGCCGTGAGGAGCAACACGGCGGTTCAGGTCCACTTTGAAGCAGCAAATTCCGGAAAGACGGATCTCTAGTTCCTTGACACCGTGATGAAGCTTTCTGTCTAGTCATCCTGTCATGCGCATGAAGGTTGTGGTCGTCTTTGTTTCCCCGCGATCCCCGCAAGAAAGGAACTTTGGGGAAGTACTCGATTCGGGAAGCCGATTACCCCGACTCGGGACATACTGTAGGTATCTGTACGGAGGTACCTGCGAGCCATATCGGCCACCGGAGAGACAGGCTTGAGTACCAACGCTGGTGATGGCCCTGCTTATCGCATTCCTGTGTAAGAAGAAACCAGCGAAAAAGGCGTGCGACGACGATCGGCACAGACTAGTCATGTCGTTTTGTGTATGCAGCTCCAAAAACGTAATCCCGAGTCTGGCCGAGGACAACGCGTGCTTCAGGCAGTACTTGCGACCATGTGTCCATCGTCCATACGTCCATACGTGACGGTCGGAATGCGTTGATATTGTTGCAAAGTGCCATGACAAACCAACGTCCGATAGAGCAGACGAATGTGGAGAAAGCGGCAAGACTTGCAAGACAAGCATTCTCTCCGTTGAATAGAGGAGAGAGTCAGCGGCCAGAGCGACCTGTGCGGCTGTGCCTCCGTTGATCAGGGGGGCCCCAATCATGCTTCGTACGAACATCTTGAGTCTCCATGGCGTGACTTCGGCGTAGTGGCGATCATGTCGGGGTAATCTGCAGCAGGTCTGGTGCACTGCAACAAACGCGTTTGGGTGCTAGTGATGACTCAACTCGAGGTGGGGGTCGACTCGTTGGCAGAGAGGGCAAGAAAGCGAAATGAGAGGCGTCGATCGTAAGTCCACTAAGCGCCGAATGGCCCTCTCGTACGCAAGACCCATTTCACCGACTGCGGATACCTAGGTGAGACGCTCATTCTGCATGATGGTGCGTTTCTGTAAGGGCCCGTGAGGAGGCTTGGAGGACGCTGGGGCAAGCATGCGGACAGAAACTCTGGAGGGCCAACACCAACGAATCTGCATTGACGCGCAAGACGCCTGATTGTGTGGAGACTATGTGGAGCTGGAGATGGAGGGGAGCGATGAATCAATAAGCGGCTGTCTGAAGAATATGTTGCAGCTGAGAGTGAGATTGAATGATTTGTGTATTTTGGAAAACAGAGGATGAGTCTGTTTCGAAAGATTGAGTTAAGAGGGGAGCAAGAAAGCGTCTATCTAGAGGAAGGAGCCACCAGGCTCCAGTCATCCGCATTAGTTGTAGTGAAGCAAGGCCGCTAAGATCGCAGAACAGAAACGAAGTCATTGGGGGTTCTCGAAAGCAATAACAAAACAATTGGCAATCTTCCTGATTGCAGGTATCCTCCATGGCCACAAACCCGGCTGGGGACCTTTCCGTAAATCTCCTTCGCGCTTCCCGCTCAATGATACTATCAAACCGACTCCAGTCCAGTCTATAGGGTAGTGATAACGCCGTCCCGAAACGTAGAATGACAGAGACTCCGAAAACAATTTACCAGAACACCCAGGCCATGATGTCGTGTCATAGCCACAAGTCCAACGCCTTGAAAATGATTTCAAACAAACGAGTTTCGAGAAGTGCTTAATTCGAGTTGTCGCCGGCTATGCTGCCAGTAGTGCTAGACTGACCGCTGCTGAAGCCGTTGGGGTTGTTGAGGAGATCGTTGACTTTGACGGCTGATGGCACCATTGGGATGGGCAGTTTTCGTTGAGCTCCATCTTCGCGTTCCATGATCTCACTGATACGTAGGCCGCTGTGGTGCGTCGGAATGTACGGCTGTTGACCGTCAGCGGACGGCTCAACAGGGGCAAGGGCCGGCGGTGGTTGGTGCTGGAGGGAGAGGTGGTGAAGCGTGGGGAGTTGCACACCGTTATGGAAATACTGCGGACGAAGCCGAGGAGAATGAGAAGGAGTAGCCAAAGGAGTGTGGTCGGGAGTTGGCGAGGTGGATTCGTGTGAGAACGAAGGCGATGGCGGTGCGGTCGACTGAGGAGAGCCAGGACGCGACTTCTTGGTCATGCGGTGAGAGTAAGGGTCGTCATCCTCGTGCGAGTGCGAGCGCGACATTGGCTGAGAAGTTGGGTTGGAGCTGTAGTGATAAGCCGAGAGCGAAGGGAGACGGCCGGTCGAGTAAGGGTGGTGGCTGTAAGGGTGGGTGCCGTATGTGTGTCTGCTGGCAAGACCCATGTGGTGCGAGGGAAGCGAGTTTTCGCGCTCGACTTGCGAGGCTGCGGTGGCCAGAAGGTTGATGTCCATGGGGTGGTTGAGGCCAGCAGGGCTGAGATCGCCGCTCACGTTGCGCGTCAGGTAGGAGCCGGGGTTGCTTGTGTAGGCGCTGGCGTAAGAGTGGGGAGGGGAAACGTTGGGCGATGACAGCTGAGAAGAGGGCGCCGAGTGGGCCAGGCTGTTCATCTTGGGCGGAGGAGGCATCATGTGGTTCATCTGCTGCATGACCTGGTGCTGAGCCTGGTCCATGATTCCGGCCTGGGCGGCGGCGGCGGCGGCAGCAGCTGCGGCAGCGGCAGCGGCATGTTGCTTGTTGCCACGTCTCGAGTTGGGGTTGTTGTGGATGCGCGAGTGACGGGTCAGCTCATCGGAACGGCTGAAGCGCTTTGTGCAGCCCGGGAACTGGCAGGCGTGCGGCTTCTCGCCAGTGTGAGTGCGAATGTGACGAGTCTGATGCTCGAGGCGGTGGAAGGCCTTGTCGCACAGAGGACACTTGTACGGGCGCGGCAAGTCAGGGCGCACATCCTGCTGGGGGGTAGTCTGAGTGGTCTGTTCCTGGGTGGGCATCTGGGCGGCCATGGCGGGCACGGTGGCAGCAGCAGCCATGGAAGGATGGGACTGGACACCGGCGTCGACGTAGGTCGAGGGCGTGCTGGGGTGCGAGGGGGGCGTGGATGAGGCCGAGTTGTCTGGATTCAAGAGGCTGGAGAAATCCACACCGGACGAAGTGCGCTGCATTGACGACGTGAAGGTGGAAAAATCTGGAGAATAGGCGGGAGGGGAGAGGGCGGGAGAACTGGTTAAATAGCGAGGGAGCGTGACGCAGACGAAGGGAAAAGGCGTGGGGGTGAGCTCCAACTTTGACTGAGAAAAGATCCACCGCCCGCCAAGCCACAGCCTTCGTCGCGCCCGACGTTAGTCACTAGCGCACCTGTGCTGCTGGCCCAGGGCCGACAAGCTGGCGAGGACATGCCGTCGGAACGACACGGCCTCAGATAGCGCAAGGTCTCTCTTCGGCCCCCGATCCCACCACCACCTCGCCCGCTTGTGCCATCTGTCCCTTTTTGTGCACTGCACACCCACACACGCCCTGTCAGCCACTTGCCGACCTCTGGGTCAGAGTATTCCCCCCCCAGAGCGCTGCTCTGTCGTCGTTTTGCTGCCTTCCAAATCCTCGTCTGTCTCGCGGAGCGCCCACCCGGTTATCGCAGAACAAGACTTTTTAGCCTTTTCCGTGACGACCCGTGGCATGTGTTGGGGATGCCTCTGTGCTCGTCTTCGATCGCGCCTTCATAACCTTCTCTATGTGCAATTATGACGATGCTGCACGGTTATCCCCCTCCAAGCGTTGGCCTCTTTGCAGCCGGGTAGCTTTTTCCCTTTGCGCTGCCTTCCCTTGCGCTTCTGCATCAACTTTTTGTCTCTGCGCTACACCTGACACGGGCGTGCTCCGGAAATGACTTTTGTGGGGACCCACATACAAGATTTTTCGAATTCTCATAGAAGCGCCCCCCAGAGGTAGGCCCGAAATAGCAGTACGCCCCTGGCCGTCCTGTGTTTGTGCTTTACAACAGCGCCAAGCACCAGCAAGAGAGCCGGCCTCATCGGAATCTGAGCTCTCTCAGTTTGGCCGTGTTCATGCCGAACTCACCATCGTCTGTCCTGTCTGGAGCCGGCGCGGCCAGATGAAACGTGGAGCGCTCACTTCAACCCCAAGCTCTCGTTTACGCCGTATCTGTTTACTTCTCTTCTGCTCAGCAATTCCTCCGTTGGCGCTCCTTACGGGAGGGCTGCGGCGGGTAAGTTGTTCCTGCTTATCTCTGCCCTATCTGCCTGCCACACCCGGAATGGCAATCAGCACCATACCTAACCTACATCCTAATTGGTCTTCAACCGAGCATTTATCCGCTGGTGGCTGCAGATATCTGCTTTTTACGCGTGCATAGATTGTGTGATCTCTCCAGATCCTGGCATGTGAAACAAACCTGGAGTAGCAGTCCGTCCGGGGAACAACGAATTACGTTGCTCCATGCTGCCCGTGATGTGATGATCCAACTCATCGATGTTCCTTCGATATGCGCAGCTCGTCCAACGGAATGAGCCCTCGTTACGTCTTCCGCACTGTCATTGTCTTCCAATTTACTGCACGTTGGCTATCCGCGTTCCAAATCAGACACGGATCTAGTACGGATCGAGTGGAGGGGTCGAGCGAGCATGCCTCCTCATATCAGGCGGGTAATTGCGCTCCACACTTGGATTGTTCAACTGTCCCATAAGCACACGGGTATCTGTTCTTCCTCCATTCATCCATGCCTAATCTCAAGACCAGAGGCTCGATTGGGGTAGCGTGGGGGGAGAGTGTCACGGCCATTTATAAAACCTGGGGCATTAAAGTGAACTCGTTAGACTCGGCTGAGGACCCTTCGAAGTTCGAGCGCCTGTGTACACTTGGGCGACTGGCAAAACCAAAACGTAATCCTTTTTCTAATCATCATACGTCTGCGCGCAATCGTCAATCACGCCATTGTCTCCTCCTGCATCGCTGGCTCTCGCACGTACTATAATGCACAGAGCCCGTCGTCTCCTTTCGCCCATCGCGATCAACACAGCACACACCCCTCATTCAGAACTGACTTTCATAGTATCTCATAGATCCGGGGCAGGACGCCAAGTAACCTGGAGGTCGCAAGCCACATTTGCACATCCTCCACCCTCTACCATTGCGATGGGTCAGTGCGGCATTCCCGTGAGTCTGCGGCCAAGATTCTCGCGCCGGCAGTCAAAAGACTTCACTCTCCCCAGGTTCTAGAATATCACACCATCTTGGAGGCTGCAAACGTCTTGTTGATGTTACATGATGGCTTTATGGCTATGAGCCGCTATCAGTCGCTTTGAATCGCCTTGAGTCGCTCCTGTCAGAGTGCAGGCTGTCTTGCGAAGTTGGAGACGAGCCAGACTCTCAGACCCACCATGTGATCGAGTCATTGTTGGTTTCTCGGTGTGATTGCGATCCCCACATATTTGTTCAGATTCCAGATGCTCAAACATAAAGCAACGTTACCTAACTACTACTCGAACGGTAATTGACTCGATTGCAGAGTCATCATGGCGAACTGTGTGCCGGCCCACAGACGACAAGAATTGTCATCAGATACGACCGGGCTCACTTTGCGGCAGATGAGAGTGGTGCGAGGCTCCACACAGCGATATGAGATTATCAGTTGCAAGTTGCAACGCCTAGATCCGCTGCTGCCGTCGGGGGAGCGGTTCAAGCGACCTCCGCCCTTGGACGTTGGTTTACAGCCCACCAGACTTTGGCGTTTGGCTCTGGGGGCTTACGGCCACGTGTTGGCAAAGGATCGATGCAGGTCCCATCTCCAGGAACCCATCTTTGACCTGCCTCTCCGCAAATACACAGCGCCACCAACAAACAACAAGACTCCTTAAAGAACCTTTTTCTTTTGCGCGTTGTTTGGTCAACAGCTTCTTCGGTGCGCACCCACCCCAACGTTTGGAGAGTGCAAAGAAAAAGTCGTCTGTTATCTTCTTGGCAGTAGAATTTGCTCTCTCGCTCCGAATTCAGCATGGCGTCCGAAACATTGCCGTACAGCCATCCCCAACACATTTGATGCCAAAACACGTTCAGGGAAAAATCTTTTTCTGCGTTTTCTTTTCGCGGCGGATTCACGGCGTCACGCCATGGCTCCGTCGTCGTCATCTCGCAAGAGGTCTCGAGTCCTATCCCCGGTCTCCATCAAAACATTCACGATTCAGTGACCAGGTAGCCTAGTTTCGCTATGCTCGCTTGATGAGTTGAGCGCAGTGAGCACTGGCTTTCACCGCTCTTGGCTCAACATGGACAGCACTGTGTCCGGAGTTTTCTCTGTGACTCTCGCATGTAGAGCAATCGCCGGCCCGACTCTTGAGTGAGATGCAAGCCTGAAGCCAGCCTCCCAGGTCCCACCAATATGTTAGGCAATCATAGACGCGATTCGCTTCGGGTTCAGCTCAACAAAGTGTTGTCTGTCATCCCCAACAGCAAAGTAGAAACGTGCTGGTAGGATGATAAGGATGCACGCAGGCTATCGAATCGCGAATTGTTCATTTCCATCTTGTTCCTGCAGCTCGACGTCGACCGTGTGGGGAGACCCAACCCCACGACGAGCATTGCCATGTGCTTCCAAGACCAACCAAGCCTCACCCACACGTGCAAAGCCACCACAACTTGACGAGGCGGCGGTTTGTGGATGGAACCTTCAGTGATTCCAGAGCGAGAAGGACACGAACAATTGAGCCATCGCGAATGGCTTGATTTTGACATTGCAACTTTGCAAGCCATGTCGATGTCTAGATCTACGCCAATTACGCACCGATAAGCACAAATCGCACTATCTTGCTTTTGTGCACTCAGTGAGGGCTGACAGTCTACTTTCATGTGATTGTCACATTCTGTTCAAGCAAAGCAAGATAGGAGTGCCGACAGGTTTCGCCGAAACGCGTCGCGCAGGTTGAGCTTCTGCCCAACGAAACCTCACAGCCTCACCACGATTCATGCTCTCGCAGCTCACAAATAGTGTTGGGAAATCTATGCTGGTGCCTTGGTCTCCTCTTTGGAAGCATGATTGCGTGATTCAGACCCTGTGCGATGGCCTCGAGCAAAGACGCCAACAAACTGCGCGAAGACGCCATACGACGATGCGCAGGTTGCTATCAGATACGGCCTGTCGTTTGTACATGAATATCCCCGCAGAAGGACGTGGTCAACTGGGGAGACTGCGGGAAAGAAAAGGAGGTTTTCTGGAGAACTCGTTCACCCAGCTGACAGTTCATTTGCCTAACGTTATCACCCCCGGTTCCGACGGATAAAGAATTCCCGCAGCACGTAGGAGGAATGCCATCTTCATAAGCCGATAGTTGCGGCTTGTATGATATCGCACCTCGTACTCGCCGAGTACACTAGCCGATGTGGATATTTACCGCTCATGGCGTTCCCCAATATCCCCCCACTCGGGAGCTGCATATCGTCCCTTGCAGACTAATTGTGGAGTCTGGAGCAGCACAACAATTAAGCGTTCGCAATCAAGGCGATGACGATTCCCAAATCGAAACGTGGGTGGGTGGTTGGACGCCACATTCCAGTGCAGAGTTTGGCAAATCGCTGTCACTCTGACAGCACGTGCGTCTGGAGAGTTGTTGAATGTCACTTATCACCACCGAAGACAGCTTGCTGAGGAGGAAATCAACGCACCAACCAGGAGCGAAAATCACGGTGGTGGAGATGACCGCTTCAGTCAGTCGCGACGAATTACTTGTAGGAAGTCGCGCTTCCAACACGAGGTGATCCCTTGCCCATAATTACTCCCAGCTCGGACGACACACGGGCTCATGAGCATCTTCTTGCCGACCTCCAAACATATCTGCTGACTTTCCTTTTGTGGCCTCAGTTGCGAATGTCGCTTCGAACGCCTGCTTGTTTGAACATGCTTATTTCGTATATTTATACCGTTGGGCATAGCCACGACAGGCCCTGAGTGGATCCTGCTGCTTGAATATAGCTCCACAGATAAGAAAGAAGTCCGGCGCAACCCGCTTCCTTCGCTCACAGGAGCATGTATATGAGTGCTTTGGCTAAGGACAGTTGGTATTTGCAACATCCCGATCGACAAATCCTTCATCTGGCGTTTCACATCGATATGCTGTCGAAATGTTTAGTGTGGCTTCAGTGTTCGAAGCGCAACAAGAATGATTGAAGCGACGTGATAAGGACTCGTGTACGGCAAAAGCGCGAAAGAGCTGTTCTGTCAAGGTGGATCATGTTGAACCAGGAAGACGTACATGATCCTTGCGTGCTGGAGCATTCCTGTCGTTTTCACGCCCATCCGGATATAACATCGAGTGGTAGGTGAGTGCGGTCAAGAGATGACATGTTTCCTAGAGCCAGACCGACCACCACTAGGAATCTCTCACGGTACGGGATCTTTGCGCATTTCACTCGGACAGTAGGTTTTTTCGTGTTGCGTCGAATCAGGGAACTATGGCAGCAGCAAGCAACCAGATGGAGCAGAATTACCTCAATGACCCTCTCAAATGAACTCTTGTCACTGCAACCTCGGACCTTCCTCTCCAATAAAATCATGGACTCTTCGACGCGCCTTCTCTTGACATTCATCGAATTATCTACAATTCATACTGGACGAGATGGCATCGACATCGTCACCAATGATGCCCAGCTTCACCAACGAGCTCTGGGAGGCAACAACATCTCTTGAGGAGGGATACGGAGATAAACACCTCGCCCGAAAATACATCCCTTCCACGCACGAGTCAGAAGACAAATGGCACCAGAGTAGGCTACGTACTGATCACGTCCTTCGCCGCAAGATCATTGTTGGTGCCTGTGTGGGTAGCTTTCTCTTCCTGGCGCTGCTTGGTTTTGGCGTCAGTATGTTCGCAGCCTAGAGTCAGATGACCCACCCAGGCTAGAAGGTACGTCGTCGCCTAGATACTTATTCAAATGGTCGATTGTTGATCGCTTTATACTCATAGTCAATTTGGCCGACCCAGTAGATTCTGGGACAGGGTCGTAGCTGCAACGATTGCTCAGTAAGGTGAATATGATTTTGATATCACAATCTACACTCCATGGTATTTTTTCCTGATAGTTTATTGTCGAAAATGTGCTGGTATATCTTGTGCATGCATCGAGAACCAAAGAGGTTGGCTCGTTGTGGTTCTGCATGCTCATTTGGCTTCAAGCTCTAATCGAGGACAACATGTGAAAAGAGCTTTCGAAGCGTAATATCTTCTATCAATTAGCACGACGATATCCTGGAATGGAGATGATTCTACACCAGTCTGACCTGATGATATATATGTGAGAGGTTTTGTATAGATATTACAATGTTCGAGTGGTTGGTTGACGAATGGATTGGTAAACCACCAGATGTTGGACTGACACTACGTACACGCTCAGATGCGCAGTCGTTTTCACTCTGAACGGACGCGATGAAAGGTCGTGACTTCCAGAAAAGAAATCACAGTGCTCATGTGACCGTACATCTACCGCCATCTAATGTGGTCGTGCATATTCAGTTCACGATATTATACAATCAAACAATGGACAAGACATTACTTCAAACGCACGATCATAATCTCAACATAGGCAAGAAAGTTCAAACCCATTTCGATTGTGACATGTCTGTGCTGCTTGTATGATAGTCACTTGAGGACTTCCAGACGTCAACTCATTTGGTCCTCGGACTTGCTCGCAACTTCCATCAGATCTTCTAACAGAGCCAAAGGCATGCGGTGCAACAGGCTTGTTTTTGATCGAGATGCTATAGATATCACCTTCTGATCCGGCGATCGTCCTGGAAGCCCGATCGTTGCGATGTTGTTGTCGTGATCTCGGGATGAGATGCACTATTGGTGGATGTATGGAGAGGGGGACTGGCAATGCAATTAGCGAGGTCTTCGTTCTGGAATGTCTAGAGAGTGATACAATCGATCTTGGTGGTGATGAGAACTGTGTCGGCAGCATGTCTGGTCCTTCCTCATAACCACTGTCGAAGTTGACAGAAGACTTGCCGCCTGCTGAGGAAGGCACCCAGTCGTCTTCGAGAGTCAGGTCGATAAGCTCGCTACAGCTGGTATTGTCTTTGTTGTTGTTGGACGGAAGGAAGTCGTCTTCGAGAGTGAGGTCTATGGGCTCTTCCTGGCTGCCAGGCCCGAGCTGAGTCGTGGGTGTGAGTGGGGATACTGAGGTGCTTTTGACGGCTTCGTATCCTTCAATGATGATGCACTCATCCGTTGCCTTGTTCTTGTATGTTTCTCTGATAGTTCGAAGTTCATCCCGGAGATCAACCAGTATCCTAGCGTATAGCTCGGCCCTGCCCTCAGTCTGTATCTCTGCGCGGCATTCTGCGACCTCACGAATAGAATCCCGAGCACACAAAAGCGAGGCGAGTGCCATGTCAGCGCGCATACAGCAAGATCGTGAGAGCTCGCTGTAGCCAAGGACGAGATGCTCTGCAATGCCACGGGAAAGCTTCCTGTCTGTCCTGTCGTCGGATGTGGCGAGCATCTCCATTCGATCCCAGCGCTCCTCGAATTCTGCTTGCTTGTCGGCGCGTGACATTGTCGAAAAAGAGACAGGTTGCTGCTGTGATGATAGTGTCGGAAAGACGATACGGTGATCAGGCAGGTATGTGCCGAAGAGACGCACAGAAAAAAAATCAGTAGCAAAACGCAAGTCTTGTCTCACTTGCTCACTGATGAAGTCTCTCACTCTGAGAAATTTCTGTATCGAGAGCACTCGCACACCCACCCTCTTGGAGACTCACCCTTCACTTCCACTCCATTCCGAACAATAGCGGCACTCACTCTCCGTATACCAAAGGCCGTCGTAATGTTTTCAATAATGATATTACGTTTCTATAGCTTGCAAACTCGCTACACGTCACCGTGAGGGAGAACCAATCTGGTTTTGACACCCTAGGAGGTCAGCGGCTTTCGAGTCATCATTTGAGGTGGGCAGCATACCGACAGGATACAGTCGTGTTCAACTCAGCGTCAAGTCCAGAGTGTGCTGTTGAATTATTGACTCTCAAGGATATGGCTCCTACGAGAGAGTGATTGCTCAATGTCATACCCTGAAAGTCATCCTTCTGAATTGTCAGTCGGTTGATAGAGATAACCTCCCAAAATGTAGGTAGATGCAACCATTGGCTAGCGATATTATCTCCGACTCTCGATCGTAGGATCGGCGAAAGATACTCATGCCCTTTACGGAAGTTCAGCATTCTGCTCACCTAGCAAAATCCCAAAATGAGAGCAAGAAGGGAGAAGTGGCTTGACGATCACGATATCTTGCAAATACTGTTGTTGACATAGTGCCACGTCTTCCGAGAAGGAGATAACACCATCCGAACAGTCCGGTTGGAGCTCCAGAAGTCCCTGGAAAGAGCTGGCACCATGTAAGACGTGATGTAACATCCTCCATCCTAAATGGGGCTTGATTGGCAGGTATGTCTCGGTCGTCTTTCTACGCAGCGTGTATGGTCGGGCAAATCGACCAGTTTGCATTGGTGCCCGACGTCAAGAAACATGATGTGTTGTCCAAACTCCGGATGTCCTGCCCAGTTCATTCCTTTTGAATGTCCAAATTCATGCTTGTTCGCTTACTCTGAAAAGCGAAAGGCTGAGGAAGAGTGCATACAAGACACTACAAGCTCATCAAGATAGAATAAGCCCGGCCGAATAGTGTTTCGAGAATATATCACAACAAAACAAATTTGTTCTAGGGAGTCCCACCATGTGATGCACCAATCGCTACAGTATCACCAGCGCCTACTGGCGGATTGCTTGGAGATAGGTACTTCGATCAGCTTTTAGCCAGAATTGTTGATTTGTTATTCGTGATCCAGGCGTCTTACCGTGTATAGCTCAGGTCAGACACAGCCATGGAACGATCAAGCTGTACTCCGTATCGAGACCCCCTTCATTGCCAAGAGGCATCGAGTGGCGTGTAATCGACCCAGGCCACAAGAAACCTCCGCATAGGCCGAGTTCTGTCACGTTTGACTGTCTCTCACAGCGACTCAGAGTAACATGTTGCGCAACTGTTTCAGAGTCAGAGATGCGTCCTAGAGAGCTTACCAGGTACAGCCTCCATGCTTCACTTCGAGTGTTGTGCATCTTGAGGAATACCTAAGACTACCCTTTGCACATCAGGAGAAAACAAGGCCTCGTCGCACAATCAGATCGAGTATCGAGCTTGGCCCGAGACCGTGCTTTGCATCGAAGAGGCTCGCCCATATTCCCGTAGCCTCTTCCACTAACAAAACTGACAAGTCGTTCCGCGAGCGATCGATTGATTGATTGCAGAGTCCGACCATAAGGATCGGCCCTGCTTCAGAATAGCGGGCTGGTGCTGGTTCCAGTAGTACATGCATATGCATACCCCTCAAAGAATGTTGTCGGCGCCGATGTCCCAGAACATAGCTCTTGGGATATATGGCGCAGGTTATTATCGAATCTGTTAGAACCGTGCATACTTTACCGAGCGTCCAGAGTCGAACTGCCAGTTCCCAGAGCAATAGCGAGAGACGTGCATAGTGGAGAAAGGTAGTGTGGAGACGACGGGGAAGTACCCGTAGCCGTTGAATACCCTGCATTGTTCCAAACACGAGGTTGTCCATTGATCTGCCGTGCGCAACAATGGCGGTGCTTCGACAGCTTGAGCCTTGAGATACCCGGAAAACAAGATAGAAGTTAGTGTCGAGCGGGACACGAGTTTCGAGTCAGCGCATGAACAGGTTTGAAGGTGCTTGCAACATGCATTCCGCTTTGTAGGGCGTGACAGAGGCACATGACGCGACTTTCAGCACAAGAGACAGCAGTCGCGGAAGATGGCGCGACGGCAACGCGCCATTTCAATCCAAAGCGACGGCTTCTCGTGGCCGCAGAGGCTTCGACGCCATCCAGCACGCCCGTGGATCAGATTGTGTGCGGAAGCTGCAGGACTCCTGCTAGTGGCGGTGTGGATGGAAGGTGATTGGGTTGTGACAGGCCCGACAGGTCGACACGAGGTTGGACGCTGCGGTCAAGGTGTGATCGATGCGTGACGGGCTTGGAGAATCGTGTTACCACAAGAGCCCATGTGCTTAGAAGGGCGACGGTTCTTTCTCGTCTCGCTAGGTCGACACCTATCTTGTGCCTGCTGATTTGATTGTCGTTTAGAGGGTCGCGATTGCTATTCGCTCGTTTAGGTTCTTGCTATTCCCATCGGCGCAACATCACCTAATCCTTGCCGTCCCTACGGCCACCACGTTACCTAGCATCCCTTCCCGTGATAATAAAGGTTACCTGCTCCTCCGCTGCAGTGCTTCCTCTCTCAATCTGCCACACCGCCTTCCTTGTACCATGCCTCTCCTCCACGGCGACTCTGAGAGCCTACGGAGTCGCAACTCCAGCTATTCGAACAGTGATTCTGGCAGCAGCAACCAGTCTCGTCAGTCTCACAGTACACAAGGCACACAGTATACCGGACCTTCGTCAAGACCCCCGTTTGTACACTACGAGACATGTGAGGGAAGGCTTGAGGGCTCCCGGCTCGAATACTGTCACCAAATCGAGGATCCCAGGTCATCCGTAGAGACCTATGCCTCGACCGTACCTTCAGAAATCGACGATGACGAGGAGTCTTTGTCTGACGGACCCCGTCCATTGCCTCGCCCGGATGTATATCAAAGCAGAGCTATCCCATCAACTCCGTCAGATTTCGCCGAACTGTTTCCATCAGAACGCCTCTTGTCAATAAGGCACGATGACTCTACCCCTGACGGCAACATGAACCTCCGGATCGACACAGTATATGAGAATTCTCATTACAGCCCAATCGATGTCACTCTGTTTCACCTTCGCATGCACGACCTGAAATCTAGGCAATTCTCGTTGAGGAGATATTGCAGAGAATCTGGCAGGGAGGTCTGCCATTCCATGCGCAAATGCCAGAAGAGTAGTGCTGAGCGAAGGATGGAAATTCAGAGGTCTCTCAGTAACGCATTTGCATCTCTTTGCACGATAGCAGAGCACAAAGAATCTGCTCCGTCCGCCGGCCTCAAGCGATCGGACTCTGGATACGAGTCACTTCAGTCGCACAAGAGCATTGAGCCCAACCAGCAAGCCGTCACACCAACTGGTCTTCTCAGCAGGCGACATATGCCTATCCCCACCAAGACTATCAAGCTTGAGTTCTCAAATTATGCACAGGTAGAGGTGAAGCGTCGCGGTGCTAAGACTAGTAAACGATATGAGTTTGAGTATTGGGGAGTTCATTATGTCTGGAAACGTATCACGGATCGGATTGGCTCTTCGAAGGAAGTATCCTTCTGCCTGTTTCGCAACAACGAGGACTGTTCTCTTGCCCGGATCAAGCCTACTCTCATGAGTGGTGTGCAACAACGCGAAGAGCTTTCGAAAGGAGGTTGGGTGCCGCCGTGCACTATGGGCATAACCGATGAAGAGATCCTCGAGAACCACAACGAGATCACAGAGTAGGTTCTGTATCTGGTGACTTCAGACTCACCGCCTTACTAACTATTCCTAGTGTTGTAGTTGCCGCTGGCCTGATAGCGCTGGTGGACGACTGCATCAAGCGCCGGTTTCACACCAGACCAGTTCGTGGGATTGTCGTTCCCATCCTTAAATTTCGACTAGACATGGAATACATGAGTACTGCCAAACGTTCAGGCGAAGAACAGGCCCGTCGACCTTCAACCAGGGGATCCACTGCAAGCCGCCGGCCCACACCGCTTCGCAAAGGAAGTTGCGACGTATAACACGACGTTCCGTGGGGACGATGCCACAATCGCCGGTCACTGACACAGCTCTTGGAACAGAAGTGTTGCGATCACCCGAAATTGACTCGTCTTTCGCATCTCGACTTTGTTTGATGTTTTCTTTTCTGATCCAAGTCAAAGCACGGTAACGGGAACTTATCGGTTACGCGGTGCACTTGCATGCCACTGTAGTCTGCACCACACAAAGAATTTCGGATGTTCTCAAATTGGTTGTATCGCTTCGAGATAGGTCATATTTCCATGGTCGCTATTCCAATAGCATGGATGAATACGCTCGGATCACATAATGTCCACCATTGACGATAAACATAAATATACACGTTCACGAATCTTGAAATTTCATAAATGACCACCACACTGGAGATCATGGTTGTACAAATCTCTATTCTTCACCGCTCCGTACATCTTGGAGATTTAGAGTAATCGGGGATGTGATGCTGTCCCCCTGCCCCTGTATCTGATCACGCAGGTACCCGAAGGTATCCGGCATTCTTGATGCACGACGACGTCGTCAAGAAGGTGACTTCTCACAATTCATAGCGCTGGAGCTGGTTTTGGAGATCACGGAGTGGCAGTGTTTCTTCACTGTCCATTCGAGGGTGACGTGGCTTATAGATTGAGTGGATGTTCACACCACTCTACACAGTTAAGCCAGCATGCGTTGTTACGATTACAGCAGAATGTACAGTACAGGTCCTGGTGGTTCACTGCCGGCCCGCTGGACCTGACACACAACGCGGCAGTGTTGCCGAATGCAAGCCAATTCAGATCCTGTAGCAAATGATTGATCTAAAGTGGAGTCTTCGTGACTGCCACTTCATCGGGCCTTCTTCTCCCAATATAGCGGCTCGGGAGCCAGTATCATGGTTACCCATCATCTTGCTGTTGGAGGCAGATCATATGCAAACAAACCTGGATATTACACACGGGCGGGACGGCCCAGCGAAGAGCCTTCAACGGATAACCAGTGTTGTTTCGAAGACCCATTTCGACATCTTTCTGCTACTTGCCTTGTTTGACAGCACACAGCACGCATCCTACCTATCAATTCATCAGGGCTGAGGCCTGCCAAGTAGGACACGAAGCAACTGTCCGGTTTGCTGCCCTGGATATTGGGGGTGTAAAGTGACATGTCGAAGGTCAAGATTGGAGTTCAAGGTGAGAAGCAGAGTATAAGAACTTGTACGGCGAAGCTGAAGTTCGTCAAGTCATCTTCCAATCCACTTCACGAGTCGTGACTACCAAAGCCTCTCCACAACTTCCTCGTCTCTACCAATCTCGTTCCCATCCATATACAAGATGGCCTCCATAACTGCTTCCAGAGTTCACACTACCACAACCCCAGCTCACTCCACTGTCTGGCAGAACAAGCTCATGAGTATGTACAGCCCCCGCCATCTACTTGATGTGAAGAGGCTGACCAGGTCCACAGACGAGTGCAGAAGCCGTGGCCTTCGTGCTCCTAACTTTCAGGAATGCTCTGACAGACGTGGTATGTCTCCAAGAATTCGACAAACTGAGTTCATCAAACGCTGATATCTTCCAGGTGGCCGCACTGCTTGGTCCAGTGTGGTTGAAGTCAACGGATGCAAGCACCAGGCTCGCTACTGGTACGACGGAGACTGGGTCAACAACGCTCGCGAGGACGCCGCAGAGGTTGCTCTTCAGCGCATGGGTGTGGTTCCTATCCCTCGTGGCCCCCATGCACGTCTTCTTGGCTCTATCAGCGTTTAGAACATCAGCATCCACCATGACAGATGGAGAGCTTCGCCATCTCTTTCCGTTTGATCATCATTGAGGAGTCAGGAAGGGATTTTACGGTGTCTCTTACTATCGGGTCATGTTTCATAAAAGGCGCGCATCGGGGTCAGGACCAAGATACAGCTCAGCTACACCAGCAGCATGGCGAAAAGGCGTTGGCTCTTAGAAAGGGAGAACACCAGGATAGACACACTTGGGATTTCTTTTGTCGACTTGCATAGTACACTGAGTATCTGAATTCGTGTTCAGTCAGATGGCAACGGCCGTTCGAAACAAAAAAAAAGTCATGTTATTCTTGTAAGAGAACTTTCTCTCTTGCCTTAGTGGCAGATATGCAATCGTCGAGGGATAAATAAAATACATAAGAAGATAATGAAAGTACGCAAAAGAAACCCCCAGCCGCCACGTTCAGATGTTGAAGTAATCATCTGTAACGACGTCATCCTTGTCGTTCAAGTCTTCGCTGTTCAAGCCATCCATGTTTGCGCTGTCGGGATCATGAGCTGGAGATACAATCTCGCCATTCTTAGACTTGTCGGTCTCCTTGATCTCGTCACTCTTGAGTGGAGCTTGGGGGAGGCTGGTTGTTGCTTGAGGGCTATGCTGGCTGTCGACAAGAGCTGAAGAGTTGGTGCCGGTCATCTCCATGGCCTGATCGGCATCTTTGGCGTTGGGTGTCTCTCTGTTATCGGAAGCAGAGGGCTCGGACTTGATTTGGTTCTCGGATTCGGTGGACTTGACATTGTTGGTTTGGACAGGTTTGCTGCCTGGTTTCTCGCTGTCCTTGGAAGCGGTGGAGTTATTGTCGGGATTGTTGGTGGCCTCGGAGACGGCGGGCTCGGGCCTCTTGCCGTCCTTGGAAGTGGTGGAGTTGTTGTCGGGATTGTTGGTGGCCTTGGAGGCGGCGGGCTCGGGCCTC